>CM077803.1:11941600-12104100 GCA_039737535.1 Lagodon rhomboides | reverse complement strand
TTCACAGAACTGAGGAGAAAACACCCTGGGTGTGTGTGCCGTAGAGTGTGTGTGTGTACGTGCATGTGGCGAAAGTATATAATGGTGCAGTCAGCGTTAGTGTCATGAAGGACCCAGAACGTGTTCCATCATGCTCTAAGATTATACACTTGTGTGTCGGTGGGGAGCACAGGCTCACGCGCATACAAAACTAAGATTCACAATTGATGTACACTCACTCAGGGTCCCACTTTCACATAATTTATTTTATACCGTGACTGTTGAAGGACATACACAAGCATATACATGTACACAAAACAATATCCTGTCTGCACAAAAACCAAACCAAGATGGGGACACTGTGATACCCCCTCTCTATAACACCACACACACAGAAAAACAGGGTGTGCACATACCTGATGCTGCTCATGCTGCCTGCCTCTGATCCCAGCTTGCATCTCTCCAGCTGGGTTGCTACAATCTGACGCTCAGCCTCAAGTTCCCTGGTCAGGCGCTCAAACTGAAGCTCCTGAAGAAAAGGAGAAAGACAAAATGTATGTTAGACTGGGCAAGAGAGAGTAAGAGTGTAAGAGAGACGGCTGAGAATTTATGCTAGGAAGCTCCTCAGAATGTAAGTGATGCTTAAAGTTCTTTTTTGCTCTTTTCCCATCGGTATTGGTCATTGGTCATTAGTGGAGGAGGTGGGATATCAAAGTTGTTAAAACCATAAATATCATTTTCTAATGGGTGATAGTAACCTTTAAGAGCCAGCTGACATAATCGGAAGAGTATTTCTATGTGAATAATAAGTTGCTTTAGCACTGCAGCCTACTTGTCATAAGAGAAGTAAAGCATTGTCAGCCGCAGGTCATGGAAACAGCTTAGGGCTGGAAGACAGCTTTGCGACAGTTAAAATGAAGTGTGATCATTAACATGAGCATGATTGACAGTTGAGAAAAGGCGTGAGGCAGAGTGACTGGTTGAAAGTGTTCTAAATGTGTACACAAAAAAAGCCCTTTATTCCTATCCACTGTGTGGTGCAGGAAGGTTGTCAACTAGAGCAGTTGAAGCACTCCACCAGAAACTGGGTTACAAACTGTATCAAATTTGTCTAACGAAGATATTTGTGGAATCCCTTCATGAAATGCGTTTGTTATTCCCAGATGAATTGTTTTCCTGCTTCGTTCAACAAAAAAAGGTGTTTATGGAAAAGTGACACACAAAAAAAAGTAGTTAGACAAATAATTTAACACATTTACTGGCTCAATTCTCTTTTAAAATCAAAGATAACTTTTGAGTAATGGAATTTATGGCACTTAATACAAAATGTTAGATTTTTTTGCATTAAAAGATTTCACAAATCACATAGTAAACTGCATGTACCAAGGGAGGATAATACACACTATAAGACTACAGGTCACTGCAACACAAAGAATGTCAGAAATGGCTTTGATTTACATATTATGTAGTTCTACTAAGAGTTTACGCTAGGCTCGTTTTTTTGACGGCCAATTTGGCCGTTAACATTACAGAATTCCGGCCATATGGAACAACTACCAGACAGAGGTTTTCATAGCATATATAGTCTACATTTAAACAGCATTAAAACACAAAAACACTATGATTCGTTATAATTTGTCCTACCCTGCCCTCTCACAAATAGTGTAGAAAACTTTCTCTAATCAGTCCACATTTTCATGGCCCCATGGTGTGTGTGGTGCGATGAGGCACTTGTGTGGTGAGAGGAAAAAAATGCTGCATATGACTCATATCTCATGTGTTAACAGCATCATATAAGTTTATATTTCGGTTGTTGTAGCCACTAACCCTGGGAAAAAACCTGACATGATAACTTTCCAGAGTTGTTTAGTTCAGTCTCATGGTTTTATAATCTGCTGTACTGTATTGAGGCAAGCATTATGTGGCAAGCATTAAAACACATTTGTTTTTATTTTTTGCTGTTTTTCAACAAGTGCTTATGTCGATCTGTACACATCTATAAATTATTTTATGTGCGGCTGCATTCTGGCAAGTTACTGTACATGTTCCTGTCACATCACACCCATGCCAAACACTGGAGAGCTGCATGGATGACAGATTCCAGGGAAGGCATAAGTGTGTCCCTTTCACTCTGATTACCCCTGAATGCATCACTCTTAATCCAACACTATTAGTGTGCGTGTGTGTGTGTGTGTGTGTGTGTGTGTGTGTCTGCGCATGTGTGCCTGTGCAGGCGCGCGCGTGTGTGTGTGTGTGTGTGCTGATGCATTGGCCATTTAAGTGGCTTGCTGGCAGTTCCATATCAATCATCAAGCTATGAGCCAGACAGATGAGATTTCAAACCAGAAATCAATTTAAGTATGTGCATGCATGAGTGTGTGTGTTGCATTTTAACTGCATGGAAGTGGATCAATAGTGCAGTGAACTCAACCCCACCTAAAATATTGTGTATGTATGACTGAGTGCATGTGTGTGCGAGACCCAAGGGGGAGGGAGGCGTGTGAGCGAGACGTGGAGAGTGTGTGCTGGTTCGATTGGTTTTCTCGAAGCCATTTGAAGTGCTGAATGACTTGATCCCCAGTCGCTATCACAAGTCTCAAATCTCAATCCCCTCTCCATCCCAACACTACAGAGCACAATGCAATTCATCGCCGTCACCCCTTTTGCACGCACGCTTAGAGCAACCAGTTGCTCATAAATATGCACACTCTTTATTTCCCTCTTCCCTTTCCTACATACATCTATGTTGTTGCTTTCTCCCTCTTCTCTCTTCCCTTTTCTCACTCACATACACACACAACCACTTAAGTGCCAAAAGCAAGCCCCTGACACATACATATGTAGCACAAGAAGTAGTAGTTCATTGATCTCTTAGTAGGAAATTTCTGTGAGGCATTATCACATACTTTATGATATATGGAAATGCGTCAGTTTACTGCTCATATGCTGTAAGCGCATATAGAAAAACCTGTGCCATTACACCACTAGCCAGACACAATCCCACCTTCTTCTCTCAAGCTTTTTTCTATTTACTCAGCCTCTCCTTGCTTTTCCCATTCACAGCTCTCCGTCCTGTCAGCAGCCTCCTCCTCTCTAGATTTTGTTTGCTCTACCTGCGACAGGATAAATCTCATACATGTGAACAACAAAGTAGCAGGTTCAGCCACCCCTATGATTTGCAAAGCGGGGTGACGCTAGGAATTTGAGCAGGGTCTATTAAACCCTCTGGACCCGTAATACTAAATTACAGCTTTGTTTTACAGTGAGGTGCCTCGCTTCAAAGCCCCACTCGGCTCCCCACAGCCGACTGCTTTGTCACCTTGTTTGCCACAGCTGCAACTGCTTTAAATCCTCAAGGTGTAAAAATGCAAATCCCTGCACCTAAAGTAGCATTATGCTAATTGATGATGTATAATGCCCCAACGGTAAAGTATCTTAAATGCCTTCTAAGGTAACATGGTAATGCTTGAACACCAAAACAGATGGGAAACCTGTATTTGTTAAATTATGCATAACCCTTTGTCACATGTTTTATTTATTCCCACACCTTTGCCTAAGGTAGGGGTTTGCTGTTGATATGTTACCACAAATAATGCCTATGAGGTTGAACTGCTACTGACAAACACTTTCAAACACACATTTATGAACCGGCCAAGGTATAGTATCAGCAATTCGACCCGCTGAGTGAGTTTAACTGACTTGTTTAATTATATGCAGCTGTGGATTCTGATTAGCTGAAACTATGAGACAGTAAAGTGCACATCTGAAGCCATCATAACTAATGTAGAACAGGATGCTTCATTCAGTAGTTCAGGAGCTCTGTACTGTAGCTTTGTGTTTTATCTATAATTAAGGATGCTAAAAGAACCTCCCCCTTATGGGATTTGGAAACCTACACCTCTGTCTTTGTATTGTTTTGTGAGTTGTGAACAGCAGTAAATCGAGATAAAAATAGCTGCTATCACAAACACTTAGACACACTAAGATCTGACACTATCGTACAGTAATTACACGTGGGAAATCTTTGAAAAATGATTAGTAGCTTAACTAAATTAAGTAACTTAAAAGAAAGTCTATAATATTTTTTCAGAACTTAGTTGGTTGAGTTATGTTGTCAGCACAGCATACATCTGCAATACAACAATTACAATTACATATACAAGTCATTCAAGTTGGCATGCCAAAATAAACTGTCCGAAGAATGACCAAAGACTCTTACAAAACTAGACTGGTGTGAATTATGGGAAATATCAAAACACACAAAGACAGAAAGATGTGTCAGATTACTACACAGCCGCCAAAAGCCTTACAACTCTGGAAAGTATGTGTGGAGACAAGCAGTCTTTGTTTTCTTGCTATACATTTAAGGGAGACAACCAAGCTGTCTCTCAGCTGAAGGCGACTATCCTCCTTACCATGCTTTAAAATGTTTTGAATTTCAAACCCGATATGAACAGTGCAACAATTCTGATCATTTCTAAGATCACATATGATCTCATCTGCATACAAATCAAAACATTAAATTTGCCATACCTGCTATTTTGATGCATATTTCATGAAACCCCTGTTGATTTCATCAGTTGTAACTTAATTACCAAACAATTTGTTATGTACATATCAGTATATTTTACCTTGATTCGTGCACAGTTCAACAGATCCAAAAGTGATGAGTTGGTAGTTTCAGCAGGCGCTCCTTGTGCTTTGTTGTGTGTTTCTATCAAAATGCACAAGGTGTTGGATTCCACTATGTTGTGCATGTGTTGTATTCGTGTGTCACCGCCTCCCTCTCAGGATATGAATAGGAGGCAGAAAGCAGCACCCGCACTCAGCCACAAAGGTCTCTATGGCAACAGTAGATTCCCATCCACCGCCCCAGCATTATAAATTAGGTCCTGACTCCTCCCACACACAGTCCCTGCCCTTTCACATACCTATGCTGCTCTTACAGAGGTGTCTGCGTATGTATTTGAGTCTTTCTCCTACAAAAGCAGAGGGTGTGGGCTGGTGGCTAGCCACAAGTGCTTTAGAGTGAAATAATGTATATTGTCTACTGCCGTGTGTAGTGTTCTCTGTGTGGATGCTGACATTAATGTACAATGTCTACATTGTAGAACACTACCAATAGTAGTATAACATAATTGTACAATGATTCAGTACAACCTTAAGCAGCTCTATTTTCCCCCTTCTATAAATATATGCACCAAAATCCATTTGTACTTCGGGTTTTCAGAAACTTAACTGTATCAACAATGGTAGCAACTACACAAACTGAGTGTGCTTCGAACATGCTTCCTTCTGGTTACGAGAGGTGACAGTTTTTGAGACATACGTAGTCCTTTTGAGTTATTTACTGGTGGTTTGATCTGACACTGTGTTACAGTGCTCCCTGGGTGCCAAAGTCAACATCAGAAAGAGAAAACAATTTACCAACACCTGCTGTCTCCTCAGGTTTCTTGGTGAGCAATATTTACTTCACTTTCGTCCGTTTCAGTTTCACCTCAGCAATCATTTCCATTTCATTTTCAAGAATGTTTCATTAGGAAATTAATGCTAATTAGACAGCTGCACAGCAAGGAAAACAATGGTACGGCTCTGTGGACTCTCAGCTCTTGCTGTTTGTGTTACAACGAACACAGAGCTGCATTTGAAATATAAACTGGAGTAGAAAATAATGATACACAAGTTTGCTAAGTCAATCCCACATGCATATACAGTTTTAATATATTGTATATGAGCACCTATTGTATATGCAAACTTGTCCCCAAGCAGATCTGTAGTTGTGTATGAACCTGTATATGCTCATATAAAATCCTCTACTCTGCTTCATTGCCTTTTCAGCAAGGCACTAAACCAGACCTGCTCCACAGACACAACACAGAGCCGATATCTGACCTCCCGGTGGAGGAGGACGACAGAAAAGGAAATTCCCCTACAGGGATCCAGGGAGCATCACGTTATCCAAGAGTAAAGCCTCTGAGCCAAGTTTCTCTGAAATAAAAAAATAAGCAGAAATAGCAAAATAAAATAAAAAAACAGCAATTTCTTTCGAAATCCTGTGTTAACTTTGTAGCACTTAAATTACTATGAAAAGCTTTTGATAATGTGACATTCCACATTGGTAAATAGTATCAAATGGCACAAAGTTCTTAATGCTGGTCCGGTAATAATATACAATAAGACAAATTGCTGAGGAAATCAAGACCAAAGTGCTCTTTGACAATTACACTTGTTTTTAAGCCATCAATGAAAAGTATAAATTTCACACCTTGATCAACATAACCTATTTTTATATGATAATGTTTGGATAAGTTTTTCAAATCAAAACACAAGCAACACCTTACAATAAACAAGCAATAAATATGGGGCCAGTGTAAGAGTTTTAAATGGGTCAATATCAGCCACAGTCTCATTTAGTTTAACCACTGTTCAAGAACCAACAGCAGTATAGTTCTTTCTCAGCTTAAGCTTAATTTTCCCACATCCCACCATAAAGACACTGTGTGCTGTCTGTGCATGACTGTCTGTGTGTGTCTAGAGATAAGGCCCAATCATTATAAAGTGGCCTATGGGCAGCTATTAACAGTGCTGTTTTTGGACGGGAGACAAAAGGCTATCAAATAGAGCTATGACCTTCTAGTTGAGAAGTAACACTCTGTCGCTCTTTCATTCTTTCTCTCCCTTTCCTCAATCAGAGAAGAGGAATGAAAAAAATTAGAGATGGGATGAGTGGAATGAAGGAGCGTGAATGGGAGCTGGTAAAAAGGTCACTCTCTTCTACTCCGTCACTCCCATGCATATTCTAAACTTACAGCTGCAGTTCACGTAACTTAGGTATGGTTCCAATTTAGCCAAGATTCATTTCTCGCCTCCTCCCTCCCCCGTCTGCTTTTCTTGTCTGTCACTTTAATGAGAGTGAAAAGTCAGCCACAAGTCAGTAGAGGAACAGCAAGGAGGGTGGGAGGGAACAAGAACTGGAGGGCAGGAAAAAGGAGACAGCAAGGAAGAAAGAAAGAGGACACTGAGATGTCTCTGTCGATGAAAGTCACATGAGATGATGGCTGAGGGAGGGTTACCTGATCCACTCCCTCTGAGTGTGCAAAAAAGAGAGAACAAGAAAAAGAGAAAGAGAAGAAAGGAAAACTGATTACCAGAATACCCTGATCATGTTAATGCCTTTTTCCCCCTCAATGTCGGTATTGTATGTCTGAGTGTGAACATGTGAAGGTTTACTGTTACCTGCCATGGGGCATGTGTGCTTCTGTTCTTGTACTTCAACTTTGTGAGAGCAAACACCTGGTTACAGACTTCTGAGCAAGGCTGTTTTTTGTGTGAGTCATTCAGATTAGGTTTTGCTTTAAAGAGAAGTCCTGTTCATTGCAAGATAATGACGAGACGGCAAGAACTTTGATCAGTCATATGATGAAACAGGTCCCAAATAATGTACTCAGAATCCCTGTATCTGTATCACTCTAACCAGTTTGGTTATGCATGATACATTTCACTTTTGTTTTTTCCCCTCCAAAAAAGAGGATCCGCACTGAAAGAAATACGAATGAACCAACAAAACAACAGATCTTAGATCATGTACTTAGGGGTAATATTAGTGTTAGGAATAAATGTTAAGAATGTACAGCCAGTGCGTTGTCTTCATATAGAGTAAAGAACAAAAATGTGCATTTGCATGCATAATGTGTGTGCCTGCATGAGTGTGTATCACTGCTCATGTGTGTGCATCTGTATGTCGGTGTGTACACAGGTGCTCTTGCCATCTGGCAAATGGTAATAGTCGACAAAGAAATATTACACAGTGTGGTCTGGCTTCATTCTGCATCAACTTTGCTCATTAACACCTATCTCTTTCCATAACACATGATTCATTGTTGTTGTTACACCAGAGATGCTAGTCCTTCCTATCCCAGTGATGACTGGCCTTTTCTGTATCAGCCTGCTTCTAACGCAATTTAATTTACATTAACAGCAATACCTGAGGGGCGTTCTTTAATGTGATTATGGCTAGGACAGTAATGCAATGGACAGCACATCAGTTCTGATAATAACAATAAGGACTTCCATTGAAGGGTTTATGGCTCATAAACAACACAAAACACACACAACAAACACAATGCTACAACTCCTTTTACTAATCCGACTACTACTAGTACCAATAATAACAATAACAAAGAGGTAAAAAGGAAAAGTCCAAACTGTTTTTCTGGAACATCAAACAATCAATGCATTTATGTCATTGACCTCATAACAATAACTAGATTAACTACAACACAGGGGGAAAAAAAAACATTAGGACACTGGTCTGAGGGTCTCTTTTATCCTGGTTGGAGGACTTACAAATGGAGGGAAGAAATAATATCCATAGGAAGAAATCATAGTTGAATTCTTTGGGATATTACTAGTAACGTCTTCCGTGACATCTGTTAAAGGTAAACAGAAAAGACGAAGATTGAGGAAGGAGCTGTAAACTGTTGTTTAGTCTGTAATAAGAAAGTGTGGTTAGTACTGTAGAAAATGTAAATCTATCTTTTATAAGTATTTAAAGAAACCTAAAGATTTGACAGAATTTTGAAAAACCTGCGTTGCTACACCGCAAAATAGGTCATTCGTCAGTTCACTCTCAAATGACACATATTTTTGGTAAGGCAACTAAAACTGCATGGCAAATAAGGGTGGGCGATCAGACAAGTTAATATTTTAATCAATCATCGTCCATAATCTTTCTTTTTCAAAACTTCAGAACACAGAACCTCACTAACCCGCATGTGAGCGCTGAGTGAACAAACCAACAGAGTGATGCAGCCAACAAGATGGATGTGCTCATAGGATGGATTTCTTTACGTGACTCTTTCTTGAGTGACGTATTGTAAATAAAGCAATGTGAGCTATAGTAAGCAGCCAGGTGGATGAGGAACTTGCGCCAATAAAGAAATATATTGAATGCAATATTGTGGTACTATCGCGCAAATGAATAAATTCATAGGCTACTGCAAATTTGGCTGTCTAGAAGGCATTCTGAAGTGCATTACAGTCTAGATCTTGGATCGAGACTGTGATTAAAAAGATCATGATATCACTTTTGAGCCAGATCTACTACTCCTGGGGATATTAATTCAAGAGATTTAAGTGGGAATATTGAGCAAATATCACAAAAATGTACATGTAGTGATTTGATGCTTTGTGAATAAAGCCATCGTTTTGTGGCAAAATACTACCAAATTAATTAAATGACTGAATGAGTGAAGCAAATACACTCACTGTATAACAGCAACTGTCATATCCAATCCTATGAGGAGACAGGGGGCTTTTAAGGAACACAACAAACATCACCGAATCCAAGAAAAAATACACTTCAAGACCAAATTACCATCTTATTGCTGTCATTTTCACAGCCAAGTTCATTGGTATTGAGAGCAAATGTCTCGCAAAAACAGGGAACGGTGAGGCAAGACTGAACAGTATTAAGACAGAAGTGCTGAAGCTGCTCCACTGGCAATAATCTAAGTATTGCTTTATGGATAAAGCAACATTACCCAAGGAAGAGTGTGAAACCGGCAGTAATACAAAGAAATAAAGTGTTTTTCAATGTCACAGCTAAAATACATTCTTCCAATCTCTCTAAAAAACCTCAGATGTAGTTGTGTTGTCAATAAAGTGACTTGGAGTTTGTGGGCTGATAAGATTTACTGTTTCTCTTTTTGGGAGTCAATGATGTAAGGAAATACTGACTTAGCTCAAATCATAGAGGAAATCCCTGTCAATTCTGGTTTGGGCTAGATGCTCGCTTTATGACTCTAGGGCCGAATGAAGGGGCTTCTAGAGAACAGCCTCGGAGAACACATTTGACTGTACACGGAGCTATTTATAAAGGTCCTCTGTCACATTTTGGGATAGATGAGTCTCCCTCTTTTATAACTGATGCTCATTTAAATTCTGTCTAGTGTGGACAGCTTTGGAGCCAATTATTACCATCTGAATTTTGTGACTCATTATACTGGCAGTGTGTTTTGCTAAGGAGGCAGCTGACAGGAAGTTTTGGCAAAAAATTGTTTCAGCTTTACATATCTTTTAGAAGCTTACTACATACCCACAGTTGAAGGTATGTTATGTGATTTATTTAATGTCTCCTGCATCAAATGATTTACAAACTGTTGTATGAAAACCCTATCATTTAATTTCAAGGTATTAAAGTTGTAAAATTATGTCATTCACTCCCAAAGGAAAACTTGTAATCCTTACACAAAGCAGTGGAGAAAACTACAGAACCACTACATGATATGCTCTGAGTTTAGAGTATTTTTAGTTCTACTCAAACTTTTAGTGAGAGTCCTAGGAGTGATTCTGAGTTGTTTGATAAATATGAGCCCAGGATTAAAATATCTCTGGTCCAGGCAAAGAGGAATTCAGGAAAACAGCTTCAAAGAAAGCCAAATCAAAGAGTCACATCACTGAACAGTCAAAAATAAGCTTTTCATGAGGCAGGGGGCATGCTGAAAATATTTACCATAATTTTAAAAATCCCAAACTCTGGTCACATTATGAGTGAACCACTGTCGATGACCAGTGGAAGCAGCTGTATCTGTTTAGATTTTGGATTCTAATGCTCCTTTAAAAAACTGCACAGACCTGAGACGTATGGCTGCCAACAGCTGGGCCATAACAGTTTTATATGCATTATAAATATTCAACACACAAACACAGCAATACTCTGACAGATCTCTCCCTCGTTAAATAATTTAAGGGCTCAGTGGGCAAAATGAAATCATCTCTCTCTCTTAGTCTCCAATTTCGCTCCCTCACTCTGTCACTCTATCAATCTCTCCTTGTTCCAGAATGTCTCCCTCTCTCTCTCGTGGGTGTGTGTGCGTGTGCATAAGCGCACAAGTTTACTGTATGTGTTTGTGAGTTTGGGTTTGTGTGCTGCAAACTAGGAAACCCTGCATCAGCCTGTTTGACACATACATGCAGACACACACACACACACACACACTCACACACATGGCCACATATTAGCATTGCTTTGGTCTGTCAATGTTACATAAGATAAAAGTTTTAAAAAAAGAAGGCAAAATCTGGACATGGTAGGACAGGCAAAGACGATATTTTTTTCCAATACAGCTTCTGCAGTATACACAATGTTTTAGCGATGTTCAAAAATAGTAACACACCCTAGAATTATCATAGTGTATAGTGTATCAATATGACTGTCAAATCATGGCATGTTATAAGAATGACAATGCATGTGTGTCTTATGATGTATTACACAGGCTATCATATTTATTTAGAATATGAGGTCGGTATTCTTATGTCTTTACATGATGCACATAAAAGACAAAAGTGACCTTGTTGTCTTTGCACACTGTTAAGTTGACACACTTTGCAAGTGTTTCACTTGTACAATTAAATCTCTTGTCAGTCCTGTTGTTTAATGCAGAAACTCTGGCCTTGAAAGTCTGGTACTTTAGAAAAGTCACATACACAAAAGACCATTGTCAAACCTCTGTAGGAGCAGACACGTACTTCTAATTGGCAGCCCCCTGAAAAATTGACTGTCTTTGTTAATGTCATTTGGTTCAGCCTATTTTGCCCAGCTCCCTAATGCCTGTGTGTGTTCATTGGTGCATGTTTGATTGAACGTGTGTGAACCTGTTGGTGAAGTGCGACAGTGATTAACTCCTTCATGATTAACTGTCTGGAGTAACAGATTGTTTAGTTTTGACATGCGGAACACAAACTAATCTCTAACTCTCTCTCCATAAATACTGTGTAAAAGTTCTACTGTATTTAACTTGTGATGAATTGTCTAATTAGTGTGCATTGTAAGGGGAAGGCTATTCACTACACGGTCCCAACTGTAAATACTTTCATCCCTTTTTCTCTTGTACACTTGCTCTCTCTTAAATAGACAATTTAATAATACCCACATAGACAAGCAGACAGGAGCAAACATAATGTTGTAGCCCCTTGATATAACTCTGTACTATATGTGCACTTGCACTTGGAATACAAAAAATACACACATGCAACGCAGTGCTGTAACAGCAATAATTAAGGATTTATGGTGAGGTAATGTACATTGATTAAATAATTTCCATGGCATTTACCACACAAGACCACATATATTGGTAGACTGAATAAATGTCACTGGCGAGAGAAGCACAAGGCACTGTCCATGTTATTTCTCCCATAGGTTAACATAACTATCTGACAGCCTGACAGACTGTAGGTGGAACTTCCTATCCAAGAAAAGAAATCAATGTTTCCATTTTGTTTTGTTTCTTCTTTTTCCATCTGGTTCTTCTTTTTCAAGCTGATGACAAGATCAGACAATCAAAAGGACCTGGAACCTGCTGTCTTATAATGAACACAAATCTAACCTGTCACACTGAGCAGACAGTATGAAGTCTTGCAGAATGAATGCTTAGCCAGTGAATGTGAAAGCTGCATTGACTTAAGTGTGTGGGTGTTCTTCCTTGACAAGAGTTTTTTTTAGAACTCCAAAACCCTAACAAAGCTTAAGCATAGTATAGAAAGTTTCATATTAAAAATAAACTTTAAAAAGTACATAGCAAACAACTGATCATGGTCTTAGGTGATACTTAATGCAACTGTGAAATTCCCCTGATAATTAAGTGTTAAATTCAGTAGCTACTATTGACCCAAAGCTGTGTTATGTTTTTCTTCTTTTTTAATGATATTAATCGTGGGATGAATTCCTCCAGTGGCTTTAGTTGGTCAATTTGATATCTTCAACCTTCTCCGAAGACATTATCTCACAGTGATTTAATGAGATTTGCAGCTGTTAAACAGATCTATAAATCAGGGTCTTTGTTTAAAATAAGATAATATCCAATTAGTCATCCTTTTTAGAGCATGTCAGTCGCTTTGTCCTCAACTATTTTGTAGACCTTGGCAGATAAGAAGAAAATCCACTGAAAATGATTTTACGGTAAATCAATACAATTCAATTAATGTGAAAAGGTAGAGCAATATGGCCATCTATCTCTCTCTCTCTCTCTCTCTCTCTCTCTCTCTCTCTCTCTCTCTCTCTCTATGTATGTATGTATGTACATATATGTAGGTGTATTTTACATTTGGGCAGAGGACAATAGGTTTGAAAAATATAAATTCAGCATTGTAATGTGCACCTGCGCAACAGTCACATCGCATGACGTGCAATGTCAAGTAGGGCAAGTTATATGGTAAAGATTTCTGTATTATTTCATATCACAATATAAATTGCAGAAAACTGAAATATCGGAATATCGTTTTTTTCTGATATCATGCAGCCCTAGTTGATTAAGGTCAAGGCAGCTTGGAGGCGAGGAAATCAGGGTTATTATTCCAGGGGGTTGTCAGTGAAATTCCTGCACTGATTGAGATCATCTAAATCTAGTCTATCATCCTGATTATTTTAAATCTGGCTTAATCAGGTGTTAAACATTTGACAAAGCCCAAAAGCATGTATACGTGTTGGCTGTTGGCTCCATGACAATGTGGAAGATCGGTTCAGTGTGTATGGGTTTGGCCACGGACAAAATGTCACTTGGAAAATGTCATTGCCTAAATGCCATTACAGCTCTATGTGTGTGTGGGCGGGTGGGTGCACACTCACACATACCCTCATAGCACACCCAATAAGCAGTCTACAAGCTATCTACAAACTTGGGGTTGCTTAGTTGGCAACATCACCATGTCTGGCAATGTAACGATGTACTAATGGTTAAGTGTTTTCCAAATGTACTGATGAATCTGCAGTGCTGTGTATTTTTGGCAGGGAGACACAACATCTGGCTTCAATTGACATCTTGTTGAGCTCATGTACTGCACATTTTGGCATGCATTTTAAATAAGTACCCAGAAAGAATTGTTAATTTGTTGTCTTTGAGGTTATCTTTTCTGTAAGTGTTTCGATATTAGAATTTCATTGTGCCACATAGAAAATAGGTTAAAGTAGATACTGTAAGTATGTAATTATAATAATAATCTGAGAATGGAAATACTGAAAGTGTTTCTGTGCGTAAAATGGATATGTTCCATTTGATATTCAAGAGACAATTTATTCACTCAGTTACGGATTGTGGTGGATTTAAGATTAGAGATGGCTTGTGATCAAAAAGCTGCAATTTTGAGTTTCAGACCAGCTGGGAAATTCTGGGCAAGTAAAGCGAATGTGTAAACACTCTCCCTACTCTCAATACTTACTGGCAGTGTGCCTTTGAGCAGGGCACTCTCTCTGTTTGCTCCAGTGGAGCAGCAGTATAGCTGAAGACTGTGGCTGCACTGGGTAGCTGCCAGGTGAGACCGTAAGTGCAAGTGCATGAATATGAAGTAGGGGGATGCTGAAAAAGACCCAGCATGCTCAGCAAAACCCTTCCATGAACAATGGATTAAAAACAAACACTTTTTCACCTAGCAAGTGTCTTCCCTGCCTCCTTTGTCAGCTCTTTCCCCTCCTGCCCTCTATCTCCTCCACATGATGTGACAGGGGACTCCAGAGAGGCCCCAAAGGTCATCCGTCCGCTGGCAATCACAAACACTTGTTTTGATAGATTAGCCTGTGCAAGCACACGCAAACCCAATGCATGCTCACAAAGACCTGGGCAGACATATACAGACAGAGTCACAAGTGCTTGCTCCAGCAATACACACACTCACACAGGTCTAACACACAAACATAAACACTGTTTAAAGCAAGGAGAGACAGAAATTCTGCTGAAATTATAAAAGCAAATAAGCGTTCTGTCTAACTCTGAACAGAGTCTCAGTAGACAAGACAAGTGGTCTGTCTGCTGCCAGGCAAAGTTGCAGACATAAGTGCAGCTACAGCTTATAAAGTTGAAAGCTTATACATTCACTTGTCTCTTTTATAGAGACAGCAGTTGACCACTTCCATTTAAAGGGTCTGAAGAGGAGAAAAAGAGAAACAAAGTAACAAGGTGACAAGCTTTTTATCAGCATGTAAAGAGAACAAAGGAACATGTTGGACATGTGTCCGTTAATACTGTCCTCTCAAAAGGGTATAGATGAAGAGTAAGAGCACACCCACACAAACACACAAGTGAAAAAATAAAAAGCATGACCACTCACGACAATGGCAATACCACTACAGCACTGTTGTGATGTTGGTTTTGAAAAGCAGAGGAAGGGTAACAGGTCACTGACTACTGAAGAGTTGATAGCTGTTTCATGTTTATGTGTGTCTTTGTCTGTATAATCCAACAGGGGTGCGAGAGTGTCTGTGTCGGTTCCTTAGTCTGGCTAAGTGGTGTATGCGTCTCCAATTTGAAGTATACTGTATACTGTATGTTTGTCTTCTGCGGTGTACAGTATAGTCTACTCATGCATAAATTGTATAAATGCATGTGCATGAACATCTGAATAGTAGTGTGTGTCTGTGTGTGTGTGCAGGTACATGTAAGCATTTGAGTGTGTGTGACTGTGTGTGTATGACAGTTCCATATGTAAGTCCCTCAGCTTAAACCAGAGCGACAAGCATGACAATGATAAAATCGCAGACAGCCCTTCGGCACAGTTTTCTATGACGGGCAAATGGCTTAACAAGCTTCTCTGCCAGCTCCTTTCTTTGGAGTTCATTCACAACATTAAAATAAAGCTTTCACAATTCCAACAAAGCAGAATTGCGTGGTCTATTTAATGTGAAGTGAATCAACACACACACAATGCAATGTCACATGCAAACAGAGACATACAGTTTGATGCAAGGAAAAAAGTGTTCACTATTTTATGTGTTTGTGAGAATGCAATACAGTACAAAGCTACAGGAAACTTGCTTTTTTTGGCAAAATGTTTTCTTATATTGCTTCTGTTGAACCCTCAGCACCTTCTTCTACCTTCTCTGCTCCATATCAAGGTAACATGATGTCTGCAAGTGCTAGTGATCATTATAGTAAAATGTCAAGTGCTTGTTTTCGTTTGGAGGGTAGCCGCCACGTGAGGAGCAGCCACTTCTAAGTCAAAAAAAATGTCACTGATATCAAGCTTTAATCCTACACAGGCTCCATTTAACCGGTCATCTCTTTGCCTTTATATCGACAACGATGGCAGGGAGCAACTTCACAAAAGGGTGGCTTTTGTTATTTTTCTTTGAAATGCATTTAAATAGAACATTATCATTAGATTAATGCAGCAATTTAACTGCACTCAAAGGTGTATGTTGATGTGATAAACATACTGCACCATTATCATTCAGTAATTCAGACATTTTACATGTTCATCAAATCATCAGAGAAATAGGGCATCTAGGGAGAATATTCACCTCATGAATTCTTTTCACTGTGTGTCTGCAGGAACAGAGTGCAAACTTTATGATTTCAGACTTATAGTTTTTTTCTGGCAAAGTAATACCATTTAGTTTTCCAAAACTGAATGGGGAAGCAAATTAACTTGCTTGTTTTCAGTGAATCCGAAGCTATGATGATTCACCGCCATGAGAGGCGTTATTTTTCTGCTGGGACACAGCGCTGAACAGATTGCCATTTGCCATCACGTGAACAGGCTCCCATAAATCTGCAACAGGCTGCCACTGCCCTCCAACATCTCTAAATCAAACAAATTAAATATAACAAGAGATTTATTGTTGCTTTTAAACAAACTCAGATGAGCTTACTAGCAGGGACTGACAGACGGGTGTGTTTGGGGCCTTGAGATAACCTGAGTAGGCTGTGGGTGTGAGAAAATGGAGGCGTAAGAAAGGCTTGATTATGGATCATATCCACAGTAAGGTGTTTGGAGACATTATACTGTTTATCAACCCTAAAATGCCATAAGAATTAGCTTAAAAACTACTAAGAAGATTAAATAATTGAAAGATGCCAGCACTATAATTCTGGGCATCCCCGCTATGAGATAATGATATCTTTATTATCTGTTATTCTACTAATCAGGACATGAGCTTACCCAGGAGCTTGAAAACATGGTGATTTTTAGGGATGCATCAGGGATTGATTGGCCAATATTCACCTTATTGATTGCTACTGACCTACTGGCAAATAAGATGACATTCACAGGTAGCAGTTAATCCGAGTGTCACATCAATTTTTTTGCATGTCGCATTAATGAGTACTGGCTTGTGACTGCAGTCAGTTTGCAAGGCTATGTAGGTATTGAAAAATTCTTCTCATTGAGTACGTAGTAATATAGTAGGCTGAAAAGGCTTTTGAAGCTGTTTTCAAAAAGAGATTATTTTTCAAGTGAAAGAAGGTTGTATTAAAGGTTGTTTTACAAATTAAAATGATTTAATTTTTACTCTTCAAAAGATAGAGTCATGAAGGGTTGAATAACTTCAAAACAGTTCGGTTTTTCTGTTATGACAAAGACGGAACATTAATAAGAATGAAAACAAAACAAAATGACAAGTGAAAATGGCAAATCAGGACCACATCTCTGGGATAAGCAGGGATATATGTTTGTGTTAACACTTCTTGAACACACCTCGTGCCAAATTAAGTGTTGGTGACATATGACATGTCCTTTTTGGGAGCATTCAACAGCTTCAACAAGTATGATTATTACAAGACAATGCTGAAAAACACACGCACACATTCATACAAAGACACATACATGAAAAACACTGAGCAGTACTAAAATGAACACCTACAAAAGCACACCCGCAATGCATTTCTATTCTCTCGCTATATATATACTGTATATCTACATAGTGTGAATGTATATATATATATATATATATATATATATATTGAAATTTACTGTAAAACCATACACACACATACACACACCTCTCCATATATTCCATTTGTTGACTAGATCTCTCGCCTTTGAGTGGATCGTCTCATTTGTGGGTTGTGTACACAAACAAAGATGTAATCTCTGAAGGCAAACAGAGAGCTGGCGACTTCACTGCTAATTGGCAACAGAGAGGCTGTCACTGAGTGGAAGAAGACCACTGTAGCCATGTCATCTCATTAGAAGGAGAAGGGGGGGTGTTAAGCTAAGGAGAGACAGGGGATGAGATGGCTAGGAAAATCTACATGCAAATTAAAGGCACACAAACCCTCCCAAACACGTACACATGCACACATGCAAGTCCTGCATAGATATATTTAATTAGCCTGTAAATCAGTGAGTGCATTTTCATGTGTTTGAGTCAATCAAAGTATGAATTATGGCAAATGTTCTTTTTTTTCTCCATACTGTCCTGATACCACATACAAAACATTTTTATCTGTTTTCTCTTTGTTTTTTTTGTGATAAAAAAAGCTTTCCACCTAACAATTGTCAGAGCTTAAATAATAAAACTGATGAAACAGAACATCACCATTGATCACCCCTGCACCTGTAAATTGGTCTTATGAAGGAACAAATTTGCACAACAAGTGCATACATTCAATGCCAGTTTTGTGGAGACAAAAAATTAAATACTAAGAGATCGATTTTAACTGCGTTGACGTGATAAGATTCATATCAGATCAAATTCAATATTGGTAGTTTGAGGCAGGATAAGTGGAAAATTCTTTGTGGGCTCTAATATCTCTCTCATGGATTTATGAATTGTAGCCTTGAGTCAACACAGGTGGCAAACTAGGCAGAGAATCCAATACTGTCAGGCATCCAAGGTATAAAAAATTAAGATTTTAAATTGTCTTCACGCTGTCACAGTCAGATATCTTCTCAAAATCCAAGAGGTATCTGTTTTAGGTTGTAGTGTGGTTGATTGAATTTACTGCTAAAATACTGTACTATAATGTATCATGTACACCTATTCTGTGCACAGTATCTATTGCAAGTCTGTCCATCCTGAGAGAGTGAGGCAAATTTGTGATGGGGAATAATGGGCTATACATTAACTTGTTTCCTACTAGAACTACAATCTAGAAAATCTTTCTAGATTTGTGAAATTACATGCAGAGGCCTCTATAGAGTAGCTGGCTCAACTTTGCTGCGTTACCAGACTGAGTGTGACTCGAGTGTATTTTTGCCCATATTTGACAAATCTGTGTGTGTGTGTGTGTGTGTGTGTGTGTGTGTGTGCACGCATTGTGTGTGTTTGTGTGCGTAAGCCTGAGAAAGAGTGAAAGGAGGTTGTTAACTGTCAAATTTTCTTTCCCCTCGGCAATGCATCATTAGGTAGAAACATGGCTCCCGGCCCCCCTCTGAGCAAGATGAAGGCTAGGAGGGACTAACGTGAGGAGGGAAAGAGAGAGACATGGAGAGAATGATAAAAAAAAGGAGAGTAAAGGGGAGGAAAAGCTTCAGTTGATGGTTATGTACACGGATAACGTGCGAGAAAGAAAGATACGAAAGAGAGTTATAAAGATTAGGACCTGGAAATATAGGGTAAAGGAGTGAGTAGAGAGAGGGAAAAATGATTGATTCATGTAATTAAATTCTGAATCAAACCTTTGATTGTTTAATAATGTGACTTGTCTGTTTTGCAACTTATGCTTTCTGAAAAGAAACAACGTTTTTCAGTCGGCAGCACACAGTTGAATAAACAGACAGCAAATTTTTTTCATAAGTGTGTATTTGTGTGCATGTCTGAGCATATTGCTGTTGTGAGGGGACATTTAAATATTCTGAGCCACAGTATCTCACAAATAAGCCCTGTTCTTAGCTTCACTACCATCCAGTTTTTAGATTATCCAAAAGATTTAGAAAGTTTTCGTCAGTTCTCTGTCACAAGACCCAACATACTTTAATGTACATGTATCCATATTTACATGTTTGAGTATTCCTATGTGCAGTATGCGTGTGAATGTGTATGTGCGTGCTGTGCACATATGTGTGCATGTGTGTGCAGCATCTTGCCGTAATGCTGTCATCCACTAAGAGGGTTGTTCATGGTGGAGGTTACCAACAGTGCAAAGCTCTGTCAGTAATCATGGGGGGCTTGATGACTCACTGTCATCTCTTTGATGCACAGCATCACATTGCTTCTGTCTTCCTATTACTCTGAGAAGAAGTAAAGGCACAGATAATCAAGGAGGGAAAGGAGAACAGAACAAGACTACTCACCATACACAACAGATTACGGGGAGATGAGGGGATTTGAGGGGATTTGAGAGATGAAGAGGAGAGAAAAAGATGGAGAGATGGTTGGAGGGAGAGAATTGGAGGGGTGAAGGATGGACGATAAAGAATGTCTGCTTTAGATGCAGTTTGTCCCTTAGATTTGTCATCTGACACCATCCCTCACACTCAGCACTTTTAGCGGAGAGGGACTGCTGAGTGCTTCCCCTCGAGAGGTGGGGAGAGCACACATAGACACACACACAAACACACAAATGCACAGGTAGCATCTTCGCAATGTTGAACAAAAGTTTCAAGTTGAGTTGTTTGGAAAGGTATGGAATTGCTTCTGTTTCATTGTATGAAAGCGCATTTGCTTCTAATGAAATTCTGTCAGTAGCACCCAATTTATTAAATACAATGAAATAAAGCACAAAAACGTAATGTCTTATCCCTTACATGGCCAAAGTGCTTCTCAGAAATAGGTCATGAAGACCACAACGAGACTTTGATTGAAAGCCAAAGTTCAAGACACTATCTGCCAAGACAGAACATGAAGCATCTGTATGCAAATGAGCAGCCATAATGAGCTCCCTGCTCCTTAGCTAAGACATGAAAAAACACTAAATCTTTAGAAAGAGACAAAAAAAAAACAGACAACACAATCAGCTGGGGGGGATATAGCCTGCCAGACATAACCAAGGCAGGATGCTTCAGAAATGGACTTGAAGGCACACAGAAGGGAAGATAGAAATATGCTTATGCACAAACAAAATAAAAAAGTACAAAAAGATATATACGGTATTTACTGTATGTAAAGTATGAAATAATAATCACCTCTTGTAAACTTGTGTCTCATCCCTCACCTCAAGGAGAACCGGCAAGAGAGACAAGATAGAGAGGAGCAGTATCAAGGTGTCTAAATAAACTGTCATCTAATCACTTTGTTTTATGACTTTTAATATGTCTTGTGACTTTCATTTAGTGATTATGGCATTATTGATCAAAGCTGTCAAAAGCCTCCAGGAAAATTGCAGTTTGAACACTTCCCCAACCACCAACCTCTTGTGGGAAGCTGAGCCGCAAAACCGCTTCATATACTTTGGTTCTTTAGCAGTCTCTCTGCAATCTAGTTTGTTCAAACAGTTCAGCCTGTGAGGAAAAGAAATATAATTCATAAATCCTCTCTAAATTAAAATGTGAAGGAGTGGGTATTGACGGAAGCAAGTTAATCCTGCTGTGAATAGGGACAGGAGTGGGCTTTGGAAAATATAAATAATATTTGCAAAATTAAGACACAGTCCAGTGTATACACAGTAGACGAAAAGTACACAGTGTATACACACCCACACAGACACATACACCAATCAACGCAGCGCGAAGGAATCAAAAATATGCATACTTACATTAGAATGTCTGTATATGCAGGCACGGACCAACACAGACAGAAATACTCGGGAAAACATCAGTACGGAAATGAGGTAAAATACTGCATTAAAAAACACATAAAGTATGTATACTGTAGATTTTCAAAAAAAAGATGCACACACTAACACTCTGAAAAACTGATGCAAGGCTCTCTCAGGTGATAGTTGGATAGTTGGAATGAGGTCTATGATTTATTTTTTTTATGGTTTATTGAAATGTCACAGTGAGTTGTGAATGTGGACACACTCTCTGAAGAGGGGTGTAAGATGACTCAGCTTAATTGTGTGTTTGTACGTACTGTAGGTACACCAATTTTGTGTGCATGTCTGGGTAAAGTGAAATTTGCACATGGTTCATAGTGATGTTTTTTTTAAAGAATTTCATAAAGCAAGATGACAGGAATACAACATATATAGAAAAAGTACAATATACAGTATATTTGCTTCAGACTTGAACCTTGGTCTACTACTGTCCCTCTGGTTCAAAATAACACGATTGTTTATGCTGCCTGGGGGAAAAGCATCTCTATTTCCTTCTCCTAATGTTTATATTCATCCATGCTCAGCCCTCCACAGCTGAAGCCTGGAAATACTTTTCTCCGTACTTCATAAACTTTATATCTCATAACACCTATATAGCAAGGAAAACACCTGTCAAGGAGAATTAGCTTGTGACCTACCCTGTTTTTCACGAGGAGCCATGCCTACTATAGATAACCTTATATTCTTTTTGTTTTCTGTTCTGTTATCTTCTGATCTTTAGTGTTGCTTTTTTGGTGCATTTGATTTGTTCAGAAATATTTCACGGATAAGGGGGTAGACTTTGTAAATGCATGAAGGCTGTACCAGAAGAATCTTAATCCTGTTACAGCACAATCTGGAGCGCAGGCAAAAGCAGGATGAATATATTTATCATTAAGCCTAATGTAATAAATATTTGCATATGAATGCAGAATCTATGGGTGGGGGACAAGTTTTTGGTATTGGAACCAGTGTTCTGGTTTCCACTGGTTGTCCGTTTGTAGTCCAAGTAGTATTGGACAATAGTATCTGAGCAGGCTTTGGTTGCATGCAGGTAAACAGTCCATGTGAGGAGCAAAAGAGGTGGAACGCACTGGCTATAATGCAATTTCTGAACCCATCACCTATCATCGGATGGCGATCAAGCATTTTATACATTTCTTTTTATGTATCCACATTCATATGCAGATAAATTAGAAGTCGCTTCTCAACTCCAACTCCATTTTCGCATCTCAAGTAGTTAATCGGACTGTAAACAATGACTCATACATGGAAAAGTAAGTCTTGGTCCAGACATCTGTTATCTGAATGTCTCATTGGCAGTAGCTGATGGGTTGCAAGAATACGTCCAAATTGTCCAACCATATCAATTTGTTTTCTCCCACTTAAAACCAGTGGAGCATTTGGAAGCAGAGGGCACAGATTTTGTAAATCACCCCATGTATTGACATACAGCATTCCGAATACGCTAGAACGAACAGATGATGATGATGATGATGATGATGATGATGATGATGACGATTCTTTAAATTAATACACATTTGAGGAGACATTATTATACCTGTCTATTGTTTAACTTGTCTTAGACAATTAGACAATACTATCTGTGCAACTAGGCTACAGCTATATTAACTTGCCATACAAAGATGTGTTTCCAATATTACTGTGACTTGCTGTTGGATTTGTTTACCAAAGTTATTAAGAAGTTGCATTCACTTAGCCTTGTTTTGGTACATTTAGATGCACACAATAAAGGCTGCACTGCACAATTGAGAAAAGCAATTGTCTCTCAACCTGTTCCACTGCATAAGCTGATAGTTCCTTATAATGATCCTTCTGCTGCAACACTCAGGGTTGTTTTGAACCACAAAATTACCAAAGACTGCCGTAATGGTACTGTGCTGGTATCTATACTTCTGCTGATTTGGATAAAAAATGTAATATCTGATTAGATATCAGAGAAGGTGCTTCACTCCATTTCCTCTATTCAATTTTAAATTTACATAACAGTGTGATAAAATTACACTCCTTGGTCATATTTTTAGATTAAAACAATGGGGGTTAAGGGTCAAAGCCACAGTTTGCAAATTATAGACAAAATACGCCTACTGAAGGGCAAAAAGTAATTAAAGAGTTGGCTGATGTAATTATGCCAAGCCCCATCCTTTCCTACTAAGCTCCTAAATTTCATGTTAGGTGGTGTTAGGTGCAAAGAGCAGCTTTTTAGGGTCTCTGTTATCTAATTGACGGCTGGATAGAAAGCACTTTAGCTTTTAGCATTAGCTCCATAATGGGAGAGGACATGGGAGTAGACAATAAGGGTTCGAGCATGTGGGTGTGCATGTCTTTGCACATAATATAACAGCAATTGGACATAAAATCCATTCACCGTCCTCTGTATTCATCTTGTGTCTTGTTCTGCAATCATTTGAGATCCTGTTTGTTTTTCCTTTTTTCCCCTAATTCCTTTAAATGCATTATTTGTTTCTCCTTTTGACTTGTTATCCATCCAACTACTTTCCCATCCTTCTAAGCATCTATCTACGTCACCATGCAATGCATGTCACACATTAGTACTTATCAGTCAGACATCCTTACCCTTACCTATGATTTATATCAAGTTGCCAGTTGTTCCCATAGTATCACTGCCATTTGTGATATTGTCACTAGATACAATTAATTACATTTAAAATGTAAAAAGAAAAACGTCTTGCCTGTCCCACATTTCTTTGATTGAATGAAATGCTCTATTTATGAGCCACGCTAGAGTTGCAGGGATGTGGTCTGGGTGGATGGCAGGTCCAGGACTTTCAAACCAGAACACAGGGTTTGCATCCAGTCTGTGGTCCAGGTTTAGGCAACTAACCACTTTGGTTAAGGTTAGGAAAGGATATTTTGATTATGTGACAGTCACAAAATGTAATATTTAGGATTCACAAAGTTCAGGAGAGATGCTTATTTGGAAGTCAATACAACTTTGTTTTTGTGAATACTGACAACGTTCAGTCTTTAAGAATCATGTACATGGACTTGAATTTTCCATTTTTACTTGTGCGAAGTGTCACCAAAAAGGAAAACATCCAGTTGCCTATGATACATCACTTAGAATGACCATGACCTTGATGACTGAGAACCTTCATCAACATGTCAATTATTTGTAATTGCTACCAAAATCTTTGCTTTTTCGTTTTTGCTTTAGCAACAGTTGCTTTTTATTTTCCTCCTTGGTTTCCATCCTTGTTTTCCATCATTTTTCCTTCTTTGTTTTTTTCTTTCCTTCTTTGCCTCCATCTGTCATTCATTCCAAAATTCATCCTTGCCTCCTTGACATGTCATTCACTCTTCTATTTCCTGTCTTCAGATAGTTTTTTCTCTTGAGAACAGCTTTCTATTTCTGTCACACTTCTTTCAACCTTCTATCCATCTTAAGTCCAGAGCTCCTTCTTCTGGCACTTCCTGCTAATTTCCTTTCTGACCACCCTTGTTTCCTTACCATACATCCATCCACGGATCTTTTCCTGATCTTCCTCCCTCTGTTTCACACTACTTTGAACCTTCCACCCAACCTATTTCCTTTGCTTTTGTCTTTGCTCATCAACAGTAAAAAAAAAAAAAATGAATAAAAAAATCCCTTTGGACTGTTTGAGACTGGACAGCCTCTTTAATCCTAAACTACCACTATTTTGTGTGGCCAATTATAGAATGATAGAATATGCCTGGGTCCAGATGTCACTATGCTGTCGTAGATTAGCTATACAGTCCCTGAGTTTCCTCCTGGAGTTTGTGCTGGGGATTATCCATATGTAAACAATGGGGCTAAGCCTTCTAGACAGAGAGAGATGCGAAAGTGCATGCGTATGTGTCTATGTGAGATAGAGAGCATGTGTGCATGTATACTGTATCTGTGCACATGTCAATCACTGTGCACATTAGCAGGGACTCCTGAGAGTGCATGAGCCATAAAAGTCAGATGCTTCATTAGGGTGTAACAGAAGAAGAAAATGACATGCAACCCATTTCCTTTCTCACACACACAAAAATGTTAGCAGGATAATTTCACTACTGGATACAAACTCAGACACATGAAACATTCTTATACAGCAAATTCAACACTGAGAATTGAGAGACCTAAAGAAATGTTAACAAGGCCTTCTGGGAGATATAATTCAGCAGGGCATTGTGGGTAGCTGAGTGCATCCATGCGCCCTTGACAAACACACACAGGCACATATAAGAGAAGAAACTAATCCCAAGCCACTCATGTTAAAGCTCCCATCCTCCAGAAATAACTTGCTATGTTGTTGACAAAATGTAGAGTGACACGTCGTGCTGTCTGCTGGCTTACCTTTGGCCAGCTGGGCCCACGGGGCAAACACTCAGTCTGCACCTCCACCCCATCTCTCTGTCTCTGTTTCTGCGTCACACTCTGTCATTCTTCTCCTGTTTCCTTCTCCTCATGTCCTCACTCCCTCATTCTTCATCTATCTAGCCCTCCTCACATCAGAGCTATCACAACATGCTCTACTGTGTCATTTTCTCAACTTTCTAATTGCCTCATTTCCTATTCTGCTCTATGCTCTTCTCAACTCCTTTGTTTCTTTTAGTTATCTTTCACTACTATTCATGTGAGGGCCATTGTTTCTGTCTCTGCACCGGTGTCCTGTAATTATCCCTACAGCACTCTCTGTGTCTGTGCAATGATCTGGTTGTAATAAAAATACTTTATGACCCTGCCTGTATTCATGTCATGTAACAGCATGTCGTTGCTGTTTGTGCGTGACAGAACTGAGGCAGAAAGAAACTAACAAAAATAGAGAAGGACAGAGGAGGATGGAAGGAGAGAGAGGAGCAGTAGTTTGGGAGCAAAGGTGGGGAAATGCAATGGGATGAGAGGTGAGGAAAGGCGAGGAGAAGGCAAAGAGTGCTGACACTGAGCTCAGGTGTTACAGCACCGGTTTTCGCATCCCCACTGGAGAAAGACCTCAGCTCATTTTAGGATCAACGGTATCTTTGTCGAGTTGGTCACGCAGCTGATGCTCCTGCACTCTTTTTTCCTCATCTCAATCTGTGTGCGTTTTTGTGTTTGTATTGTGTTTGTGTTCCATATGGTCAGGGAATGTGTATGCTATTGATTGCTTTACTGCCTCAATGTGCCATAATTGGCTGGTTCAATGAGCAAATGTCAGTGGAAATTCTAGGTTGGAGTTTATTATTATTGACTGATCAGTGACAGACCTCCAATTACAGCTGTATCATTAGCAAAGTATGCCATCTGACTAAAAAGCTCCTTTATTCTGCATGGTTTACAAACAAAATGCGAAAAAATGTTAGAGATGTCATCCTACCTGTTAACCAGAACTATTTAACTTGAGAGACAGCTGTGTGAGAGCACAGCCATAGTTTCAACGGCTTGTTGAACTCATCGGTCCTGGGCAGCATTGATAGTCAATTAACAACTCTGTTTGTCCTGACAGGACCAGTTGTATACATAGTCCAGCTGTGAAGGACACTTGTTGAAACTAATGTAGACTCTTTTTGGGAGAAAATTACACATTTTTCAAATGTCCATCTTTGCACACAAGAAATCTTAACACTAACAATAACTGCAATGCCTTATTCCAATTCTGTGTGGAGAATTTCTTTTGATGTGATTCGGTTGCACTGGTCTCTTCTCACTCTGAATCCCTTATTTCATTCACCTGACTGTTCTTTAAAAAATTGTTGCACTGTGATTGACTTTGGCAGCAGTACATGTCAAGCTTTTCTGGCTCAGCACGGCAATGCTACATGTTGGCACAATTCTGCCTATTGGAAAGAGTCTAGTGGTCTACTGGATTAAGGGAAGATTATTATACGGCCCACTGTTTTCTAGGGACAGATTTAGTTTTTTATCCATGAGAAGCCAGGGGATACCCTCTGACAACAAAACAACAAGTAGCACCTGGAAGATGTATCTTTGAATTTTGTCACAAAGTTACGCCACTCGGTTATTGAGATGGAGGCAAAAGTATTACCACAATAGGTGTCCACACCTGTTTGAAATAGGTTGGCTTGCCCCAGAGCAGCAAAAGAGGGTATTGTCTCTGCTCGTGCACCTCCTCTACAGTGATAGCTACCGAGTCTTCTGTCTCACTGTCTCCCAGAAAATGACGGGAAGAAATTTTCTTCTCTCTATTGGTATCCCCTGACAATCTAGCTTTCTCTCATTCCCTCTATTTCTCTCTTTGCCTTGTCTACTTCCCCCTGTGGTTTTCAGACCCAAGACTGCTGGCTCCATTGCTATGCTTTGAGTGATCTGCAGACCGAGTTTTAAATGTTTAATGCCACGTTGACAGACCCGGTCCCCAGCCATCCATCCGGGAGGGCCATTGCAAGCTGGTGCAGGGTGAATGCCTCACCTTTCAGAGGCAGATTACAGATGCACACAGACCCTGATCGAGAGCTCAAAAGGTGAGGAAATAAATCTCCCCTGACAGGAAGGCTGTGTTAGCCTTTACACCCCAAACCGCAATTAAGGTGAAGGGGCAAAGTTGGTCTGTGACACCTGAGGGAGGGAGTGCAAAGCAACAGGGGAAGGTAAAATGACAGAAAAGCACTGTGGTGGGTAGACGCAGCAGGAGAGAAAAATACGGAAAAAGAGACTGATGAATGGCAACAAAGGAAGACCCAAAAAGATAACAGACTGAGACAGATGAAAGGAGAATGGAAAGAAGGAAGTGTGTAGGAAAGAAGAGGCTGGAAAAGATGAGAAAGAGGAAGTAGCGAAGGATGGTTAGGAATGCAGAGTTTGATAAGGTCATGGAAGCAAGTACAGAAAAGTCTCCAAAACACATTCCAAAGCATGGTGCAAAATTAAGCAAATAAAGGAGTAGAAATAGAAATGAGGTTAAGTTAAGGAAAAAGCATTAAAACTAACAGATGATTGACATGTTTCTGGCAGCTCACTTAAGCAGACTTGCACCAAGGAGACATAAGACAGATGGAGAGCAGTAAGTTACAAATGGGGACGGAGGGGTGAAGATACAAAATAGAAGGAAAGATGAGAAAAGGGAAGACATAGAGAGGGAAAACATGGACAATAAATGATAGAAAAAGAGAAACTATATGGAATGGAGACTGGACAGAGATAGATGGTGGAAAGCAATAGGGGATGAGAGGATGAAACAAGTATGGGTAGAGAGGGTAAAAACAAGCAAGAAGAGAATAAAGATGAAGAGTTGAGAAGAGGAGAAAGAATCAAAGATACCCATGAGGAGGGTGAAAAAAGTGAGATAGAAAGGCACATTTTTCAGAACATCTCTACTGACATTTACATTTAGGCCAGACTGGTTAGAGCTGCTACCATGGGCATATCCCACTGACAATGTGACATTTCCACCCCAAATTGGTAGCAAAGAAGAGGAAAAAATAGCAAATGAGGTTTCACCCCCTACCACCACTAAAATATTCAAGAGTCAGTCCAGAAACAGAGTTCAAAGGGAATTCCTGTATGATGACACGGCTTGTCAAAACTCAGCTGCCCACGCACAGACTAGAGGAGTATGGAAATAAACTGCACCTTTGGAAAAAGGCAACTCTTTTAATCTTGTTAATCAATGTAGTACGTAAGAATCAAAGTCAATTCATTTCATAACTTTAAATAGTGAAAAAAAGTGAATTTGAACTGCATATCTTCTGCGATCAGAGGACTTTAAGACTGAATGTTAGTTTAAAAAATACTGATACGAACAGAAACAACAGACATCCAATACCCAGTTTCCTCACAAAGTTAATGGAAAAATGATATCAAATCATATTAATCAAATTTCATTCGCCTGCCCGCCTCCAGGCTACTGGCAATGATGAATTTAAGCACAAAGTAATGATGGGCACATTTAGCAGAGACAATTTCTATGGCAACCACAAATTACTTCACCATAAACAACAACAACAACAACGACAGTGACGAACGCAAGCGAGCTCATTAGAGATGGTTAGATGCACATCTCCAACTGCCGCAAAGCACTTTGGGTAGTGGGGGAGGGTGAGGAGGGAGAAGGGGTTTGATGCATTTGCAACACCAAAACCTCATTTGTTCCATGCAGACAGAATGCAATGAGAGAATGAAACAAAGGAATGAATGATGGGTGGAGGTGCAATGGAGCAATAAGGGAATAAAGGAAGAAAGAGTGAGAAAACAAGAGGAAAGACTGAGAGAATGGGAGAGAGGAAGAGAGATGGAGTGATCTGCCTTATTTCCGAGACAACTCCAATGACACAGCCATTCTTCATTAGCCAGTCTCTTTACAGTGTATATGTCAACCCTGGCGGCCAGACAACTGCAGAGAAGTGTGATCATAATTTATCTATTTAGAATGCCGAGGGGAGAAGGCTACGGTGCCGTACAAAGCTGTTAGCTGAGCTTTCCTGCTGCGCTGTGCAGTGTAGTGCAGTGACATATTACACTGAATGGGACTACTGAGATAACTGAAGTCAAAAATAAACTTCACAGAACAGCATATGGAGATGTAATGTTGCATATAGTAGGCACGAAGCCATACATCATATGCTGGGGGACCTAATGCTATATAATATGCCAGGAATATGGGCATATGTATCCTTCATAAAAAAAAGCTCCAGTGCAAGAGATATACTCCTGCAGTGAATACAATTCTCTTCAACTGTGTTTGCCTGCTCCCACAGATCATTAATGTAGGAGATAGAAAGTTTGTAAGCTAGAAAATTATTAATTTCTCAAACATTAAATTGTTTAACAAAGCTAATAAAAGTAAGCGAAATTTTACAACTTCTTCATGTTAACATTGATAAAATCACAATCATTTGAGTGTGTACTGATGTATTTTTTCATTCAATAAGTTAATGGAAAATGTGACAAATAAAGAAAAGAGTCATCAACTTAGTCTGACCTCAAGAATTAATTCAAGAGAGATTGCTATCAGTCTGTTCAGTCACCATGTTGTAGCATGTTGTGTAGCAGTAACTCACTGGACAGTACACTGACAGCAACTACTCCTATAGGCTGTGGGGCAAAATATTTATTTACAACAGTACTGGATTACAATGGCCAGTAAATAGAATGTGATTGTGATCCACAGGCAGGATCACACACCCCTTGAAGTGTATCCTCTACAGTAAATTCAGTGTATTGTAGTCTAAAAAAGGGTTTACATAAACAGGTTTGACATGAGAAAGCAAATGAACAAGGCTCAATGCTCCATAAACAACTATCATTTAGGATAAGTTATTGGCCTGATACATATTGCTATATTTTTATCAAAACAAATAATTAAAAAAGTCAATAATACGAAGCCAAATTGCTTTCAACAGCTTAACAAGCACAGCATCACAGTCCAATACAGTAGATGGCATTTTGCACCTTTTAAATTGGTTTATGAATCTGCCAGTTAACACAGAGAAGGCGAAGGAGAACAAGAACAGCAGGCTGTCAGGCTCATGATGTGAAACTGCTGTACCTGTGTAGAGCCATGCAGTGCAGACTAGAGAGTCAAGAGTTTTAACATGATAAATCTCATTTGAGCTATGGAATATAAAATCATCTATGTTTGCTTACAGAAGCAAAGAGCATGAACTGCAACTGCCCTTCCCCTAAATTATCAGCACAAACTGCAGATGAAGGAGCACTATTTCAAGAAAGCTGTATACTTTCCAGCAGCTTTGATGAAAAACTTTTCTCTTTGTAGTTGTTTTTCCCAGGGAAAGTTTGAGTTTTTTGGTGAGCTTCCCAGCAGTTTTAGTGTTTGTATTGGATAATTTATCCCTGCCAAAGAGAGTGTACAAACAGCTTACATGTGTAGCCTCTCTTACCCTCAGGTGTGCATAAACTACAGTTTATGAAGAGCTTTTAAAAATACAAAAATAGGAATTATTGGTTATCTTATCAGCATTGGTAATGAGAAGCAGGCAATTACCGGGTTATCAGTAGAAAGAAAGAAAAAGATTGGGCATCCCTAATCATCACAAAAGTGCCCCTAAGCAACATACTTGATCCCCAGCTCGCCCAGTGGATCTGCTCAGTATCCAGCTGTAGAGGACTGTTTGTACTGTAGAACTCCCAGGTGTGACTCTGTGTCCCAATTCAAAGGCTAGAGGTCCCCAAATTGGGTCCATCTCAATGAGATGGTCTATACTCAAACACTAAAACAGCTAAAACGGTGCATTCAGGTTCCTGCTCTGCCTCCTCGTTTAGTCAAATATTTTATGTCACAGTGTTACCCTTAAATAGCCAAAGTGTCAATACCACTAGGAAAGTTGGGAAAAACTAATAACTATTGCATAATGACACAGATAGAGTACAAAATGAATAGTAAATAAATACATTTATCTTTAATTTCTCTGTGGTTCCCTTGATTAGCAACATGCCCTGGATGTTAACAGGAACAGAAAACTGCAATTATCCACAGCCTTTAAAGGATCCAGCACCTGAACTGGAAACAGTGACTATATTGGAGCAATGTTCAAAAAGTCCTTGCACAATCAGCAGGAATTCCCTGGATAAATACGGTTAAAAAATGCCAGTGAACTGATAAATACTTGGGCATTTTCTGAGCACTTTGCCTCCCCAGTTCTTTAATGGCTCTTTCCATCACACAGTAATCTTTCCATTTTCTCATTTTCAGATCGATAGGGACTCGGGGAGAATGAAAGGCCTATTTCCTCTCAAATAGGGATAAAGCTTAACCACATGAGGCCGTCTCATGTTTTCTAATCATGTCAGCCAGACTACAGGACCAGATGAAGTGGCATCAAGTTCAAAGAACAAGTCAATCTTTGAATTGTAGTACACAGACTAAAGTTAAAATGATTCCAGTCTGCTAAAAAAAGAAGAGCCATTGTTGTTTAAGGGATATAAATAACATTGTATCATTAGCACAGAGCACATTTAAAGGCAGAGTGGGAGAGACAGTCAACAGAGAGAGCACCTTCTGTGAAGTAGTAACCCACACAAACTGATGGAAACAATGGAGCATGAAAAGTGAAAGCAGTGTGGAGCCTGTATGGGAAAGGTACCCTTCAAACACCCACTCAACAGCATCTGCTGCATCTGCGGTGGTTCTGTGTAATGGGGAGAGAATGATGGTGCAACTAAAGGACTTAGCAACAATGCTCCTCCACCTCTAACCAACCCGAACATCTCCCCCAGTGTCTGACCCCAACGCTTAGCTCTGCCTGTAAACAAAGGGCCCTGACAGACACGTTCAATTAATCAATGCTTTTCTCACACATCACGGTGCAGTTTTCAAGTCTCGATCATAGCCCCAGGGTGCTAGCTCACGCCAACGTTACCAGAACGCATGGCTGTACCGCCTCAGACCTGCTGTGCCCTGGAGAGCACATCACACCATAGACGGGTAGAGTAATAATGAAGGATAAATGAATATTGACACAGTAAAACAGATTTTTAGTCAATCTTGCACTGTTTACTACATTGGCTAGGGCTAGGTTTTACAGAATTAGAAAAAAAAGTCTTGTTTATTGCCTCGTGCTGGCAGCTATCCAACAGATCGTTATTGCTCAAGGAGTGAGCGTTAACAAAGGGTATCTGCAAATCATTGCTATTAGCATTAAAGTTACAGTGCTACCTGTAGGTATTCCTATTCAATATATTATTAGTATTCAGGATGCACATTAGCCCTTTGGCTATTGCAATATTAGCATTCAAGATATTGCTAACAAGTTCATTAGCATGCAGGCAAATTCAAGCCCAAGCTAGAGGCTCAGGTAGCATTAGCATGCAGATGGTAGAGGAACTTTGTGGTGGGGATGGAGAAGGATGCAGGCTAAGTGATTAGCAGGAAGCGCTCTTACTTCACATGCAGGATCAACGTCAGGCTCTATCACAGCAGTACATGCTACTGAAACAGAACTCAAGTGAGGAGGAAGGAATGGGGGGGCTTGTGATCCTTACAGCATGATCACACACTTAGAAAGAGGGTCTCACAGTCTTACTTACACTAAATTCAAGCAGAGATGCACAAATACACTGCTATGCTTTTGTTTCAAGTAGGTATGAGCATATGGACGCACAGTTTACTTTAATTATGGAAAAAGTCATCACAGATGCACACACACACAGCCACACACATCTCAGGGGGTTGTGGTATTTTGGCAGTAACCAGCCTGTTTACGAGTGGATAAACCGAGGTCCCTGTGATTAAAACAGCTCCAAAGCGCTCCTGACACTCCATTACCCAGCATGCCCCGGGTGCGCCAGGATTGTACATATTGATTTCACGCCTCATTAGACTTTCTGTCCAACAATGTCATTGTTTTTTCCTGGTTCTACAGGATTTTGCATCGTTCAGAAATGACCAGGTATAACTCTGGGAGGGGACAGTGGACACATAACAAATGAACACATTAATGTTGGGCCTGGGCTTGTCAGGGCATCATGGAGTTTTCAGTTTTTTGTAGTTGCTATAGACAAACAGTTGCTCCCATTTTGGAATATGCTACATTTTCAAAGCAAGTACTTAGATAGTTATTTTACTTTACTTGCTTTCAGTTTTTTGATGGAAGTCATCATACCCCAGTAAAACAACAGAGGCCCAATATCAGCAGAACATCAGCTTCAGCCGATAGAGGCTTCCAATGAAATAAAGGCATTAGGCGCACTTGAACATTTCTGCTGATATCACAGGATGATGCTTTAATTATGCACAGGGAATGCAAACACAACAAAGTTTTCTTATCTTGACCAGAAAATGTGTACATTTTGAAAAAGGATTCTTTACCCCTATTCGCACATAACAAGGGGACTGTCCATGCTGGGTTTCGTGTGGAGCATTCACATGGGATTAGGAAAGTCTTTATTTTACTCATATTTACTGGCAGTATCTCGTGCATATGATGTCAAGGCTCCATGTAACATCAACATTTAGAAGCTAGGCATCTGCTCTTTAGCAGCCACATCATTAATATATCGAGTCGATATGCCCACTTTCTATTACAAGCATAAACAGAAATTTGCTGCTCATTTAAATCAAGTGACAGATTCTTTATGGCTGTAGGTAGATATATGACAACCTTTTGTTGCTCCTGACCTTCAGCAATTGGCCTAAACATGATGGAAAATATCAGCATTCAGCAAAAAACAATATTGTCGATCCCTAATTGGGAGCAGATTCCTTTTTAGATTACGTAGAATGCTTAGCAACCAATTTAAATATAAAGATTTTGGCACATTAGCAACAGAAAGTTTACAAGAACATCCATAATGAAAACACTGTATGTACAGCAGTGAAAGAAAAGTTAGCCGCAATTGTTAGTTTGATCATACAGTTAAGAATCAATACTTAGTACATAAATTGACTTCAGGGAGTTTCCACCAGTGTGCGAGAGCTGTGCCTAAGTCCTGACTGCTGACAGAGGCAGCACCTGCAGCAGGTCATTACAGAAGCAAAGAGCATGTCCTGCAACTGGCATTCCCTTCTGTAATGACCTGCAGCAGGTCATTACAGAAGCAAAGAGCATGCACTGCAACTGGCCTTCCCTTAAATTATCAGCACAAACTGCAGATGAAGGAGCACTATTTCAAGAAAGCTGTATACTTTCCAGCAGCTTTGATGAAAAACTTTTCTCTTTATGGTTGGTTTTCCCAGGGAAAGTTTGAGTTTTTTGGTGAGCTTCCCAGCAGTCTTAGAGTGTTTGTATTGGATCATTTATCCCTGCCACAGAGAGTGTACAAACAGCATTGTACTGTGATTCCACTTTCACTGATTGACCTTCAAGCGGTAATTGGCAAGTCTGGTTTGGTAGTTGTCTCAGAGCGCTGGGTGTTGGATGGCTGCCACTGAAACTCTCTCTCCCTCTTTTCACTAGCTCACTCATGTCCTCTCTTCTTCTTTTTCTTTCCCTTCTTTTTCTTTACTTTACTCAACAACCAATAACGTATCCAAACCTCTGTATCTACCTGTGCCCTCTGTCCTTTCCCCTCTCTCTAACCCACATATGTACTATGCGTGATTTTCATGTTTCATCTCATCTCTCTTGCACTTTCTCTCACTTCCTGCCCTCACTCACTTTGGCCCAAAGCATGGCAGCTGCAGTAGCATGTAGCCTGCCAGCTGCCAGTTATGATGATGGTGACAGTACAGTGGGGGTGCTGGCTGGGTGATGTTGACTAAATGGAACATTGCAGCACCACTGGCAGAGCACATGCACATACACACACACACAGACAACAACAGTGCCAAAGAGCACAACAGCCTTCGGGCCAACTAATAATTCTTCCCCAGCCACAGCCAGGGTGAGGCAGCTGAACACCACTCTTTTCTGCCCCAGTCTCCTACAGATGCGCTCTCATGAGTAAATGGCAAGGGGACACCACTGCTACAGTGACATACCTCCCACACAGGCTTGTATAAAAGTCTTTACTAGTCACCTTGGAAGTCTTTAGCTTCATCAAAAAGCCACGAGTTTTCAACAGGAATAGGACCCTGACATTCAAACTACACCTGGCATTTCCGAGTGAATTAGGTGATCTAACAGCAGCAGAAATGAATAAATGACTGAGAGGGCAACTGCTTTACTGCAGTAAGACAGGTATGGCTACACAGTGTTATCTGATATCTGTCTCTATGTGTGTTTATGTGCACGTGTATGTAACAAGCATCCGTGTCTCCCATTCTTTCCTGCTGAGAGTGTTTACTGGCAGAGCGGGGCCATTTCTTCCCTACCAAACAGACAACCATCTCTTAGATTACAGCGTACTTATCCACATGACTTGCACACACAAGTTCAGAAGTAGGCACAGGCTCATACCACATACAGGCTATACTGCATGCTAGGGCTGTAGGATACAGCAATACATATCGTGCGAACAATGGAAAAATGACTGTCATTTCATATTATGCTCTATCATTTATTTTGTTGTGTCACAAATCACACTGATTACAGTAACAGTTTTGTTATTTAGACAATGCTTTGCATTTTCCCGCCCATGAAGGTAACACAACAAACAAGAAGGAAAGTAAACATAATTTTGACTTTCAGACATTCTACTGTTAGATATGTTGGGTTTTGACACTTCTGACCATATTCACATTTTAGGCCTATATTTTTTTTGTTCTCAACAATATTTACAAAGGAGTTTATTTCTTAAATGCTTCTTCAAAATTTGCACAAAGGTCCTAAATAAAGGAGAAAAGAATCAAATTGAAAAAAATCAAATTAAATAATCAAAAAATGATGAGTATGCAACTTATATTTGTCCAGTATATAACTCAAAATGTAATAAGACACAGACCTTGTCGTATGGTCATTTAATGCAAACTATTCATTTTAATTATTTTCTACCATTTTTCGATTACATCGTGATATGGCCTATATAAATGTTTACTTTTCCTGGGTTAAAGGCTGTGTTACAGTAAAGTGATCATTTTCTGATTATTTATCAAACAGAGTACTAACAGACATCCCTACAATATTGATATGGAGGTATTTGGTCAAAAAATACATCTGATTTTGTCACTCAGTCCTAACATGTATTAAATGCTTTTGAGAACATTTCAAAATAGTGAGTTATATTTGTGTATACTGTAAAATATTGCACTATTAATTTAGAGACATACTATATGACCAAGTCCTAGTGTGTGTTAACTCACTGTCAGAGAGAAGGGAGAGCGAGAAAATGCAACTAGTGCTAGTGTATCAATGATGCAGAAAATCAGTATTGAAACCATTTCATATATTCAAAATTGTCATGTATCGCAAAAAGCGCTATTCTTGACAACACTTGTGTTTTCAATCGAGTTTGAAATTACCAATGTCGGGATATGAGATTTCGGTCGTACCGCACAGCTACACTGCATGCCCAATCAGCATATCATGTACATACACACGATGTGTAATTAATCCTGCCATACACACAGAGAGCTCAGAATGCCTAAAGGCTAAATGATCTGTTCCCACACTGGCACAGTGAAAGAGACAAATGTTGAAGGACACTGAGGACACACACAGACTGAAAGAGGCACCGATTTTCAGTCTGAAAACTGCCAGCAGAGGGGCTGGCAGATACGTTCAAAGCACAAAAAGCTTTGAACCAGCATATCCACTCACTGAATGTGCTGTCAAAGTTCAAACTGTAAGGTGGTGTGTCATTTCAGAGTTAACCGCTACCATAGTAGAAAGAGTATGCATTATGCTGTTAAAGCAGCGAGGAACCTTACAATTTCCATTTGCTTTTGCATAAACTGAAGGCCTACATTGATTTCAGGTTTCACAAACCAGGTTCAAAGGTAGCCCTTGAAAACATTATCAGTAATTTCACGATTTCTATCAACTGGAAAATAAGTTTTGGAAGTGTTTAATTTCCTGTTTGTGATGTGTTTGATCTCAGGAGTCACAAGGTTTTTCATCAGCTGCTGTATTTGATAGTCGTGGGTGTGTGTGGGAGGAAGCATTTCTTCGTCATCATTCTGACCCTGAGACAGAGTTAATTTAATACCAGCTACAAAACAAAGCTGTCAACTCCAACAATAGACAGGGTATCGATAAAGGGGAGAGAATAGGAGAGGCAGAGATGGACGGTGAAGCAGAGAAGCAGAAAAGTCTATTGGTATACAAACACACACAAATGAAGCACATGTACACAAATGCGGTTTCAAGGCAAGTTGTAGATGACACAGAGACATCTATACAAATCACTTTTAAAGCAACGTATATAAGTGTTGGAGACTAGTGTCAAAGTGTTGTGAACATGCACACAGTAAAGGCCCAGAATAGTAGTCAAGCTCAGTGAGAGCATATTAGCAAACAGAAAGTTCTTAACTCACTGTAAAGGCCAATGAAGTGCACTAAAGCTCAGGAGTCTGGAGAATGCATCGGCCGTCTAGAGGACAGAATATATTACCCTCTCTACTCTGAAAAAGACCTTGCTCCTTTCAAATACCCAAAGTGAGAGCCTCCATCAGTTGTGAACCCTTGATAATTTGAGTGCTTTATGGATACTTTCAGCTCACATGTAACAAACACGAAGGTGGATGAACACAGGGTACAGTAGTTCAACAACATGTAGTAACAGAGGTGGAAGAGGAACTATATGATGAAATGATAATGATGATGACAGTGATAGCCACAGCTATAACTCTGACTATGACCCTGATCACAACGGTGATATTAATCGATGAATTTATCAAATAAAAGTTGATTTCTATATTGTACAAGTTAAATGTTTTTTTCCTCTGCCATGCACTGACCCTCCCACTCCCACCTGCCCTACAGTACCCCATTCTCCATCACATGACTTTTCCTGTCCATGTGCACACCACTTCCCCAACCCAGTAGAATACACATTGTACTGGCCCAATTCAATTCATTCCCACCAGATCCTAAACTGCGCTTCTGCCGTACTCATTGTGTAGAAGCATTCAGAAATATAGTGATAAAAACAGTCAGAGTCCTTTCCAGCAAGAATAATTAAGATCTAATAAAACCAAAAACTAATTACATGGCTATTGTTAATTTTATTTTAAACACAGTATCTAGACATTTGGAGCTCTGGTCACATCTTCACTCAGTCAGTCAGCAGGTTCTTAGAGAAAATAACAGGCTAGAATTTCTAAACATCCTAAATATATTCTTCTTCCAAAATATTTTTTGCAATTTCTAAATTTTTTACACTGAGGCCTTTGTTGTCTCTGTTTCTTTGTGTTTTTCTGGCTCTAAAGGCAACAATGATTTATCAATAACAGAATGTAATCTGAAAACAAATTGTCTAGATGCTAAAATGCGGAGATAAAGAATACAAAGTAATGCATCACCACTTTTAAGCCAAGGTATTTTTCTTAGGAAAGAATAACTGCCTGCTAGGTGTTTAGAAAAGCACATACAACAGGTTTCATTAAATTCATTACAGGTGAAACCATTAAATCACAGTATCAATCAGGCAAACATGAAATAAAATGCAGATTATGATTTAGCAAGATAGAAGGTTAAATTGTTCCAGAAACAGAGCAGGACATTAACTCCTGCTAAATGAAAATATGCAGAAAAGTGAGATTGTAAAGCATATCTGCCCTGGTTAAATTGGTCTCTGTGGAGCTCTCCTGAGGCAAGTTGAGACATGATGCAACATACTGCAAAGCATCTTCAGAAACTCAAATGGTTCCTTATGTAGCATTACAGCTTTTAATATGAGAAATCTAGCAAGAGAGATAGCCAGTTGACATTTCTCTTAGAATGAGGAGATATAGCATGAATCAGATTTCCTTTTGAGCTTTATTTATTAAATTTGACCGCTAGCTTTTTTTTGGATCTAAATGGATAACTCACATAGGACAGTCGTAAAAAATGTCCCCAAATACTCAAGACCTCTCTAGAGTGTGCAGTAGCTTAATTCTAAAAGGGTTAGGGTTAGGGTGTGACAGTAATAAAATTATACGTTTGAAAAGATAAATATTGTATTTTCAACTTTAGTCACACATTTTTGCAGTTAGGTTCATACTTATTTGATGTCAAGTTTCAAAGCCCAGTATGACTTCATATTGTGTGCCTAACTGGTGAGGGTCCTCAAAAACAACTGGGGGCAAAAATAACTTGGGACTTCATGTGCTTTGGAGGAGAAACATGGCACAACTTCAGCAACCCTGGGCGGACATAGGGAGTTAGCAACAATGATGACTGTAGTATACAGAGAACTGGCCATGCCGAGTTGTTACAGGCCTGCCCCAGGAGGCCACGATCACCAAGCCTGAGTGTTGTGCCCACCAAAACAAAAGAAACATGACTGCAGGCTATACGCTGCTCAATGTCATGTATCTTTATCAAATCTCAGGGAACTCATTGGAATAGCAGTGTATTTGCGCCCTCTAGCAGGTTGCTGCTGTGGCTGTTAGACTGGGTCAACGTGCAGGGAGTCACTCCAACTGAGGACAACTGGGCTGGTCTCCACAGGCCGTTAGCTAATGGCTGCCCAATGTTTTTCCACAAAGACACAGAATAAACAGACAGCATACAGAAGAGAATGAATTTCAGCAGGTCCGTAAATTACACTTAAGCTACACAAACACATTTTTCTAAACCAGTGAGTTTTAAGATACTTGATGGTCATTGAAATTATAAAAGGAGAAAAGTTTCTTCAGAGCTGAGAACCCAGATAATCAGGTAAATGTTCAGGTCTATTATATTGAAATACAAAGACAAAGTACAAATACAAACAGACAAAATCTGTTTATGGTTAGACAGTTAATTCTTTCTGTGTGTTAATGTAAGGCTGGTTCAGTTGTAGAACAGCCTGGCAGACTCTGAGTAGTTCTGATTGATACATTGCAAGTCTTGCAAAGACTGACAACTATTTTCAGAGAGGTGCTTAATGCTGTCAGTCATAATTAAGCTTCACAATGGCATTAGATGTTGAATGTATTTGCTATTTCCCTGAGAGTGATAAATTGGTTAATTTTACTGTCAGTCCTGCGTTAACATATACAGTAGGGGCAGCCTACTTATTAATGAAACGTTCCTGCAAAACAGCAAGAATTAAACTGCAAGTATAATTAGTGTTGTCTTCAATGTTTTCAATGCTGTGCCTTATCTCATGGTATTAATAAGTAGCCCGATGCTCATATTAGCAATTGTTATGTGAATATGGACAGGACTAATCTGATGCCTGTTCTTCTGGCAATGCATCTGCCAAGTTCAGATAAAAGAGGGGTACAGATAAATAAATGTAATATTCACTAGAAGCAACAAGCTTTTATCACCTCAGCTATGCACATCAATCAATCCTGTTTCACAAATGTGGATTTTCTGGTGCACTTACTGGCAAAGACAGAAGCAAGTATGTCTAACTCAGTGACAATCACCTACTGTACCACCTTCTTCTCCTTACTGAACACTGCATGTATTAATTGTCAAACTACTTCCCATTTTTTATTTGACTCATTCTTGAAATGCTTTAATAAACCCCAGGGCTAACTGTGCTAGGTAATGATTTCACTGACATAAAAACACCCACTCACAAGCAGACAGATGGTGTCTAGTAAATGGGATCCTAGCCATGTGTGTATCCTCACGTGTGTGAACATCACAGTGTGTGTTACACATGATGATGTGCTGCAATGGGAGTGGGCTTGCTGGGTTACTGGAACGATATGTTCATATGAAGGGACACACACTCAGAAGCATATTCACCTGGACAGAGAAAGCCAATGTGAGGCAGAGAGTGTGAGAGCTATATTTAGAATTAACCTTTTATTACACATTTACATAATTTATCTATTACACACACACACACACTTGGTGCACAAAAAAGTCACACATTTTAGACTGGCTAGAAATCAATGAAAAATAAGTTATATATTTATTAGATGTTTCTTACATTCGTACATTAAAAGTATCAGATAACACATTTCTGTGTAGTATACGTCATCAATTATTACGTGCAGACTTTAATGTGTACCTGGAGTGGAAATGTATTATTCATGTAATATTGTGCAAATAAACCTGCTGAAGGGAAGCGTATCATATACATACATATACACTACCATATCTATATGCAACGCTGTAGGACCACAATAGAAAGAGAGAAAATACTATGGGGAGTGCAGGTGGAGGACTGTAAAAGGACATACTGCGAGAAAAATTATCTCTTTGCAACTTGTGATTAAACACACGTCAGGTTCCAGGACACATTTCCCATCCAGCTGGAAAACATCCAATTGATTTGTATCACTCTGAAATTGGGAGATTAGAGGGAGAAATGACCAATCTGTAGCACAACAGGAGAAAGCGTGAAAATGAGGAGATTCCTGTGAACATCATGCTGGGTATCAACCAATATTCAACTTGTTGACTGCTATCGGCCTACCAGCAAAAAAGATGCCATTCATCAATAGCAGTGGGCAATCAATTTTGTGCTAGCACATTCATGAGCTACTAGCTCATAACATCTCTGCCATTAGTTTGTAAGACTATGTAAGTACTGAAAAATTATACTCCTGCTCATTAAGTAGGTAATTGTATAGAAGGCTTTTAGAAGCAGTTACTTTTCATATGAAAAAAAGGTTATATTAGACATTAATTTCATGAACTTGTACAATCAAATTTTACACTCTTTCAATAGTGTCATGAAGGGTAGAATTACTTTAAAAACGTTTAATTATTTTTTATTATAAAAAAGATCTTTGTTTCCCTGGCACAAAATGGGGAATAAATAACAAAAACAAATCAGCTCCAACAGAGCAGCTGGAGGTCAAATACGTTTATCAAAGATATGTCAGCAAGGATGGCTTGTTTATCTCCTCACTGCCTTCTACATGTCACCAAAGAGTAGAAAGGAAAATTAAGTGTCATTTGAACAGTATGTAAAAATGTTGAAGGACCTGGATGAAAACCCCCAGGGTGACAGAGTAGTATACGGTGGGGGTTATTTTTTCAACTCACTACCGTGTATCAATGTTGCATTAGTATGGTGTGGATCAGTAAAGCTGCATGGATCTCACTAAATCAGCTACGCTTCAGTGATCCAGTAATGACATTTTCTGATGGGGAAAAATACATTCCAGCAGTCACTGCAGCCTTTCCCTCCAAAGCACTGCTATGTAGAGCTGATTAGGCTTATTGCAAGACTCAACATAAGACTCATGTTGCTCGAAAACCTGCCTTCTGATGACTAAAGACGGAACTCATTTTGAATTTTCAAAAAAAAAATTCTCAAGAGAGGAGATTTTAGAGCTACTGCAGAGCAGACGGAGAAAATACGACTTCAACAATAGCAACATATCTGTGATGTTTTCCCGTTCGAGCCACTCCTGTACATTTGCTCTCCCGACGGAAGGGGTTTGGGGGCTGCAGGTGCAAATCTGGTCCAAAGCATGGATCTAACTAAATACGGCATGCTTCAGAGATTCAGTAATGTGAGCGCTCTGAGAGCTTTTCTGGTGAAGGAAAAAAAACACAAATGAATGCCATTTGCAGGGGAAAAAAAGCTTAAATTGCCAGCAGCACTTGTCCTTCACTCGGTAAGGGTAAATGGAATATTTTGTGGTATTAAATCAAGGAGAACTTCAGAGTCATTCTAGATTGGCAAAATGATATATCTATGGTGTATTGCACTTGTTGATGAGCTCAATCCCAATGAAACAGCATTCCATTACACAAAGGAGTAAGTCCCAGGCTAAACACAAATCACCAAATGCAATTCATGAGAATGTGTTCTACATCGCGCACTAACTATAATAATCAAACCCACAAAGCTACTTCTTGGCTTTCTCTTCCTCCCCTTCAAAGTCCAACATTTTTATCTCAGTAGCTTCCAAAAGAAAATATGTAAATTATTATTGTCCTACACACATCTCGCTCCTTACTCACACAAAGGCAACCTACCTGTCCTGACTTACATCCCATCTGCTTCTTCCACGCTCCCCTCTATGTCGCCATTCCTTCCCTAATTCCTATTCTTCCTGCTAACCTGAACCCATGCAGCATCATGGACATTCTTGAGGCACTACAGCTACCTTCCAATGCTCCCTGTCGAGTAATTGCCTTGATTTTAATGACTTTTTCAATTATGTCTACTTGGCTACAGCTCTTGCCCCTTAATCTCCATCATTTCCATCCATTACACTCTTGAATTCCCTTGGCACCAATCAATTTTTGGTTTCTTTTAAACACTTTAAAGCAGCAGAGCGCCTTTTTCCTGAATAACAATGACAACCTTCTGACCCGCCTCATAACAAGCTGTTCAAGGGCTGTGAGGGGAGAGAAGAGGAACGAGCACAAGAAAGAGAGGCAACCAAAATCAAAAACGTGCCTCTCTTATCAAAGTTAAACACAATACAGATTTGGCACATGTACAACACACATGTACATGGGGGAGCTCCTACCTGCTCTTTGACAGAGGCGAGGATGGAGGAGGTCGTCTCTGTCTCAGATCTGTCTCCATTAGAAGCTGGCATCACAGGGGCAACCATGGCCCCCTTCTCCTGCTCCGCAGGCTGATCTGGTACTGGCATCGCTAATATGAGAGGAAGAAAACACGATGAAGCTGTCTGCAGTTAAAAAAGTACAAGAAAAGGGGCAAGTAAAAATGTGTCATATCAACATGTGCCATTCCTGTTTTAAAGCCTAAAGTCGGCTCTAGAAATCTACATTGTTCAGAAGGCTGTTAATTTGGATCTAAGCAAGGTTATTCAATCATTCAAATTTGGAGAAACAAAAAAGTAGTATTGTTGCAGGACTTGTGACTTCTTCAAAGATTGCATCACTATCATATGGTCCATTACTCACATGGAGCATCACCTTACATAGGAAAATGATCATGTGCTAAAAAGCAACAATTTACTAAATGTACAGTTACTCCTGCTCAGTGTATGTCTCATTCAAGTGAATTAATTTCAGATCAAGTAACTACAAATTCAGGTTTCCACAATCCAGATACAGATAAAAGCATTTTTCAAAATATTGGAAATTAACTGACTGGTACTTATTCTTTCAAGGTTTTCAAGCTTCCCAGGGGAGTGCAGATGAGTTGCAAGGAGTCAAAACCAAGTCAAGGTTGAACACGCAAAAGCAATACACATAATATAATAATACTAACATTTCTCATGGGCAAATAAAGCTTAAAAATCATAAGGGGGAGGAAGACACTTCCGAACTTGCCTAAGAATCATCACGTTTCTAAGGTTTTTTTTGCATTAAAGTAATCCAGTGATTGTTGTCTGTACATGCATGTCTACACTGCAAACTAAGGCTGGGCGATATGGCCTAAAAATTGAATCTCCGATTTTTTCACACCAAATTCGATTTACGGTTTTAATCGATTTTTTTTTTCCTTCTCAAAAACAAACTGCAAATGACAAAGAAATTATTAAAAGCATTGGTTTTATTTTAATGCTTTTATTGTAAATAAAATTGCCCTGCCATTTTAAACAGTGCACCTTTAAACTTGTCCATTTTTGATCAAATGCTTTTGTAAACATAAATTTAACATGTCAGACTGCATGAGGAGGAGCAAGTTAAAGAGAAAATCGATTTTCATTTTTTCAAAATCGTCCGAAACCACAAACTCGCCCAGCCCTACTGCAAACACAAACTGCCTTTTTCATGCTGCACTATCAAATACGATATATTGCTGACAGGGGATGCCCCCTTAGTGGCCCCACAACAGCGTTAAATTGTCTAATCCCACAGTGTCAAACTTGCTTCAACAAAGTGGACTTTACTTTAAATTCATGTTGCCTGAAAAAATAAAGATTGCAACAATGTCATGATTTGATGACCAATTTCTATTCATGATATAATTATTTGTCCTACTCAGTAAGAGATCCATTTCTGTTGCAAAGTGTTACTTTTTATGCTGTGGGGATTAGTGGTATTACAGAAAAATTATGATTGAATTGTCTACTACAGCAGTAAATACATCTTGCAAAGTCATTTTTTTACATTATCCCCAGATGCCAGTATCTCATACAAAGTTAAGTCTGACTGATAAGAGAGTGAGTAGAAAATGACAAAGAGTACGACACAATATCAGGTGGAACCAATCCTTTCAGCACGTCAGTGGGCCAAAGACCTGAGTCTACACTACTGTGGGTATAGTGAGAATGTGAATTAATACCAAAACCTGGACTCTAAATAGAAAGCAATAAGTCTGCAACTCAAACAGACTCACACTTGTCACCTGCGTAACTGCCAATATGTCACTTCACAAAAAGGGTCTTTGTAGACTCTTTAAATTGTGATGTCCCTCTTCTCGCAATTTTAATGACCTTATTCAGGGTACAAGAAAGTGACACATTTCTAACTGACTTGTTAATTTCAAAGCGATGAGACTCTCGCTCAATTATTAAAGTTAAATTTTTTTATAAAAACATTTAACATTTGGACCTTTGAAATGCATTGAATGACCACCAACAGTCCTCCATGTTAAGATCTGACTTTTGTCTTTCCTACAATTTATCATACAACATGGATACAGTAGAAGTGAAAACAGATGCATCTTTTGACACTTTAAATCTACAGAAAAAAATAACCCACATGCCTCTTTCTGGTTTGAGCTAAGAGCACAGACAGAGAGAAATAAAAAGTATGAGAAATCAGGAAGTGTGTCTGCAAGTTTGACAGAGAACAGACCATGGGGACAGGATTTTGTCAATACAGCGGCCCTGACTTCCGTAAAAGACTAAATAATGAACTGATGGAGTGTGAAATTTTATCATGGAGTCTCTTGCTTTACAAATTGCTGCTTATCTCAACACTTGAATTTTAACATTTGATGTGGAGATGCAAATCTTGTTTAGCTTAGGTTAAACCGACACATATTGCACACTGGTGCATGTAAACTTCTGTAGTCTAAGTTCAGACATATATTTATATACAAGTGTTTTACAGTTCCAAGCAGGTTTTTTGAGAACAAGTATTTATTTAAAGTAATGTCATTTAGAGAGTCGATCAGACAGACATTGACGGTAAGTGAGCCATTAGTGTCAAGCAAGTGAGTTTACAAAGTCACTTAGGATCCAGACAGCCTGCAAATCAAACATCCAGTCAGTCTATCAGCCAGTCAGCTCACCACCAGACAGACAGCAGGCCAGACAGGGTGGTGTCGGTAAATAAAAGATGCTAGCGAGATGGCCCGCAGATGGTTATTTTCACTCTCACTGACAAACACCACTACTGTGTCTGGCATCTCCCCTCCTGAGTGGAGATGAGTCACCACAGTTTGGCTCCTGAGCAACCAGAACCCCAGCAAAGACCATATTACACCAGCTGGCTGGCTGCCGCATTTCTCTTGAATGAGACAGCCAAATGTGCAAGTCAGTGGGCAGAGGGAAGACTTGCCTCACCTTCTTTGTGGAGTCCTGCCGTTATTGTCCACAGTAAACACCTCCAGCAATGAACAAGAGCCCCAAACTGCCACAACAGAATGAACCTACGTAAACATGTGCAACATCAATAATTTAATCTGTGGCTCCTTCGCAATACTGTAGTTGTGTGCTGTGGTTGTTTGGGTTTGTTTCCACACACCACTCAATTACGTCTGTAGCACTAATACCTACTGTATTTTGAAATAGGCATGACAGTTCTTTCTAATGGCAGGAAAATCACAGGTGTGACTAATAACATTAATGATGGCGTCAGTCCATATAACGGTGCCACTAAGCCAAACCAGTGTGCCAGCCTGCACAATACCCTGCATCCTGCACTGGCACACCTCAATGAAATGCAGCCGTTATTAGATACACCTGTTTTCACAAGTCACAATGTCCGTACCCACTGGATGTGTGCTTTTTTAAATCTACGCTCTGAATAAATGTAGAGGAACATTCAATTTCTCATTGCCCTCTAAGTGGCTGTTTTGCATTTACTGACACTGAAGAATAGTGCTTTTTGGCATTGGCTCATCAAATAATGTATTATCCCACTGCTTTCTGACACAATATTCACATTATCCAGTAAACTGACAAATACAAGCATGAATGCAATTACAATCAGGGAACTAAGCAAGGTTTGAGTGATTTTGGTAAATGCAGTCCTGTAGTCAAAGACGGAATCACCTGAAAAGAAAATAAATCTGAATCCAAACCCAGCAGCAATGCAATTTTTGAGCCTCTGCATACAACAATACACATCATTGTGCACCGTTTATTGTCCGAGGGAACCAGTGATCATGTATAGAGAAGGCACAAACCTTTTGTGATTAGTGTCCAGACAGGTGCTGTGTTCAGAAAATTGCAAAGGTGGCTCACTGTATATTGGCTGCTTTAGAGATAATCCCAGTACCAACACATTTGTCATCAAAAGTCACAATACTCCACCACCCAAATGTTCTTCCTGGGCTATTGTCAGCAGGCAGAGTTGAGCTGCTATTGAATAGATGTGTTACATCCTGCAGTATACAATATAACAGGAACCTGCGCCTAGATGGGGCTTTTGTAGCTCTGGGGACACATTTAATTGCAGCGCATTCTTGCTGATTTGAGTTTTGTGCGGCTTCCAGTTGAACTGAGGGGGAATGATGGCCAGACATTTAATTTGGCTCAGGCCAAGATAAGACATGAAAAGCTCAGACAAAGCCTCCTGTTTTTGACAGAATAGTAGAGGACGTAGCATTTAGAGGAGTTCCTTGGGGAACAAAGTGTGAACAACGTAAGAAAAACTGCACATCCTAGTTTGAAGTTTTACTATGACTATTTTCTTCACAGGTTTACAGTTACAAAGGAGAATCAAGGAATACTGTGTCTTACTCTGTGTTCCTTGAAGGCATATATCTGCTATATGTACAATACAGTGTACTCGTACATGACGTACTCTACCGACCACTCAAAACCCTTTACAACACATGCCTCATTTACCCAACTAAACACACTCATGCACAGATAGCGGTGTGAGGTGCCGACATGCTCCTCAGGAGTAAGACAGCACTCTCTATCCAAAGCGCCCCACTATATTTCTATGCTCAAGATAAGTTTAAACAATTAAATGACAGACATCTCATCAGTCGCACACAATTTGGGGTTCAGGATAGTGCTACGTGCAGACTGGAGAAACTTCCATCTTTCTGATTAGTGGATGATGCACTCTACCACCTGAGCCAAAGCTGCCCCTGGAAGTTTAAAAATAACTGAGACTATTTTTTTGTTCACACCTAAAATCAATATCCAGGCAGATCTGGGCATATTTTCATGGATTGGTATCTGATAAAATAAAGCTGATCAAAATCCAATACTCTACTGTACTTTGTCGACCTCAGCCTGCTAATGCTGCAGCACAGCTTTCCTTAATGACAGGAGAGACTCGCTGTAATGCTGTGTTTTACAGTACAGCACTACACTCACATATGCAAGTGAAAATTAGAGGACTCTGTATTGACACTCTGGTTGGCAAAATACATGAACTCATTAAGCTCCAACAGTACAGAGTTGTTGTCTTTCCTCTCTTAAAAGAGCAGTGTAAAAAACATTCAGCAAGCAGCTTCTCATCTGAGACTGCGCATTCACTGGTTAGAATTACATACCACAGCAGCGGCACGTCATATCAGCTGTTACCAATTCACATTAATTCTATGAGTAAGTCTGCAGGCCAAAATTAAGCTTTTTAGTTTTTGGGCTCTCTGCAATGCAAGCTAGTAGTATGTGTACGCAGCCAAAGACTGTTTATTAGAGAAGAGAAGCATCATTCTGTAACTACACTGTACAACCACATGGACTTCTGTAGTCCCGACAACTCCAGTAGAGTGATGCATCTTCCCTCTTCATTAGCAATTCACATCAATTTCAGGAGTTTCTTCAACCACATATTACAAAAATATGTAATCCCTGCATGTCTCTATAACCAAACAGTTTGAGACTGAACCAAAAAGCATGTGCCGACTGAGCACATCAGTAAGCACTGACTACAATAAGCTTCAGTAGAAAATTAAAACATTGAATTTGCCGCAAATGAGATTCATTTGGATTCTAAAAGATATGCTTAATATTTGTTTGCAAATCAAAAAGACATGATACACTAATCAGCATTCTGATTATATTACATTTTAGGGTTGGGCGGTATACCGGTATTATACCGTGTGACGGTATAAAAGTGTCCACCGGTGGAGATTTTGCAATACCGTTTATACCGGAGAAAGAGCAATGAACAAAAAGTGATAATCTGCAAAGAGTGTCGCGCGACTGTTGCTGCTGGAGGTGGAAACACCAGTAACCTCTTCCACCACTTACAGTTAAAACATGCGAAGCAGTATTATGAAAGCCAAAAGATGCGTGGACCCGCTGCATCAAAAACAAAAGTTGCAGCAGCTCCTCTCGTCCAAAAGAGCTTGACAAAAAAATCACGTCGATGGAGGGAGATAACGGAGGCCATCACGACGCACATATGCAAAGACATGGTCCCGATTTATACCGTTGAAAAGCCGGGGCTCAGAGAATTACTCAGCACCCTTGACCCGAGGTATGTAATGCTGATGTTAAAGTTGGAGTTCAATGTTTACAGTTAAAAATTATTTGCACATTCTTTGTGGTTTATTATTTATTATATTATTATATTTTCTTTGAAATAATGTTATGTTGCTGTGAGCAAATAAAAATAAAAGAGGAAAATTATCAAATGCGACAGTATGGTTATTTTAAGCCATTAATTGAATTTACAGGGAAAGATTTTGTTCATACCGCCCAACCCTACTGAACATATTGAACGCACTTTTAAAAATACCGCGATAATACCGAAAACCGGGATAATTTTGGTCACAATAACCGTGAGGTTAAATTTTCATACCGTAACTTACACCCCTATTACATTTGGAGTTGATCACAAGTAGTAGGGCAAGTAGGCTAAAGATTAAAATGACAGACATCTCATCACCCAGTTTCCAGGTTTTAGGTATGGTTGTTCATTTATACTGAATGTGGGCATTTGGTCAACTAAGTCGTTACTTTCTGCTAACAGTTTTTTAAAAAAAAAAGGTAATTCAGCTCCTACACACAGGCCAAGACACATGCATGCACGCACAAGCACAGGGGTTATTCACACCCTGAGTCATAGGATTTGGCAGGATGGGCACCTCTGACCCATGCTCACACCATGACCTGACAGGACTCTGCACCTGCCCATTCCTGCAGAAAACACCTTATATGAAAATGTGCATCTGACACAAACACACACAGAAATACACATTCAGTAGAACAGCTTCCTCTGAGGTCCACTGGTGCTTCCCATTCCTTTACCCTATGACCCGTCAGCTGTCTGACCTCATGCCTTGTTGGCTCAACTGCATTGCCCTGCCCTCCCCTCTAACCTTATATTCCGTTTTTATCCCCTTTTCATCCTGACTTTCTTCTAACTTTTCACATTTTAAACTCTAACTGGTCTGATAATGTGGCCAGCAGTTTTCAGCAAGCTGTGTCCCTTGCTTGTAAATGCACAATGCTAACAGGTTAATCATTCATTTTGATCTATTTAAGAGAATCTACAGGTTAAATAATAATGTTTTAAGTGTCTCCTGAAGAAAAGTAGTAAGTGACCTGATTTTTAATGCCCCTAGCACTGGAGTCTTCAGAAAATACATCAAGGTTGTGTGTTGGGCTGTTTAGGGCTTCAAACTGTATATGTGCATTGATGTTCAACTAAGACTTTTCTACATTTTTACATAATTTTAGCTGCTACTTTCTTTCTTTAGTCCAATCTCCTGTTCCAAACCCAGGCCACATCCTAAGAATGGTGTGATCAGGAGGCCATTGTCCTTGACACGTTCAAGTGGGTGGCTTCTCCAAGGTACACAATCAAAAGCGTGCCTGCTCCCTTCACATGAAATGACAATGTTGAAATATTTACGATGCTTTGAAATGCAATCTAAGTTGCAAAGATGGAACGCATGAAGGCTGTACAAAGGCTTGAATCCCTGTGTACGTCTACTGTGTGCTAACACACAATTGGCATTTATCAGAAAAAGACATTTTGGCATGTCACAGTAGAAAAGCAAAGGTGTACATAATAAAATGAATGAAGGCTGAATTCAATTTAGCTGTTTCAGTTTCAGGGTCCTGTTATTGTGAACGCTGGATCACTGTCATGCTGAGCCCTCGCTATTGTTATGAGTAGCACCTGAGCGTTTCCTACTGTGACAGGTGAAACTGTGTAATGTGAAAAAATGTCTTACATTCTCCAGACCAAGGGGATATCCTGACCGTCAGGAAGGGATACACAGGCTAAACAACACTGTGGATCAATAAAGAGTGTGTCAGTCAAGCCTGTCCTCCTTTTTCACTGGTATGTCAAAATATTTAATTTGCCATTTCATCAACATGTCTTTTATTCAAATATATTTGTATAAAAACATTTAGCCTACATAATATATTGCATTTAAACCAAAATACAATCACCTGACATAATACTGAATACGTACTTTCACTACCCACTGAAGAAGCCAGTTTTTAACAAATAATCAGACTAGACTCTACATTTACTACTGTCTAACACACACAATGCTACCACCCAGTCAACGCTAGCTAGCTAGCTAGATCTCACACCTGCACTCACACGAGGCTAATTATTGCACATGTGGGCACTAAAGCAAATATGACTCTAGCAAGCTAACGACATGATAACATCCTTCTAAATTCTGAAACCTTGGTCAAATTTGGCCTGGTTAATGCATATAACCACTAGAACCTACATTTTCACCCTCTGAAACATTAAGGCCGTTTGTAACACCTACAAGGGTCATATTGTCCGTTTCCTGTCAGAAAGTTAGCTAAAACAGGCAACTAAAGACTGTTCAACATGTGTCCAAATCATATATAACACTGAAAAAACACGTCATACATCGTTCAAAGCCAAGTTCAGAAAGACAACAGTAGTTAAATATACATTTTTAACTACCTGTGGATTAATGAAGATGGTCAGGTGTAAGCTCTCCTGCTCAAAACAACGGCTAACTGCTCATTTATGCACTAGAGCTCGCGCTGTCCTGTCTGCCCACGGACAGTGTTGCCAGATTGGTTTTACGTTTTCAAGCCCAATTGTTAAAAAAATAAATAAATAATTTTAAACTGCACAAATTTTATCTACAATAACAAATTGAATTAATAAAACAATAGCAACTTTATTGTGGTTCGGCCCATTTTTTCAATATGATATAATGAGCTTATTAAAAAAAAAAATACAACTTACAATGCAACAAAAAAACTAATTTCCATGTCTGCCCTCTGCCTTCAAAATGAAGAAAAAATAAAGGGGCAGCTCAAATGACAAATATGACACCCAACTCATGGTCCACCAGACCAAAATTCTGTCTATCTTACCCAAAATCACCCAAGTCAGTGGAAAAAACACCCAATCTGGCAACATTGTCCAAGAATGAGCGCCATCTATTGACTGGACGGTGTAACGCCACTTAGGTGTAGAAGGCTATGAAGTTGAACTGTGTGGTAGGCATTTGGCAAACGGAAAGAAGATGTGACACACAAATAACTGACTTACGTTTTAGCAGATTTATTTGGATTATGTAGCACTAAGCATTAATTGTATCTTCAAACAGCTGCATCTTACAGTTAAAGCCAAGACCCACGAGGAGTCCAGGATCTGCATATTGACGTCATATTTTAATTTTAGATGATGAATACATACAATAAGTGACTGCACTCAATATATCAAACATTAGAACAGACTAAACATAATGTAATAACATGTATACACAATATATATTTTCCGGAAAGAGTCTGGGCTGACGACATGTGGTCACTTTTTGTATTCATTCGTGAGTTATTAATGTCTGTGGATAGCAGAAATAGAGGTTCATGTTCAAGGATGAGCCAGCATCAGTCTTTTTGCTCATAATGTAACATGCTTTAGGCTGCATTAAACTGTTGAGGCAGGAGGCTTTTTATAAGAGATTACTCCTGAGAGGCTGTCACCAAAATCTGACGTTTACCACTGATGTTTTCAGATTGCAGATTTTTTTTTTCTGCTATCAAACTCAACTCTATGGAGCTAGATATATGAGGCTTGTCATTTCAGCCAGTCATTGTGTAGCAGTGTTTTAAAGCAAGCATTGTGCTGCAGCCCAGAAATGCATGCTAAATTGCAAAGAGAGTTTTAGGAGTGTTGTACATAATTAAGCTCTGGCTCTTTTCCAGATGAAAATAAAAGGAATGTAAATGTAACCCATTCATCTATTAATCAAGATGGGCTATTAGTGCAAAAACAGACTTTTAGCAATAATTTTACAAAAAGAAAAGATATCTAGTCTTTCATAAATCATGATTTTTCATTACTGACTAGTTATTTTGTGAGTGTTTTAAATATTCCCTATCTTGCCATACACAAGTAGGAATATTGTTTGCTAATTCTGAAGACATCCTGTCTTGCAGAGTGTTTACAGTGTATGGTATCACTGCTGTCTTTCGTGTGTTTTGCCACACCTGTAGGCACTAGCGTTGGTCGGCATATTGTAAGCTCTATACATTTGTATGCGTGTGCATGGCAGCTGGCTGTAGTCAGAAATTCTGTTTCAGGCATCAGTAGGTTTAAATCTCATATCCACTTCTCATAAATTTGGAATAAGTTGAGAATCAGCGCTGGTTCTTGAGCTCAGCCCTTGTTGTAGGACTGCTATATTCTGTGGACGTGCTTTATTAAGAAAAACACATAAAAGAAATCCTGTTGTTCTCAGCATACAGAAGGTATTCAGTCAGTATTTCCTTTGACATGCTTAAATAGGCTGGGAGCTAAAGCACTGTATCACATTTCAAGGCAAATGCTTTAAAATGGCTCAGTGTGACATGGCGTGGAGCTGTTAATGACGTATTCCACTGGGTCTAAATGTAGTCTATCTATTGCTGTGAAAGATTATTGAAATTGACTCATGTCAATATGTTCATTTAATTAACATTTCAAATACAATTTGATAGCTATCAAACCTGTATAATTCCATTTGATATGGTAACTCATATTTAATGTTCGCCTGTTTTCGAAACTCAAAATGAAGGACATGCAAATTAGACTTGATAGAAACGTCTGACTTTCTGAGTTTTGAATATATTGTAAATCATTAACCGAGTTCACTTCATCAGCATCCTCAAGAGCTCAAATAATAATTATCCCTAACATAAGGCTAATAATGCTAATGTCATCAGAATGAGGCAAAGCTTGGAAAATGAAGAAATAATAATTAGAATTTCCACACCCAATTTCCCCAGCCAATCACCCCTGATTTCCAAAGACTGCTTTGCCTTTCAAAAATTACTCCCAGAGTCTGCCACATATGAATGTCTGAGATGATTGATAGCTCCAATTTACCTCCATGTAAAGTAATATTAAACTCTGAATAATGCATAATTCAGTCGGCGCTGCTGAGAGATGGCGGGGCGGCATGGACACACACACCACGGCACAGAGAGAGAAACACGCACACCACATCGCAATTTACAACAGACGCCTGTGCGGAGAAAAACATTTTTAAATATGCAAACACACTCACAACCAAAAATAGATACAGTATTCTAATGTGCATGTGTGATTCTCATGAACTGCAATGAAGAACATTAAATCTGAGAAGAAGAACACTAACTAAGAGAGATTAGTGGGATATAAAAGCCTTATCACTCTCTCCATATTTGACAACCATTCCTGAAAGTTCCAACCCTTCCTGTGGTCAGGAATTGTGAAATTTGAATGGAGGATGGTTCTCAGCCCAGAACAGACCCCATTAACTTTCCGTGTGAATCTGGATAAAGGGACAGATCGAGGAATTATTTCTGACTTCCTTTAACATTACGGGACAAAAACAGCATTTTCCCCCCAAAAAATGTGAATTTCTCAAGTATAAAAACATGGATCTTGATGGAAAAAAAAATCTGTATCTAGTGGATTTAAATTGTAATTGGATTGGATTGTAATTGTCTATTGGATTTTAAATGTTTTATTTGATATTGTGTTAGGCTTGATTGAATTAAAGGGGACAGCTGGGCCTTGGCGGAGGTATGCACTCTACTAAATTCAACAACAAACCACAAATTAGGATGTCAGTCACAAATACGAGATGGTATATCCATGGCTTCATCTTTCAAAAGATATTTGAAGCCATGGTGCAGTACTGTAGCAAGAGATCCAGTATGTTATGATTTTGATTAAATATAAAATAATTATTCCATCAGAAATAATTTCCATATCTGTGTGAGTACCTTCCCAGTACACTTGTTCACCACAAATATAAATCATTCATAAATCCATGCATGTGTGCAAATTCGTGCAAATCTACAAATAACTGCAAATATACCCAAATATGAATTTTATGTTGTTTTTAAGCATTTTGGTGCTCATGTAGTCCCGGAGCCCCAGAGCTCATAAATGTACTAAAAGGAATAAAAGTGTGAACTTCCATATGTGAGTCCTAAAAGTGCGTATTAGTGGTTTTTCAAACTTGTGTGCCCTCGGAGAAATGAACAAACTCAGATAACCCCAGACGAGGCGTCACCAGAGCACAAAGTGAGACTGGAGCTGGGTGTGGCTCGTGTCTCCAGCAGCTTCAGTGATTCAGGAGGCTGGTCACAGACTACTGTGATCTGATGCCTTAGGCCTGTTTTGCTCGCTTTCAAAAGCCCGGGCGCAAGCAGTCAACAGAGACAGCATCATTGATTATTTCAATCAATACTCCCAGCTATTGCCACTGTTGCATTTCTATGATATACTCTACTGTATTACTCTAAATACACCAATTATTTGGAACTCCTTTACATGGCAAAAATTAATATTTAATAGGTTTCTCTTAAAGGAAGAAAAAGCAAATACATTTCCAATTTTTTCTTGTTGTTGTTGTAGCCTGGAGACACACGCGCACGCATTTGCACGCACACACACACATATATATGCACACAGCCCAGTCAGGCAGCAGGGAAGCAGTGAGATGGTTGACCTAGATTGGGTGCAGGGTTTGAAGACATGCAGGAGAAACCATCTGCATACAAAGTCAGAAATCTCTATTCCCACAGTCAGAGGAACCACGGAGAGGTAGAAAGTACTCCAACTTTTTTTTTTTTACTGCTACAGAATATTGTAAACTTTCCCCCTCATAGACTTTTCTTTTAATTCTTGATTTTGACGTTAGAAAGGCAGAGAGAAGCAGAGTGGGAGATGGAGATGGACAGGAGACAGGAAGTAGGGATATACAGACAGACTGAGGAGCCCACCGGGGTGTTATTTGATCCCAGACCCGCTATACAGTCTCTACAGGTACAGGAGAGACACGTCTGAATGGCAATTAGGAATGTGTTGCTTCATAGACGAGCAGAACACGCATCAATCTGACAGAAAGAAAAAAAAAAGAAAAAGATCTGTTTGCAAATCAATTTGATGTTATGAAAATAAGAAGTTGGATCTTGAATGTGCTGCAACTGCCAAATTGCTGTGAAGTGTGTCATTCTCCATAACAGCAGACACTTCTTGGGCCAATCACAGTGTCACGATGCATCATCTCTCTCAAGCTTCACCACATTTGGGCCAATGGGATCTGAGACGCTAGATTTGACTTACAAATTTTGACCTTAAATCATGGCACCGTTATTAGTCCTCTGGCGATAACACAGACTTCCAAACCTCGCAGTCAAAGACGGGTCAATGCAAGCTGTGACTTAAGTGAAACAAAGCAGCACTGGTGATGGGGATGAAATGAGGATGTGACTTTTGCTGATTACAAATGCAACACTGAACCTTGTGCCTGAGAAACAATAAGCAGGTTTCCTCCCTTTGACTGGCACACTAATACTGATGCTGTGGCTCATTAACACGTCTGAAATAATGCTGTCGCCTCCCAGAGCCAGAGCTGTCAGCAGGAAGGCAGTGTGCCACAGATACCGCTGTCACCTCTGGAACCAAAGATGGGAGACAGGCAGGAAGCTACAGTAGCTCCCCCCTCACAGCAACAAAAGGTGGAGACTATGCAATGTGGAGAAGGTGAGCAAGAGAGGTCAAGTGTTGAGGAGGCTACAAGAAAAGATTAGACAAGGGGACAGAGGACGAAAGGGTAGCACTGAGACAAAGGAAAGAGGAGGAAGAAATCAGGCCTTTTCCTTTGTCTCAGTTCTCTCTTCTGTCTCACACCTCGCTCTGACTCCCTTCACACCTGTCAGAACAATGTGCACCTGATAATCTCCTTATAATCACCGTGCTGCCGACTACACACAGGATACAAACAAACAGCCTTCCTTCCTTTTGCAGACTGACACTAACCAAACTGATTTTTCAACCAAGCGGAAAATCTTGCACAGACAAGCGCACTGACAGCATTGTGTTTGTGACAATAAGCGACAGGGTTTATGGGAAATGCGGTCTGCATTTTATGAAACAGTGTCATTGGTGTTCAAATATAACCATTTGTCAGAGAAATATTGTTGGTTGTTGGGTTGGGTTTTTTCAGCCATGATCATTTGTCTCAACATCTGTCACTTGCTGCATTTACATGGACCCAAATATCCCACTAATAATCATAATGATCGCTCACTCCGAATACAAATGCCTCATTTAACCACCTCAATCAGAACAGGCTGTCATGAGCCTGTCTGATCAGAAGGAATTTTCACTTGGGTTGAGAAGTGTGGCGTAAACCTTTCATAATCTGTTCAACAGGAAAATCTTGTCTTCTTCTTCTTCTTCTTCTTCTTCTTCTTCTTCTTCTTCTTCTTCTTCTTCTTCTTCTTCTTTATTTTTGGCAGTTTAGAAGCTACACGAGGCGCTTTGTAAAAAAAGTTCTGAAGTTATTCTTTGGAGAATGTTAAGGCAAATATCGGACCACATTATTAAGCGTCCGTGTGAACAGTTAAGTCGGACTCTCAGAATAAGAATGAAAACAGAATGACTTCAATTAAACTGAAGAAATATTGTCCATGTAACCTCAGCCCAGGCATTTGTCCACTCTGTTTGTCTTTTTCTGTCGTCCTTTTTAAAATGCATCTCCCTGACCTCCTTCCCTGAAATTCAATCACATTCACTCATGCACAGAATCAGACACCCCCCTCCCACACACACACACACACACACACACACACACACACACACACACGTACAGTACATACATAACAGATACTTCAAAGAAATATCACATATAGGTATCCTGCATCCTGACTCATTGTCTGACTTACATGTTCGGGGCAGACACTCATCCTATATGTTCCTTTGGAGAAGGGGTCGCAGTATTTGCAATGACATATTGCATGAGCACAAACCCATTTCACATGGTAAGAATAGCATATACATTCCCCGAAGCACAGAAATGCGCGTAATGATGTGCAATATCCCCAAATCCATTTATAGCAATGAAAGTAAAGTCTGTCAGGGAGTTAATGCTAACAGCTAGCAGCTGCCTGAGGGAAGACTACTAATAGCTCCCAATGTTTCTTTACAGTCACTGAGAACTTCCTTTAAGTCTCAGAAACATTGTCCTTGACTTACAATCCTGTGAGGGAACACAAGGCAATATGAATTTCACGGCACCTGCAAACCTCTAAAGACTTACCGATACAAAGAATCTGCTGCGACTGCCTTTACTGCACTGACTTTGGGGAGGGTCAACTTTGCAAGAAAAAAGGAATATGTGTTCTTTATCTCTGAGCTGTGGCTTCCCAGTTTTCTCCAATTAGATTATATTTTGTGCCAAGATTCTATCAAAGTAAAGGTTTCTCCCAGTCCCAGCAGGGTAAAAGTAAAACTTAACACCAAGTGGCAAGCCACAGAGAACACGGTCAGCTTGACTCCGATGCACTTGCTTTACAATTTCCTAATTACACAGCAGTGGTTGTGACACTGAACAGCTTCTTTCTGTTTTCCAGTGCAACAATCTACACTTTTATAACTCTCTTCACGGACGAGATACAAAAGAGATAATTACTTTTAAGTCCCCTGATAGTGCTTTTGTCTTTGTGGCATTTTTCATTATTATTATTATTATGCCTCAGGACAATACTGCTGGCCATTTTGGAGAAATTAAGCATCATTACCCCTTTGCCTGAAAGCACTGCCAACTCAGGCTAAAGCCACCTCAAACACCTCCTTTAATGTAGTCAGCTAGAGTCTGGCTTCACTGCTGTGGGCAACCAGTTCCAAACCAAACCTTGGTAATTCTGCTCTTTGGAAAATTGATTGACACTAATAATGAGTGGGTTTTGGCTGGCTCTTTGAGACCCCGTAGTGGAAATCAGGCTGGTGATAGCCAACGCTCGACATAAAAGCTCCAAATATAACTGCAGACACCAGATACTTGTTATGGAGGGACATCCTGGAGCTGTCCGTGGTGCTGACAACACACTACCACCCCAATGTTTATCTGGCTGCACTCATGAAGCAGAGATATGTTGCAGTTAAAAGTAGTAGGTCACCAGCACTGTACACTAGTGAAGCTTATTCATGACTGTATCATTTTTGTTATGTCTTTTAACTTAAATGAAGTAAAGGGAACCTGCTCCCAGTCAGTTTTGTTTCCTGTACCTCCAGACAAACCATATTGGCACGTTTTCCCCTCTAAAGTGCTTGGAATTCAAGGGTAATGCTCACCCATGTTTCCATAATTAACTGAGCCACAGACTTTTGTCAAGCGCTAACCTGCGACTGCACGAGGTGACGTGCATTCCCGGCCCCCCCGACTGGAGGGGTAGCGTGACTGGACTGAGAGGAGAAGTGCTTCTAAAAGCAGCACCCATCTTAAACACTTATTGGAGAGACAGGGAGGGAGAGAGGAGGGGGGAGAACATGTGTGACGGATCACAGGACGTTACAGACAGAGAGCAATGAGGGTGTAGTGGGTTCGGTTGATAACCTTGACCGCGATAGTCATCACGAGCTGTCTTGTAGTGAAGATATGATTGGCATTCAAAGGGGACGGGGGCCCAGCATTTACCTGGGTGTTATCTCTGAGACGGCAGGCCCGAGCCGGTCTGTGATCTAATGACAGAGGGCATTCCTCTGTGGCAGGACCAAAGAGGGGAAAATGAGATAGAGGACCAAAGAAATATGGGTGGTCATTTAATATCTGACTGTATTTCTCGTTTTGCATGCTGTCGTAAACGCAAGAGTGTTAATATTCAAGCGGAATTTGTTCCACACAAACTGAATCTTCAATAAACCTGTCCTCTTGACTAATTTCCGCCTCCTCCTGAGGTTGCTCCCAGTTGTTTTTGTTCTTGTTTGCGTTTCACTCTCCAATCTACAGTGTGATGTCGCCCCCCCCCAACACACTAAATAAGTAGGGCATCTACTTGGAGCGCAGGAGATCAAAACTGACAGGGGTCGGTATTCGAAGTGTGCCGGATAGATAGACATGGAGAAAAAAGAAGGAAAGTATGGAAAGAGGCACGAAAGGGAGAAAGACAGAGATAAAAGGAGAGGGGAGTGAGGGAGAGAGAGGACTTCACACATGCCCCGCTGCCGTCTGATAATCATGTGAGCCTCCGTGAGTTTCAAACACAATCTGCTCGCGCATACACACATAAACACACAGGGTGTATTTAAATTGGTTACGTAACTAGCTGTTCTGCAAACCAAAATAGATACATACAGTAAAAATAGACCGCCTCACTAGTTTGAATCCGGCGACCAGCTGGGGAAATCTGGGTGGGAAAGTAAATTCACAGCATTGTCCCTCCCCCCCAAAACGCTGCTTAAAGTTGCTTAGCCCCAGTGCCTTGGTGATTCTTCATATGGACCAGTAGCACAAAAAGACAGCTACTACTAGGAAGCGAGATGAGTTTTCTTGCAAAGACTGCAAACTGACATCCAATTTTACAAAAGGAAATTACTGTCGGAAGAAATGGTGGGCACATTACAGGTTACTCTCTTAAAATTCAATTTCACTTACATTTTTTTTTCCCAAGACAAATATTATCTGTGGTATTTTTAAAACTAGCGGATTCATTTTAAGATGAAAATAACACGTCAAACCTTCATATAAAGGATATTGTAAGTACACAACACCCTCGCCTGGGACCCCGAAGATGCCCCACTCCATTCCCATTTATAATGCAGCTCACCACAATATAAGGTTTTATTATTTCCATCTTTAGCCGAGGCTGGCTGTTGGCTGTGGAGCTCACCACAGCATGAAACCTATAAAGCCAGAGTGTAGAGGCTGAGCTGTGGCATGACAGGAAGAGTATACCCCTGAGAGTTGGATGAAAGAGGCCAGGGAGCTGTTGGGAGCATGGCTATATCAGCACACATCCACCCATCCCTATCCTTCACAGCCTTGACATTTAATACATATATAATTTACATAAGGTGACAGCTCTCGCGAGCACACGCACGCACACACGACAGCTATTCTGCATTTACATACCAGAGCTATTAAACCACCTGTAAGTAAAGATAAGAGAGACAGACTAAATCACTGGCTTTCAAATATATCAGGAGCCTCTACCTGGCTTTATCAAATGCTTGCATCCTGTTAATAATCTTATAAACTGTCAAAATAATTCACTTTCTTCTTCCTTCTCAAAACCTGGTGCCTACATTACCCACAACGCAACTTCCTTACATACATTTTTCACATATGCAGTAGCACCACAGTAGTATCACTTTCTTATATAGTAGAATCATAGAATAATAGAAGAATATGCACCGTTCGACGTGTCGTGAAGGGAACTGACACAGATACGAAACATTCTGCTACCATCTGACGTGTGATGCCTGCCACTGAACAGTTGACATCCATGTGAAGGAGCACACACATGGAGGTGAGGGCACAGACACGGGAGGCTTGGATGTTATTTTCATGCTCTTCCAGCTGCTCGGAGCAGAACGTCTTCCTGCTGGTAGTGTTTGATCCCACTGAGATGCCGTACATCTGTCAGAGGAAGGGAGACCCCACTGGGACCGAAGCAGCATGACATCATCCTCTCGCTCTTTCTCTTTCTCTCTCTCTCTGTCATTATCTCCCTCCCTCCCTCCCTCAATTTGCCAGTCTTCATCTCTCCCTCTCCATCCCCTTCTCCTCTCTTTGTTCGTCTCTTTCATGTGCTGTTGTTATATGTTTGCTTCTGAGATAATCATCCTCTGTAGATCTGCTGAAATGCAGTATTTGAATGGCTTTTGCCATTTCGTGATGTAAATCAACGGGCATCAAAGTTCTAATTTGCCTCGTTGCTGTATAACATCTTCTTGTTTACTGCTGCTGCACCCGTCGTGCAGCATCTGTCCCATCATTACCAGTAATATAATAACAGGATTCTATTTTTTTTTTTTTTTTTTTTTTTTTATGTGTGTGTGTGTGTGTGTGCATGAATGCAGTGTGCAGATGTGTGCGGCAGGTGTATGTGAAAGAATTGTCGCTGTGCTGGCATTTCTGTTCCAATGTTGTTGTCCTGTTCTTCTCCTTATCAGCCGCTGAACACATTCCTCCAGACAAATGCACGGGCAGAGTGTTGGTTGGTGTGTGTGTGTGTGTGTGCGCGCGTGTGTTCGCCCTTTTTAGCCATAATTGTGACTGTTTGTTTGGCAAAGCCTGAAGAAGTGCATAACATCATGTGCGAGCGTGTGTGTCTGTCAGAGAGACGGTTAAATAGAGGGAGATAGGGTGACCGGGAGAAAAGGAGGGAGAGAGATAAAGGCGTTCAGCGCTCGCTCTCTCTGGGTCCAAAGCCCTTGGGTGTCACAGAAGAGTTCCACTGTGTTAATCTCTGTGTAATAACTGAATCACAGAGAAAACAATAGAGCTCTCTGTCCCTTTTCACAAGCCAAAGGGCCTTGGGGCAGCTGGTTAGTCCGTCTAACTGTGTGAGGACAAAATGTGTGCGTGTGTGTGTGTGTGTGTGTGTGTGTGTGCGCGTCTTAAAATTGAAAACCAGACATTGAGCGCTCTGTGTGATCTGAGTAAAGTGATCAAGGTTTGGAGGTGTCCCTGCCTGCATCTTGACTCGCCCCTTTCTAAACAGTTTTCCACGAAAACAAAGACACACAAAAGCAATTCATCGTAAATCCAAAACACAGAGAGACGTTCAGAGCGTACTGTTTGCGGCGTGACTTTCGGAGACGCCGTGTCAATTCCGGTAACTGCTACTCCATTGTCGCTCATTAAAAAGCAGTCAGGATATTCTTTCTCTTTCATTCCCTCCTTTCCTCAGAGGTGTGTTCAGACTCTTATCTGCTATATTGCTGTTAGAGACATATGGGACCTCAGTGAGCTGTTAACCTCCTGGCTTTACTGTGCCCTCCAGTGTGTGTGTGTGCGTGTGATAGATGGACAGAGACCAACAGAGAGATCCATTGCTTGTTTTGGAGGGGAAAAGTTAAGGCGTCGTTATCTAATCGTTCTCCGATGTACTTCACCTAGGAGCTATTGTACAGCTCAGCCTCCTGTCTAAGTAAGAGAACCAAGATACCAAGGTTGTTTGAGGGCTGGTTAAGTCTAATACATTTGAGTCTCTTGAAGTGCTTTAACACAAAGGGGTTCAAAAGAAAGACTGACAAAACATGCCACCCCCGTGTGATGGCCTTGATATACTGCAGGGCGGTGAGTAGTTGTATTTGGTGACCAATGTTTCCAAGGAAACAGAAAATAAATCAGGATCAGACGTAAGGAGGAATGAAAAATCATGTAAAAAAAAACAACAAAAAACATTTTTTAGCCACTTGTCCTTGTTGTTTTGTTCTTTCTTGTCAAGAAAACTGCAGCTGCACAATGTGTTTGCACAGAGAAAAAGAGGAGAAAGTGAGAAGAGAAGAACGCACGGCATCACACCCTCAGGCACAGAGCTATGCACTGACTGAATTACTGCAGAGAAACATCTTGCAGCACGATCAATCAGTAACAAAAATTAAACAACACGATGACTTTGACGCACTACTTTAAACCTCTAACACGTATCCTCCGTGTTCATTTTTGGAGTGATAAATATCTAAGTATTTTCCTTGGCGTGGAATCGATTGGGACTGGCTGGAGGATGTTCATTATATCTGTTTAACATCAAGTGAGATGAGATACGTCTGAATGAATGCAACCGCTAAATTTAAATCAAGAAGCACTATAGGTCGCTCTGTCAGTCGGTCCGATGGGCCAGCGGTCGGCCCACAACAGGAGGCTCATCATGGTGTTACTGGTACATTGGCACCCTTATATTTAATGCCATTGATTTTCCTTTGACTGCAGGTTTGCTCCAGAGATTATAACAACTGCAATTAACTCTGTTATATTTTTCATTCAGTCATTCCCTCACCGGTACAACAGGCTGCTACAATAAAAATTTGAATTCCAGAATCATATTTCCCTTCGAAACGGCTCATAATGATCCCGCTTTAATGATAGATGAGTTCCCTCCTCACGAGGCCACAGGTAATGAGATCTTGCCTGTCTGGGTATTCCTACACATGCCTTTGTCACATTAATAAATAAATGCAAAAAAAAAAAAAGGAAAAGATATGAATATGTTTGATCAATGGATATGAAATATAGATAAGAGGCAAGCCATGAGAATCAGATACAGTACAGACACAATAGATAGACATTTTCTCTCTTTTTTTGACAATTTAAACATTTGCATAAAAACCAAGAGATGAAGATGTGAACAAACACATAAACCTAAAAACAAAATAATATAAAAATTAGTGTTCCTTTGGGAGTTAAATTTTCCATGTATTTTCACAGCTTCACCGTGCTTTGTGTCCTAAATGATTTCTCACACTTTTTCTTCCTCTGCTGTTTCTGTCCATTGTTCCTTTGTAGGGGGATCCTTTTATTCCCTATTTCCTTGTGGTACACACTATTAACACTACTTTGAACAGCTACCTATCCCTTATTTGTGCATTTTCCTCAGTAATCTGAATTCACACAGTTAGAGTGCCATGGAGCGTCCAAGCGTCACACCATAGTATTTTTTGCAAAAGAGAAAAAAGTACAAAAAAATGCACTTGTCATTAGTACTGTCAGAAGTGTGCCAATTTTTCACACGTGCACTGCAGCTGCATACAGTATCTACAGTCGTATTAGTCTATTATTGATCAAACGGAATCAGTACTTCTCCTTGCTGTACTTTGATGTACACCTCACAAAGTCGGACCCCCTCCCTCCTCTGGCCCATTATATCACTCCATCACTGCAGCGAACAGGTGATCACTGCGCTGTCATAGCAACCAAGCATCCCGGCTGACAGCTTTTGGGCTTCTCTACAACCCGACCTCGATGGCCCCCTGGAATCTTGCCGTTAACCTGCCGACCCTCGATTTATCCCGTGGTGATATGTAACAAAGACAGATAAACTAGACAGTGGGTGTATGTTTTCCTCCTTACAGTATGTGCACTTGGATACATTCACCGTGCCTGCATCAAGCGTACACCTACAGTATGTGCATAAGCCAGACACAGCACGGAGCCGTCTCCGTGCAGCCGGACAAGAAAATGTGTCCGCTGCTGGTCACGAGGTTGAGGGCGACGAACCTCCGCTGGAGAAGCTGGTGGAGACCTCTGCGGTCTCTCTGGCCTCCTGCTGTCTCAGTGAATGTGCCATAATGGGAGAAAGAGTAACATAGCCTGACTAACCACCGATGGATATTCAATTTGCTTCACAGTATGGCTGCAGAACATCCTACGCTGTAGACAAAACAGCAAAGTGTGCCTCTATATAAAACATCTGTGTGTGTGTGTGGTCGCATCACCAAAGTTACTTCACTGACCCGTCACACCGTATGGGGGGAAAAAGGTATTGACTCCTTCCAGAACAGTTGCAGTACTCTCCTGGTGGAAGACATGGAAATGATGTAACGCTCTGAAACACTTGACGGGATCTAAAAACTTCCGCCCCATGCTCGCCCCCTCGTCATAACAGTTTAAGGCTTGGCGTGCTGGCGGGCTGAGAACCCTCCAGAAGATCAAAGCGAGACACCTCACTGTGTGCCTTTGGTTTCATTAGACCTTGTGATCCCAGATTATTCAACAGTTCAACAAGCTTGTCACGCGCCTGTTGAAGCTGTTGAAATCAGTGTGCCAACATTTAACCCTAAAATACGCCTTTATTTCTTATTTTGGAAAGAAGACAGGTTTCCCTTATGAATGCACACTTGGTGCTCGTGTTGGAGAAAAGATGAAGGGGTTCCAGGTAAATTGGGAGACCCTCTTTCTGAAACTCCTTCTCGAAGGGGGCTCAAACTCCGAAAAGAATTAACTACACACACCTTTGAAGTGAGTTTGATAATGATGCTGGATGCTTCTCAACACAAACCAAATCTCCAGAACAAACGCTAATAAGTGTGCACTTCTGCATATCGCAGATATGACAAAAGTTTACATTTACTTATGTTACAGCTTTTGTTTGTTTTGACTCAGTTTTCAGTTTTCAGTTTTTTAACAAAAAAAGTTTTATGGTCTGGTCAGGTTTAGACACAATAACAGCTTGGTTGGGGTTGAAAGATCATGTTTTGGCCTACGTGGACATCTGGCCAACACTGTCCAGTGGTTTCATGCTTATTAATATTGAAACAGTGGCTTCAGGCTCGACAGCCATCTCGTCCTGCTGTCACAAAAACCACCATCCCCACCACCGCCCTGACATGAAAGCCAGCTCATATACAGTACATGCAGTGTGACCATGATGTTGCCAAGGTCTGTCAAATGATGAGGACCGAAGTGCGGAAAACAGGCAGGCGGGTAGAGGCAACAAAAACAAAACAAGCAGAGGCAGGCAGGGGCAAATCCACAAAAAAAACAAAAGATGAACAAACCAGAAGCTTGGGGAACAAAGGTAGCAACACAGGTAGGAACGCAGGGAAAACAGGCAACATGAAGCTGACAAACATACAAAGGGTGAGGGAACAACACATGCTTAAATACAAACTAAACTAACGAGGGTACGAGGCGCAGGCGGGGAGGCACTGGGAACAGGGCAGTGTTAAGGAGGATGATGTGAGACAGGTGAGGGGGAAGGAGCACAGGATGCAAACAGAACACTGGGAACACCAGGGAGGTGAAAAAATGACAACGAGACACAAGTGGATATAACTTAAAAATAAGAAAGGAAATATCTTACCAATAACCAGAGTCATGACATTTATGATGACATGTACAAAACTTGAACATATCCATATATTCAACTAAGCGTAAAATGCCATAATTGTATTCCCCTGACTGGGCTGCCCAACTCACGGGACACTGCAACTACCTGGTGAAAAGAAATGTAGCACCTTTGAGTTATCCCTGACCCAGCACACAATGGGATTCCTAAAGGCCATCCAGTTCAGTTGACAACTATGTCATTTGAATGTGACCTTTTGAATCTGGAAAACACTAACACTGACCACCTTCCAAAAATAACGGTGCAGAAAGGGTAACCTGCCAGCAGTAAATGCAATCTCCAGCTTTGCTTGCTATGCCTGTGAAATCAATATCTTTTTATTTCATCCATTGGAGAGACCCATATAGTCCATTTCAGTATAAAATACTCTCTGAGCCAAAGGTTCCTGTGCAGAGGCACACTGAGAAAACCTCTTCCATCATTCCGTGTCTGCAGTGCAGGTCAAATTAGTTGAATTAAACATAAGCAAACTGGTGGTAGCAGTGCAGCAGGGAGCTACTAACTCAGCCCCCCCACCGCCACGCTTTTTCTGGCAATGGCTCACTCTTTCCTGCAGTCTATGTGTCTGCGTTGTGTGCATGTGTTTTCGTACGATTCCCTGGCTGCAAAGTGGATTTCTGTTGCAACTACAGCGTATATAATCAATTGTTTGTCTCTTGGTTTTAGAATATGTGTCGTCTTGTCTATCTGCGGCCCACAGAGAGAAAGCGAGGGGACAAAAGAGAGATGAGAGTGACAGAAATGGCGTGCGTGCGCCCGTGCGCGATTTCTGTGCATTTCTGGGAATCGGCGAGTCTCTTTTTCTCAATCCCATTCAAAGGCGTCGCTCTGGAACATAAAGACTTTGACTCCAAATCTCTGGCACAGGCCCAGACCCGGCAGATTTCGAGCCTAATTGGCCTAAACAACAGCGAGGGGTATCTTGTCTTTGCAAATGACTGTAGCATTTTGTAAGGAATGTGCGAGGAGCGTTCGTTTGGTTTGTTTAAAACCTTCAGCGAATACAACTGAACCTCAAAATTAGCAAAGCAACACATGCGGATATACGGCGCATACTTTATAACCCAAGATGAATTATCCATAATTATGAATAAATGACAGCTAAGGTTAAAGACCAGGGTGGCATTTGAAAATACCAAGTCGCCATCAATTTGCTCATTTTTTATTTTAATGGAGTATTGTCAGTCACCCACGAGTGACCTGTTTTTTCAGTCTCCTTTTCTGAGTGTGTAAGCCAGTTGTTGGTGAAAACGATCAAACCTCCTCCGCTTTTCTGATCTTCTCTTTGTTCGTGCACCTTCTATGACACAGACACGCCCAGGCAGCTCTATTCTGTTTTACGGTATCGACCGCTAAAATACCCCACATACGTCCAATGGACCCAGCAGATTCCAGCCATAATTGGTACGCACAAAAGTGAGGGGCAGCTCGGCTTCACCAGCATTTTTCATGAAAAGCCTGTGGGCCACTTTTTTTTCCCTCTTTCTTTTACCCATTTCACAATTGAAAACATTCCGACACACAAAATGTTTTTCACTCTCCCAAGCAAGAGACAGCAGAGCCGATGTACCACTGTGGTGCCACTGTGTACATACGCCTTTAGAAATTCATGAGCTGCACAATATCTAACTTAATTTATATGCGGATATCAACAGAGAGTTGCTTGATGAATTATACATAGCAGATGCAACCCACAGAAGACAGATGAGTGAAATTAATGTGCACTCGCAGCTCTAGATCCTGGCCCTCAGTTGGGATCCCCACAGTATGCCCATGCAGAAGGTATCACAGACAATCAAGACGCAACATCAAGTGCTATTTATGAGGCAATTTGACACCGAATGAGCAACCGAAACATTCTGTTTGCTAATAGAAATGTCAGAACTCTGCATTTCCCTTTTAAAAACTATACATTCTGAAGAAAGCTGGGAAAAGTCTGGTGTAGTGAGCATGTAAAACACTGAGCCTCCGATCAACAGAAATAAAGCAAGACTTGAGCAAGACATTGAATTCAGGAGAGCAGCAATAGGAGAGACGGTTGGGTTAGAAATTCCCCTGTTTGAAAAATGAACATTCAAAGAAAATTAGAGAAAATTACAGGGTGAGTTTTAAATAAATAATTCCTTTAAGATCGTAATTCAACCAAAGGACTAATTAGTGTGCTCAATATAGTTATTGTGTTCCAACAGTTTAGCGATTCATACCCTCAAATTACCTAATTTGTTTCTTCAAATCTTTTGCATGTGGCCTCAAATTAGTACTGTTGAATTGTTCTTATCTCTGTTTCAACTTAATGTAGTTTTACCATGATCTTTGGCTCAGATATATGGACATATTTTGCCTGTCGAAGACAATGCTGTTGTATTCAGCATCTCTTTGAGAAGGCCTATTGCTGATTTTCTTTTTTTAACCTAGGGGCTTAAAAAAAAGCTAATTAAGCCATTTCAGGACACAATTAAACAATCAAACTGAGCTACAAGTAACTTTTAAGTGGTTATGAAACAGTCTCTGTTTTAATATATATACAATCTACATAGGCAAACAAGACCATAAGCGAGAAGATTGGATACAATCTATTTCTACAAGGTAATTCAAATTATTAAAAAATGCTGGTCTGACTCCGACTTATCCAGGTTGGATTAGTCATAAAATGAAATAAAAATGTTATGGTGGAGTGCTCAGGATGATTTGAGGTTTCTCCCAACCTGAGGAAAGAGGCTGTTCTTAATCTTAATCAGTTATTATTCTTACATAGCTCCAGATAGATGTCTACCTTTCATCATTTCATAATAAATGCACGAGCTATCCAGATCAAGATCTTCACCACAGGTGGAATGGTGCATTTGTCCACAGGGGCCGCCAAAATCCACATTAATGTAAGTTACTTGTAGCTGCTTTAAAGTTAAACATGACCGAACTAAGTGAACAAAAAAAAGCTGATTACTAATTCAAAGGAGTGATTTATAATTTGACATTATATTTTTTATTTGCAAACACTGGATTTCATAAGCATAGGATCCAGATCATGAAAAAATACGAGCTGTGTCTGGAAAAGTCGAGAAGCCACAGGCTTATACAATGGACCTTCCCTCCCGAAGAGAAAAAACAATAAAAAAAACAAACCCTCACACTAAAATAACATTTCTGAAAGGGTTATGCAGTACCACCTCACATGCTGTCAAAATGGTTGAAGTAAAACAGGAAAAGTTTTATTCCCCCGCCATCTGGGTTGTAGAATTTCATTGCCAAACAATGTCAGCACCCACTGCATGCTTACGGATCTTAACATGAAGCCTCCCTCTTCCTGATGTCTGTGATATATTATTCATGGCACACCAGCAGCTTCACAACAAAACATGCACCTTCATATTTATCATTCTTTACTCCAGAATAGCCGCACATTTCCGTGGCTCTCTGCGGCACAACAGTCCACGGGACCTCCACTTGTATTTTAATCTGAAGACACCCAGTAGTAGAAACCTGTTACGTTAAAAGAAAGCATTTTGTTGTCAGCCATGCGGCATAACAAAGGATGCCTGAGGAGGAACCGGGCACGAATAAAAAATGCTGAATCTGGGGATGGAGCGTATGCAGCCCGCACTGACATGAGCTTTACTTGGTACAGGCACAATGTGTAGCTAGACAGAAAAACCTGCCTTTGTTAGCTCAGGGACTGTGAAATGAAATCGAATAATGTGGACAGCGGGAGCCGAGGCACGACTGTGGATGCAGCTCTCCAGTGTCAACACACATCAATAAACAACCTAATAAAAAGCCCCGTGGTCACAACATTATTTCAGCTGCCGTTCTTCTCTCAGACGCGCTGAATACACTCGCAGCAAAATCCTCACTCAGCTTCTTCCCTACATATCGTACAATGTGGTGTGTGTCCTACAGGTGGCTGCTGTAAGTTCCTCTCACATTGCCCTCTTCTTTTTCGCAGCTTCTGATCTCTGATGTCCCTCTCTGTCTCTATACCTTCTTCATTCGTTTTCCATTGATCGAGGTGGACAAAAATCCATCCACGCACCATGGCAATAAAACACGGCGACTCGATCCATGCACAGGGCCATATTGGTCTGATCCCTATCTCTTTCTGTCTCTGTCTTTCCCATCATTTCCATCAGATCCCTTTTCTGCAGATGTGAGAGGGCGTTTGATTGGCAGGTGGATGTAGCCACGGCAATACACGTCTGATAAGGATCAGTGTGTGCTGCTCATGGCCTGTCTGCTGATCCGACCACAGGCAGTGGGTATGGCATTTATACCACTTGGCTGGCCTCAAGCTTTTAAGAAAGAAACACCGCTGTGTGTGTGTGTGTGTGTGTGTGTGTAGTCGGGGATCAAGGATTACCCAAGATCTAGCGAATGAGAAAAGTGAGGAAAAGCAATAAGAGTTTGGGACAGAAACTGATACACAGCAGGTATAGATTATGTTTTATATATAAACCCCATTTATTTTTTAAGAATAATGGCGACATGTTCCACAAACTTTAGGGTGTACTGCAGGCCTGGACTTTCTGGAGTCACACTTGGCCGCATCTGCAGTAAAGTGAAATACAAAATACCCTACTAGTATTTATCATTTTTAGTATTGTCACCATGTAACAACAGATTTAGATACAGAAACAGATATTCCACATTTTTCCAATTTTTTGAAACAGTGTGTTTTTTGCTAGACAATAAATACAATAATGCACAATGGGTACAATATAAGACTGGACTGGAAGCATAAAGTAGCAGAAACTGGTAATACTCAAGGAGAGTACAAGTCAAATGTTCAGCTCTTGTGTAAATGTAACTAAGCTGAACTTCATCACTGGATATTCTCAATTTTGACACTAAGATTTTTACTGCAAACGTTTATCGGTTCATAATATCTGCTATTGATCTCTTTGACAACTAATAATTTGTATGGGTATTGGCCCTGAAAAAAAAAAAAACAACCTTTTGATCCGTGGTTGGGTTTGCACAGTAGATGTTAGGAGTGTACAGATAAGTAAGAACAAAAGCAACTTTTTAAAGCGTATATACCTGAACTCATCCATTTGTTTCAGTAAATATGATGAGACTTAAGATTAGTCATGTACTTGGAATAAAAGGCATCCCCCTACACCTACATATTTGAACCAAAGAGATATTTTTCTTTATCAGAAACCCATCCCTAGTGTTTTATTTCTCTTCTGATAACGAAATACTGCAAGTGGAATGCAGACAATACCCTTAAATGGCTAAGCAAGTGGTGATAAAATAGCACATCTTCCATCAAACATCTTTTAAGTGTGACAGCATTCAGATGTGGTTAAGTAGCTGCAATTTACAGGTGTCTGTTGTGATGCGCAAATATTTCACACACGAAGCATTTCTACATCAAGACATAAGAACTTTGACCAGCAAGCTCCTGTACAAACTACTGTATCAGCCAGTTATCACTCCCAACATGGTAAACACAGAGCAGCTATGGTTAACCTCTAGCGTCTGGAGGCACCCCTCTGGTGGAGCAGAATAGGGAGTCGGGCAGTGGATAGGGTGGATGGATGGGTCATACACAGGACTTTTCCCCAGGAAAACAAACTTTGAGTCCCGTGTGACCAAATGTAAGGATTTTTCCTTAACAAAAAAAACAACAAAATATGACGAGTCCGAGTAAAGATTGTATGGCGAGTGCACAAAATGTGAACATTTCTGGTACACTGACAAAAAGCTCTGCTATACAGCACGGACAACATGACCTACAAAACCTCTATTTGCAAATAACTGTTTTTCTCTAGGCCATTATTCTTGCCAGTGCTCACATTTCCTTTTCACATACACACTCAGACCCACTTTACCCGTAGGAGACAACATTGACATGTGTACAATTCCAGGTCAAAACTCCTCCAAATAATAATAACATTTAAATTCAAAAGTGTGAAAAAATTAAAACGATCTGTGCTGACTTTCTGACCTCAAAATCGATGTTTAAATGCAACAGGTCATGCATTGTGTATTGTTTGGCAGTCCATATAATGTGCTGTCTCTCTGACCCGCTGCCTGACTCGCAAACTAGACTTATGTTGCGCTCTTCGCTAACACAAAATGGATAAAAACCAGTGACCCGTGCTGAACTGATAATCATGACACCAAACCGACTATGAAGCAAAGTGTGGCAGGATTTTGTCTTTAACACCACAGATGGAGAAAAAAAAAATACGGAAAATGGTAATGCTGTGATTTAGAAATACAGCTGCCTTACAGTAACTTTAATTTGTCCCCCAAGTGAAGTAGCAGAGGATCTGCAACTGAAGAGAATCAGATTTGGCGAGGTAGCGCACGTCCGGATAAATTTCAACATTTGCGCGTTGGACGGCTTTTTTTCAAACTTGACTTTAAAGTGACAAGTGAAACATTAAAAACACACACAAACAGCAGTAATGACAACTGCAGTTGTACAACTCCCTTCTAGCAAGTGTCAAAATTGAATCAACAAGTATTTTCCTTGCCTTGTAGATGGCACACAAGAGCTGTATGGATGCAGTGTTGGATGATGGTATCTGGACCTGATTTCAGGCTCTTCACATCAGTGACAATGTGTGTCCTTGTGTTGACAGAGAAAAGCAATGATGTGAGCGGTAAAAGAACAAACAAGAGAAGAACACACACATACTTGCCCACGCTCACATCCAAGCGCAGGTGTTCATATCCTACCAAACATGTTATTTCCCACTTGATCAGTCAGAAAGATAATAGTATGTTGCTGTGCAAAGAGACTATAGATGAGGCCAACAACAATATACCTCCCTGCTTCCTACCACATAACATGTCATTATGGCAAACCTTCTCTCTCTCTCTCTCTCTCTCCCTCGCGGGCACACTTTCGCTCCAGATTCAACAATTTCTCCTTTCTGGCAACGTAAAGTGTTCCCACACCTGCAGGAAAGTGCCTGTTCCAAATCCCTTTTTGGCATCTTTACTTTCTCAGACGTCACACAAGGGATCAGAGGGATGAGTGAACACTAATAATAGGTTGAATAAGCATTAAATAAGTCATGCATGTGACGCCCTGGTGATCCAGATGTGTTTTGATTGGCTGTCAGTGTTAAAATTGCTCTGAAAGCAGTGCTGCAAAAGCACCCAGAAGACATACTTTAGTAAAGTAATCGTGTGAAAATATTACTTTGGTAAAAGCAGAAGTCACCCATACGATTAACACTGGCACGGTATGAAACAATCGTACCTAATGTGAAAACACCTTTAAAATATTCACTGAACTTAAGTTTTCAAAGGATTAGCACTAGTAAACTGTAAAGTAACCATTAACTTGGTGTACCATATAAGCCTGGCCAATTATCTGTTATTCAGCGTTTTACTTATTATGGGAATCAGTGCTTTTTTTTTTTTTTATCCGATTGCAGATAAAATAAGTTCATTTAAAAATGTGCTGCTTTGGGTCTGATGCAGCACGCAATTTTGCAAAGTAACTAGTAACTATAAATAAGTTATCAAATTAATGTAGTAGGGTAAAAAGTACGTTTGCCTCCAAATGCAGTGGAGTGAAAGCGTAAAGTGGCATAAACATGAAGTACTCAAGTAGGCACAAGAACCTCGAAGTTGTGATCCGCAGGTGGATGCATGAATTCTGATGAAGCACCCACTTACATGTAATAAAGGTCACAATCACTCACACACACACACACACACACCGGATGAAGATGAACACGCAGGCACGCTTCCACACTCAGCCATGCCCAAGCCAACTCTGGGCTTCATTTTCACCCTGGGAAATCAAGATGATCTGTGCTCCGTCTATGGCTTCTCTTTGATGCTCAATTAACTCAGACAGACCTGGCTAGCTGAGCCAATTATTAATTCAGCTTAGCGAGTACATTGAGGCAGGCGCAGAAGTGATGTCATGGCTAGGCAACCACAGACATCCTCCTCTCACTGTAGGGCCTGAGCTAAATACATACCATTAGGTTTTAATGGGCTGCCTTTTCCTTTTTGACACCGGTAAATGTAGCACGGTGCCATTCCGTGCCTTCACTTATCACATTCTGTGTTTCTTCTCGACACCTTTCTGTCACCTCTTGCTTCTGATGCTTCCCGGTCGCTCACTCAGCCTCCCTGCTTCTACGGGCCGGTCTTACTCCCCAACAAGTTTTTTTTTCACCATTTACCCCTTCCTGTGAATCCACCTCTTCTCTCACCTGCATCCTTAACTCCTCTCTTTCTTCATGCCTTCTCTTTTCATCACATCGCTCGCTTCCTCTCCGTTCCTTATTGTCTTTTCCCGTTCTTTGTTTTCCCTCGCGCTAAAGACTGAAGGGAAGGAGGGAAGATAATGGAGTGGGGGGAGAGGAGGTGAGCAGCGGGCTGACAGAGGGAGTCCCATCTGCAGTGAGCTCATTAGAAGATGGGAGGAGAATCGGCGGCAGAAACACACTCGTAGGCATCCACAGAGCCCGCTCCCTCTGTCTGTCTCTCCCTCGCACATATTGCTGCCTCGCTGGACTCATTCCAACACTGACACATCGCTCTCTCTCTCTCTCTCTCCCGCCCTGTCTTCCTTCTGCTGCGCTCCTCAAAGTCCTGCTCTCATTAATCACAACAATATACAATACACAGCAATTGCTGAATGGTTCTACCTTTTACCACCTCCCAGAACAATGGGGCCGTATATTTTTACTACATGTGGCATCAGTGGAAATCGAGCCATAAATCCAAAGCATTGTTAAAGCCGGGCAACTTTTCTTCTTTGCTTTTCTTTTCTTTCTTTGAAGAAGGAGAGTGATACAGCACTGATAGATAGATTAAATGCTCAAGGATAGTTCCGAAGACTGAATCCCTAACTGCTACCTGAGCTTGACCATACTTCTGGAGGTGATCGCATGGAGAAGCCCGGTCGCCAGCACAAATGTTGGCAGTCCACGTCTCTGCGAACCACTGATACATTCACATCTTACCCTAACTTTATCAGAACTTTTTTCAAATGTTCATGTCTTGAAGTGGAAGGGGATGGTGGTGGAGTTACAGGCGACAATGGTGGCAACCATTGACAGGAAGTTGGGACATCTCCAGCCATGTTGGAAGCAACAAAACCGGGTGTTTTTAATGAGATCTTGGAATAACTTCAAGCCATGATTGTGCCGACCAAAACAAGTACTTTAAGCCAAAAACATGATCTTTTCCTAATCCTATGGTCTTTGTGCCCAAACCTAACCAGACCAAAGCACAGCGCTGTTACAAAATAGAACTGAGAATAGAACCCAAAGAAACGTGAAGTTGCAACATAAGGAAACTTAAAATGTCATTATATCAGGGGTTTTACAGAAACGTACAGTTGTGCCTTCAGTCTTAACATCTGTCTCCCATAGTGGGGGAAGAGAAGCATCCTACTCCGAGTCATTGTACATTAACCTTATTTCCCAAAATCAAACTCAGTCGCCATTGTTGTCAGGTGAAAGCGCAGGTTCAAACAGGCAAACCAGAGCTGCTGTATTGTGATGACACTGTCCGCTGTACGTTTCACCTCTAAACTACAAATATTTTCTCTGGCTTTAATGTGAAGGTCAGCAGATGGTGAGGTTACACTGATGGTGCTGAGAAGCATGAAAGAGGTTGTGTCATATCAGCAGGATGTCGGGCGATACTATCTTAGAAGGTTCACTGTGCAGCATTCCAAGTGTTATCCCCCTCTGTGTCCACTTACTTGTTATTAAACAGCAGAGCTGCAACGATTAGTTGATCAATTGATTAGTCAATGGGGAAAAAAATCAGTCCCCAACCACTGAACTGTTTCAGTCGATTTTCAAGCTAAAATGTCCAACACTGGCTGGTTCCAGGTTCTTGAATGGAAGGATCTGCTGCTGTTCTGTCACATATGATATTAAATGAAGAGTCTTAGGCTGGGTTTTAGGCTGTTGGTTGGACAGGGGAAGCAATCTGATGAAATAATTGTTAGCTGCTGCCCTAATAAAACATTTTTAAATACGGATCCCCCAAAAGGAAAATCTGTCATTCCTTCCCCTTCCACATAAAGAGGCCAAAGGGTCAGTGACAAACCAACAACAACCTCTAAGCTGCGAGAAAATCTGCGTCCTGCTCAAGGACTCCCCAGCAATAAAACGGGGCCTTGACGCCAGACCTTCCGGTTGAAGAATGGGCTCCTCTAATAACGATACCACACTGAGTGTGTTATGAAGAGCCAGCAAAATGGTGCTCAATCAGTTGTGTCTATATATGAACATTGGTCACATATGCAGTATTTTTGCACACACACATACTTAAAATGCAATAAGATCAAATCAGGAAGTGGTGCATTGGAATATTGTGCCACAATACAGCCTAGTTAGGAGCACTACTGGGCAATAAAGTGACTGCATTCCATGCTACAAATCCTGATAAATGCTCCATCATGTTGACATTTTGGAGGTTGGCACATTGCTGTACCGCCATGAGATTGATGGAGGGTTGCTTACAATCACAAAAATGTCCATTCAGGAGACAGACTGGTCTGGGATGGCTTAGCTTGGCTCTAGCCTGGAAGTAGGTGGAGGCACTTACTTGCTTCTTCACTCAAGTTGTTGGAAATATAAATACTCAAGTAAGGTAAAAATACCTGAAAAATCTACTTCAGTCAAGTACGGTAACAAAGTATTTGTACTTTATTACTTCCCACCTCTGGCATGGCAGCTTTGGGGTCATTTGAAGGCAAAGGTAAATAAATAAGTAATGTAACCAATTAGTTTTGATAATGAATAATAATTACAGGAATGTAATTACTTTTCAGTGATTAGGATTCAATGAGAAATTCAAGGAGAAATTTATCACATTTTTCCAGTAACTTGCCTTACACTGGAGAGGAGTAGCACTGGTAACGCACTCATGCAGTGTTGGTTTCAATTGCAGACAGGGTGAGTTATGTTTACAGAAAGAGTTTGCAGACTCTTCTTTGGGAACATATTGCCGGTCCAGTATTTCTCTTTAACGCTGCCGGATATGAAATAAGAAATGATGAAGACTCGTCGATCAGCAGGGGTAAATATGTTCCTGATGGGGAAAGCTGCTAATGCAGCTTATTCTCTCCCTGACTCACACTTAAGCACAAAGTACAACTAGAATATCTACATCTAGAATATTACCTGAACCCATAAGATAGCCATGTTGGGTGCACTGCACAGCACCCTTGAGGGGTTAAGAAGGGCCACTACGGGTTTAATGGTGCGTAACATGTCTGTAATCTTGTAACAATTCCACAGTAATGGGGGATATTGTAAAATTGTCCATTAGCAGCGGCACATCAGTGTTTTTTATGTCATTAAACAAGCTCATAAGCATCTAGTCATCAATAGAAGCATCAAGTCAGCTGATTGATGAGCAAACTGAAGCTGCCAATTAGCACCTCCCCCGTGTCCATGAATATGCAATCAATGCGATCGACATGTATGGACCAAATGTCCGCCGGCTGCCTGAGGCCCATTCACATTGCATTATAGTGAATGCATAGAAGAAAACATCAATAGCATACAGCAGCTAACACAGCTCAAGGACTTGAAAATGTTTTTCATCTTCATGGTGCTTCATGTTCTACAGTTTTTTTCTTCTTCTTTGAGTCAAGCAGAGGCAAATCACATAAGTGGACCTACATACAGATCCTTCTCTTTTGAAGAAACTAGCTTTTTTGTGTTTTCAAGGAGAAAGAGTCATAAATAGAGCTTAAGTTCATATCAGCCGATGACTAGACTACTTGAAAAGCTACAGTACACAGTCAATACAACAACAGCTCTTCTTCCACCTCATGTTGACAAATGAGCAGGATCAGATGTTGCCTCTGGGCTTGTCCCAGACCTCAAAGAGGTACCATATTTGCCACCGGGCTTCACAGCTCCTCTGGAGGAAAGCCATTTGTGCTTTTACAACAGTCATCTAATCTGATATTTAGGGTCTTCAACACAACTGGAAATGACGTACAGTGCACGATTAAAGAACATTTCATGTCCTGTGCCCACATTAAAAATAATGAATTCATAGTGTGTCAGTATGGGGAAGAACTATTTGGCATTGTCGGCTTTGATGCAGGGTCAAAGGTCAGTTTAATTGTAGGACAGATAGAGAATCAGTGTCTTGCTCATTCAGTGTCTTGCTCCAGGTACTGCTGGTGTAGGACTCCCTGCTCACTATGCTGTCTTACATGTCACATGAATTATGAAAAATTCTGGGATGGAAATAGTCTCATCCCACTGGAGGACTTCTGTCTTTGTTATTTTAGGCATAAGATAAAGTGAAATCAGAAGATCGAATTTCATTTCTGACATGAACATTTCACAACTCTCAATAACCATTTGCTGCATTGACTACTTGAGCATTACCATGCACACTCAACACAAGCTGCAACAGTTAGACTTTTCAATTTAAACACCAACTGTGATGATCGATAAATTGGTCTGAGTTTCTCTATGACAGTGAACTGGATATCTTTGGGTTGTGGACAAAACAAAAGGACATTTTCTGACATTTAATCAAAAGAATAAGATGGCCGATTCATCACAGAAATAATCAAAAGATTGATCAATAATAAATAGCATTTGTTAGTTGCAGCCCCACAACGAATGGAGCTACTTTACAGCCTGCAGAGATGATTCTGACATTGATCCTCTCAGCACACCACCGGCCAAACACCCCAAACTTCAAAGCAGACGTTTGACAGGGGAGCTCCGGCCTCTCTTGATCTCAGTCTTTCCTCATTTCACATGTCAAGAATGTGTGGCCTGGGGAAGAGCATGCTGTATCAGATACACACCACAATATGAACATCAAAGTTTGACAGTCACAGAATGGCGTTAGATCTGTCACGCTAACAATGCGCGGAAACCACACCCCGCTCTCACTCTGGGATGAAAATAAAATTCATAACAGTTACAGTATTTTCTAAATCCATCCTGACCCGGCGAGGATAACTAGAATTGAAACTCTCCCCTCCCTTCATCAGCATTACTCTACAAGGCGACGGCCGGGCCAGCTCATCCCGGCAGCTCTTTGGACTGTCGTCAGCACTCCATCCTGTGGACGCCTGCCAGTAGCCCCTCCGTCCGATCAATAGGCACCGGCGGCTAGCTTTCCCCCCTTTGCTCTCTCTCCCTCTCTCGGCTACCACAGTATAAAGACTGTTCTGTTCTGCCGGCGCAGCATAGTGATTAGGCATTAGGCCTGCGCTGCTGTGTGAATTAGCTTAATCTGTGTCCGCGATGAAGGACGAGGCTTTTCATGCCCACTGGAGACATTCACTGGACATAAAAGAAGCTAATCTTTAGGAAATTTAGAGAGAGTAAGATGGAGTGAGTGTATGTGTGTGTGTGTGACACAGTTCCCACAGTGATAGGTCTTTACTAATGCTGCTTATCCTTCAACAATGAAACACATCTATTGGAGTGCATGAAGATGTGCGGCTGATGGGCCAGGAGAGTGTTGTACTGTCATCACTTCAAGTACTTGGGGGGGGGAGAAAAAAAAGTGAATAACATGCTGAGCAGTGGTTGTGTGCGGAGGGCACGGGAGGGAGGAAAATCTATATCCCCATATTCCTGCACCAGAGGTCAGTTTGAGGGGAATTAGAGGGGATTGTGTTCTCCTTGTTACACGGCTGCTTACCTGCCCACAGAGGAAGCCGCCTGCAGACCCGCAAATCTCATCCCCAAGTTTTAGAGTTTGGAAGCAACGCGCACCAAAAGACAAAGGGTTTACACTAATACCCTCTCCCTCCCTGCACGACTGTCCATCATGCATCTGCTCCAAGTGCTGACACGTTAGTGAGGCTGAACATGGAGCCACAGCATGCCTTACAGCAGCCCTCCTCCTCCTCCTCCTCCTCCTCCCCCTCCTCCACCTCTTCTCCTCCACCACATCATCTGCTGGATATATTGTGCGCCCTTGACAAACTGCCAGCGCACAATCCCCCCTCCTGCAAATGTCTATTGATCAAAGCACAAGTACGGCTGTGGGAAAGGTATGGAGCCTTACCCATACTCTTATCCCTGTGTCACCTCTCATACTCCCGAGCCTGGCAGACAAAAGGCAATTCCATAAAACTTAATGGGCATCAGTGGACAATGAGATTTATAAGCAATAAACTCTGATATAGCCGAGGCCCAGTAATAAATCATATATCATACTGTACCATAACATCACGTCCAGATACGTTTAGGGATATTACAGCAACTTCCCTTCTGGTTGTGAATGGAGTTGTCAAAACAAAGTAATCATCAGCAGGCGATGAAGAGCAGCCTTTTGTTTACAAGGTGCTTTTCACACCTTTGGAGCACTTTTACGCACAACCAATGGTGAATTTGGGTCAGCAGTCAGCTGGGGCCAAATATCTGTTGTGTGTGTTGGACGCCTGGTTTCTGAGAGGAGCTTCGCAGCAAAAGCAGGGCATTTCTTTCTTTTCTTTTTTTTTTTAAAAAAAAACAGCACTTTCCCAGAACCATCCACCATGCACGATCCAGAAGTCATGTTCAGACCACTGAAAACACAGGCGTTTTGAAGACCTGTCACCTTCTAACTCTCTGTCCGATCACAGCAAGTCTACAGCGGGGTTAAAACAACGTGATGACTTACCGAAAAGAGATCCTGGCCACTGCCAGCGACCGGCTTCCCCTTGTTTCCCTTCTTCCTCCTGGTCCGCCTCTCCTTCAAGTCAATCCGCAGCGCGCTGAGATCAGATCAGAACTGAGCGGTGCGCCTTCTCGCTGCGTCCTGCGTCCAGAGTTGCCGGGGATGGAGCGACCATTTGCCGGTGTGCTGGGACGGGGTTGCGAGGCTGAGGCATCCGCAGGGGAGGAGGAGGAGGAGGAGGAGGAGGAGAAGGATGTGGAGGAGACGGAGGAGGAAGAGGCGAGGCGCTGGGTACGAAAGCGAGACAGAAAGAAGGAGGGAGAGAGAGACAGAGAGAGAAAGAGAGAGAGTGAAAGAGAGAGAGAAAGAAGGGAGAGCAGCACTGCAGCGACGGGGAGGCAACACCACCAGAGAGGAGGCAGACAGCAGCCCTCTCTCTCCCATCTCTCTCTCTCTCACACACACACACACACACGCACATCCACGCACATGCGCGCGCGCGTCATCGCCATCATACAAGGATACGGAGCGCCATCTTCAGGTGGTAGGCTACGCGGCAGGTTGGGAGCTGTCCCAGATGTTTAATGTGTGTCAGATGTGCATATTCGCATTGTGATTTCTGACTTTTTTTTTTGACAGACCACTGGGGAGTGTGAGATGAGTTTTGCAGGGAAACCTCAGGGCTTATTGAGTTCTCAGTTTCCACAGTCATCCATGGCACCAATCACTCCCTTGTAACATTCCCCCTTCTATGCACACCATCATTTATTATATCATTTTCATTATTGATTAATCTGCCATTTTAAAAAAAAATATTTTTCTTTTTTTACAATTAATCGATTAATCGTTTCATTCAAAATGTAAATAAATAAACAAATGTGAGAAATACTACTCACAATTTCCTTGACCCCACAGATAAGTTTGCCACCAGTGAGTATTTTCATTATTGATTGATCTTATTGATTATTTTCACGAGCAATCATTTAGACTATACAATGTCAAAAAAAAAAGTGAAGAATACTCACCGCAATCTCCCAGAGCCCGAAGTGACGTCTTCCAGCTGCTTCATTTGTCCAGCCAGCAGTCCAAAACCCAAAGACTCTTCATGTGACGCCATGCATGATGAGGAAAAGCAGCAACTCTTCCAATTTAAGACGCTCGGAACAGCAAACGTTGGCCATATTTGCTTGAAAAATAAATCGATTTGAATAAATCCACTGATTTTCTTTCAGTCAACTCATCGATTGATCAACTAATTGCTGCAGTTCTCCCAGGGCTCGGCAGCCTATCAGTATATGATATATATATATCCTGATATGAGACTATATATCATCTTAGATTTCAGATATTAGTGTATCTTGATTGGCATAAGTGTTGTCTTTTCTTGTTTTTAAAGGCTGCATTACAGTAAAGTGGTGTCATTTTCTGAATTGACCAGACTCTCCTGCTTGTTCTAATGCCAGCCTTTACCCACTTTGTCATTATGTCCACACTACTGATAAATATTTATCAAAAATGTCATTGTGTTCATATTTTGTGACAGTACCAATAGTAATCTCTGGAGTTTTGTTGCAATATCCATACCGAGGCGTTTGGTCTAAAATATCATGATATTTGATTTTGTCACCCAGTCCAAGCATGTATGAAGAGCTTATGAGAAGACTTCAAAACATCGAGACAAGACTATATTGTGCATCCCGATGTAGCCTAAGAATATTGGAATATTATTTTAAGGCCTTATTGCACGTCCCTCAGCTCTACACAACCCTTGACACCAAACACACCTAACTCTAACTCTTACCCTCAGTCTGTCCTCAACCCTTAGCAAAAAAACTGAGTCGTAATCCAATGATTCAGTGTGGTCGACTTTCTAGGGATCTATCTGAGTCCCCGTATGTGACTGTGTGAGTACATTTTCCCCCTCAATACAAACGCCACCAACCCAGCCCATGTTGTCCCCCATCCCCCCAGCTCCCCTTTCTGCACACTCAAACAGCATACACTCCATGGCAACCATATCCCCACCGGGTTGTGGTGATGATGATGTCACCTGACCTGCACTCCATCATCTTTCCAACCCCCACTTCCCTTCACTTTTCCCACACACGCACACACACACACGCACGCACACACACACACACACACACACACACACACACACACACACACACACACACACACACACACACACACACACACACACACACACACTCACCACACACCTGGTTTCCCAAGGTCAAGAACTGCTGAGTATGTCAGATACGTGCCTGCGTCACATGTTCTGCACAGTCAGTTCTGCTGGCTCGAACGTATTTCTTCCTTTTTTCTGCCTTTATTGAAAGCCCTCTCTCCTTGAACACATTTAAACATCTTCATTATGTTGAAATATGGCCATTGTGCTCACTGTGTTCCTTCTGTCTCTTCTCTATCTTGACTGTCAAAAAGGATCATTTCTTCTTTCAGTCAAATATTTCCTCACACATTTTTGCACTCACTTCTTTTCAGGTTTAATTCATACATTTTACAAGGGCTCTGTACATGGCACACATAATTTTTCTATCCAGGGTACAGGAAACCTGATGTGCCATGATCTTGCCTCGCAAAGTTAGGATACAGGAACACATGGCACACTATTGTATATTATGGAGCAGGATTCCAGGATGGAAATCCAGTAAAGATAAACAAGATCCAGAGGGAAAAGACACTCACAACAGAGGGAAAACATGCCCTATATACAGTATACCTTGAGTCATAATACAGGATCACATAGTCACAGGAGGACATATTCCATCTTATTGTATGCCCAGAGCTGTTCCTGGAGCGACACCCTGTCCCGTACTGCTTCCATCATCCTCAGTTCTTAACAGAGAGTGACACATTGCTAATTGTTTTTTGTGACATTACATGACCTCCCTTTGTTTGATTATAACATTTATATTAATGTCTCCAAATGTGGTGTTGATGCCATGTAGCACCATAGCACCGAACTGGCTAAGCTAAGTAAAGCCTTATCCATTTAGTCAATAGAATCAGTTTATTTTTAGAAGACACAAGTGTGACACATGGGAATATAAATGCATTCTTCTGCTTTTTATTTTTTCATTGTATTCATATTCATTTGTATAATCTGCATAAATTGCATATTTACTACCCAAATTAGTTTGTTGTGTTGGATAAGATGTTCATATAGGGTGGGACAGAAGGACTGCTGGGCAACCAGGACATCAGTGTATTTGTACGGACTAGAAATGGACTGAGCGGGAGACAAAATAAGTTGAGAAATAAATATGAGTAGGTAGAACATGCAATGGCTTACGTTTAGTTTAATAAGAGTAACACAAGTTGAGTGCCCTCAGGATTGCTGATGTGTTAGATCCACTGATACCAGCGTTCTACCCTTTTCATTCTGCCATGTCACCTTCCTTCACCCTCGCTTGTGCACACAGTTATTTATGGCACCGGTGTCACCTTTCACCAAGTGTGCATCACATAACTTAATCAGATACGTGAGCAAGCAGAAGTGAATCACCTGTTCCACTCAGTCCCAAGAATGAACTCTATATCCATTCTGTGATTCATGTTTACACATGTTTTTACTTTATGTTTGGCAAATGAATGCCACATATAAGTGGAACTTAATCTAAAGCAATGTTAGGAAAGAAACGGCTGTGTGTTTGGAATAAAGAGCAGAATCAGTGAGAGCCCGTGTGGCTGCAGAGAAACTCAAAACTCACGAAAAACCTTTCCGGATTTTCTGCACATGCTTGCATCTGTTAGGAAAGGCATGAAGGTGAATGAGCACATGCTTTCATATCAGTATTAAGTATAGTTTGTGTTATTTTCTTACTCTCTCAAAGTATATAGCACACTGAAATGTTTGATTATCTTTTATTCAGCTATGTTTGTGTACACTGGTATCTTTGCCATACTGGTAACATACTGTAGTGAAATGGTGGATCATGTTTTGAGCACAAAACATAATATTTTTACCAGTTGAAACTGTGGCTCTCAACTGAAATAGACTGAATAATGAGGCTACTTTAAAAATGTTCCAAAACACTGATCATCTGCGCAAAAGGAAGGACACAGGATACTTAAAAAGAGTGGATCGCTCTGAGTAAGACCTCTCTGGATAAATTAATGTTTAAACAAAACCCAAAAAAAAAGACAGAGAAAAAAGAAGGAAAGAAAGAAAGAAATCAACACTACCATAGTTTCAGTCATGGTCATTAGCCAGTCTCAGTCATCCGTGGCTTATAATTAAGTTGGTTTTGGAGCTATACTGTCCGTCCTCTATTGCCAGAGTCTCTGTTGACACTGTTCAAAACATGGCTGCTGGAGAATGCACCGAAATAAAAAAAAAAATCTCATTAATTATCCCCGTTCATCTGTCTCTCAGTTCTATTCATTTACAGCAGGAGGCTTTCCAGTCTGCTTTTTCACCGCCCGTTTGACTCATTTTCTTTTTGTTTATTTTTCCTTCGGTGTAATGTCGTATGGAATTGTTTGTATTTGCTGTTTCATCTTGCACATATGGACAAAACAGACATATTTTCACTTGATTATTCCATCATCCCACATTCTAATAGCATCACAGCCAAAAGGGAATTTAAAAAGAAGACACAAACTAAAATCTCTCCCATATTGCAGATGAATTGAGCTCATTCTCCTCTTTAGAGAGTGGGAACTGATTTCGTACTAGCATAAAAAAGGCAGAAAAGATGTAAAGTAAAGTGAGTGAATTGTAATTAAAATGATTTCTCCTCTGTAAATACACTGTTTATGATTTTCTTATCATAAAAGTAGGAGTTGAAGTTGTTTCTTCCTCCTGCTCTCTGCACATGAGAATGTATGTAAGGGTGTGTGAGCATGCAGTGGCTGAAGAATATAACCACTAGATGGAGCCACTGAGCTGAGATTCAACTTATGCAATTAGTTGATAAAACCATCCAGATTTAAAGGCATCTGCATCGAGTTTCAGTATCTTAAAAAAAAAATCAAAAGTAATAATATACGTTCGTAATATAATTTCTTGAAAGCAACAGCAACAACAAAAAAACAGTTGTGATAGAGTCTGTCCCTTGAGGTGTTTTACATAATGACTTATATCACTGTTTCCTCCCTCTGGGCTGCTACACTGTACCGTCACTTCATCGGCATGCCTGTGGAGATTTTTCCTGTTAAACACACACATGCTGAACTTGGACACTTTTCACTTGAACAATGGAAAGACTGTGAAAAGGTCTGTTCAAAACACAGAAAAGAAACGTCTTATTCTGTAAAACATAGGTGGTTGGAGGGATGTATTGTTCCATGTTTATGTGATATGGTTGACCAGTGACTTGGGTGTTTTTCAGAAGATGGGGTGGGTCACTCCAGTCTCACGCTCAAACCCACCCACACACATAAAACTGAAACTTTCACCCGATGCTGCGCTTCGTTTTACAAGGGGCTTGTGAAGATTGACAAAACAAGTCACAGCACATCACTGTCTTTTTCAACACATTAACACAAAAGAGTGGCAAGGGATATTGTAACAGCATCTGGTGAAGGAAATAAAAGTTTGTTTCAATTCATGCAAGGTTATCATCGAGTGAGCTGCAGAGAAATACTTTCAGACAGCTGAAACCACACAGTGCATTTCTGACTTGATGACCTTGGGATGGATACAGTAACAAAGGGTGGTATGGGCTGAGTTATGACAGTGATTTGTGCATCGCCTTCTTGAACGAAAACATAAATGCAATTTGGTTTTGTGTCCTGTGACTCCCTATGCAAACATATTGAGCAGCAGATGCGATGATCCCCCTTGAGATACTTTAGAAATGGGGCCTACAGGTGGATGCTGGGCAGGTGGAAGAGTTGTGTGTATTATCTAGCAAGACATAAAGCCATCTCACAGCCATTGATTTAATTACCAAGCACCAAGCTGCAGGGAAAAGCCCAGCGGATACAATTTACAGTAAACTGACAGGGTAATAGATGAACATCTCATGGCCAGAGGTATGTTGATACCTGACCAAAGTATTTGGACAACACACGATACACACTTGACTGTTAAAAGTCTCATTCCAAACCCATGGGTGTGAATGCGTTGCGTAACAATGAAGGGGATTTCCTGAAGATTTTTGGCACCCGGTTCCGGATATTTCCTCCCATTCAGCCATCATTAGAGCATTAATGAGGTTTTGAACTGAATTAATTCCAAAGGTTTAGTTAGGGTTAAGGTCAGTTCTCGGTCCAGGCCAGACAAAGTACCATAAACAGAGTTGGGAGTGCACTGTCTATAGTATAACTTTATGCTGTAGCACACACTCTACATACTTTTGGTCATATGGTACAGTCGGTCAATCGTTTACAAACACTTGTAAAGCAAACTGATATACGGCAGTCTTCACTTCCAATGCTTTGTGTACAGCTCTCATTTTTCTGTGATGGAATTATTGTCAAAAATGCTACTTTGTCACAAAAAGACATTCATGAAGTTTGGTTCAAATCTGAATCTGAATTCTGAAAATGTGACCAAATCTGCTGGCTTAAAAATATACATACAGTAACTTGAACGATCAATTCAGGCAATAATAGAAAGTTGTGTGAATCAAATGTTCTTTGTAGCATGGCCTCTTAATTTCTGAGGGATTATGATTGATTATGGCTGATGACTTTTCCTAGGCACATTTTAATAGCACATTATTGATTTGAACAAGTCAGGACAGTCACTAGGAGCCATTTCAAAGCAGTAACAGGTCCCAGGTTCTACTGTGCAAATAACTGTAAGTATAAAGTGCAAGGCACAGTTGTGTCACTGCCACGATCAGGAAATGCAAACTATCACCTGCTGGTGAGAGAAAACTGGTCAGGATGGGTCTAAACCATGCTAGAATTTAGGTTTGGGAATGGTCCCAAATCCTGACTTTAACCCCATCGAGTACATGTGGACTGTGCTGGTGAAACAAGTCCGTGCCAGGAAGCAAACAAATTTTGTAGAACTTCACCAATTCTGTCAAGAGCAGTGGTTGAGAATTCAGCCAGAGGACTACCAGAAGCTTGTGGATGGCAATCAAAAGCACCTGACTGAGGTGAAAATGGCCAAGATTTGACCAAATATTAGAATTACTGAATTACTGTATGTATATTACTGACCCAGCAGATTTGGTCACATTTTCAGAAGACCTGAATGTTTTTTTGTGACAAGGTAGTTTGTGTTCCACTCATTCCATCACAGAAAAATGAGAGCTGTAGAAATCACTGGAACTGATAACTGCCATGTTCTCAACAAGTGTATGTTTGTCATAAATTTTATGACATGATCTGCAACCTAATAGTCTGTTCATGCACAGAAGGAATAGAGACAACTTTTGTTTAAATCACTTACAATGTGTGTGGGAAAGAAAGGCTTCTATTCAACGCCACAACTTCTCAGAAAATGTGTGTGACATGACATGAGGTTAAAGCAAATTCCTGCAAAATGTCAAAACCTTCCCATTCAAAAAATGTGTTGCAACTCAGTTTACGGGAAAATATTTCAGTAATTCAGTTTTCACACGAGATTATGAAGCAACAGTCTATTACAGGATGTGTTTCAAAGTCACACCCTCATGTCTGTCTGTGGCTATGTGAAGCCGCACACTGTCTGGCTGTGTGCCCCAAACCAAACTTGACTACAGAAGCAAAATCTGTACAAATGACTAACTGTCATGTTTCCTACTTCGGTTAGACCCTCCACGATGTCATCAGAAGCTTACACATACGTTTTTATAAAAATCATAAGTCGCATAATATTACTGTAAAATGCACGGGCCATGTGATTAATGAAATGATTAAACGAATAGGTAAGGAGTGTTATGATCGGCTTGCTGGCTAACAAAGAAGGGAGACACAGGCAAAATTGTCTATATCGAGTTTATTATTAATTAAAGAACATATCCACCAAATGCACCGAGACAGTTACAGTCATACTGCTTCCTTTGTACAGCAATTTCACGAGTAATCATATTCACATCACGTAGGTGCGAGGCTGTCAATGAAAACATCTGACCCCATGAAGCTCCAAGTAGAATTGAAGCGTTGTCATTATTAAACTCCTGTGGCATGGAGTAAGTGTGCCGGTGTTTCCTTTATATATCTTTCAAGAATAAACAATCCATTATTTCCAGTGCATTGCTCCACAGCGGAAAACACTGTTTGTATGGTCATTGTGATGGATTGGAGTTTTACACTGCATTGACAAAAAGGGAAACTGCTGACAGCCTGAATAGTAGGGTTTCAGCTCAAGATTGTTTTCATAATTGATTTTGCCAATTACTTTCATGATTAATTGACTACTCTTTTAGTCTTAGATGCCAAAATCTTTTGAAAAATGCTCCAAAGAGACATCTCACGATTGCTTCGTTTGTCCAGCCAACAATCCAAAACCTAAAGACTCTTCACTGACCATCATAAATGACAAAGAATACCAGCAAATCCTTACTTTTAAAGTGGAAACTGACAAAATGTTTTGCTTGAATGCATCTAAATTGTTTCCCCTATACGTTTTGCCTCCACTGTGCCCTTCTGTTTGCTACCATCTCAGATTTTTCCCCAGAAAAATTCAGAATTCGCAAAGGAAGGGCACCTGCATTAGTGCAACCAAAGACAGGAAGAGGATCTGTTTTCCACATTTGCTATCTGTAGCAACTATAGTAACTGTGCAAGCTCTACCTGCAGAAGAAAAGGAACCCCGCTGAAGAATGGAAAGATGAAAGATGGAGAGAGTGATAGAAACCGAGGTAAGACAGGAGTGAACGGGCGGGCAGTCACCTGATGGTGAGAGCTCCCATCAGGGCTTTCCACAAGGACAAGGAAAAATTTGCCGGCTAGGTTTCCAGAGAAAAACTTAGCAAACTCCAGCCATGAAATTTGGCAGCCTCTAGCGCACTCTAATGCTTCTATTCCTTCCTATACAGGTGCGTCTCAATAAATGAGAATACCGTGGATGTTAGAATGTTGAAGTTCATCTATTTCCGTAATTCAATTTAAAAAGTGAAACTCATATATAAATTGTGGATAAATTACACACAAGTGAAATATTTCAAGCCTTTTTTTTGTTTAAATCTTGATGATTATGGCTTACAGCTCATGAAAACCCAAAATTCAGTATCTCAGAAAATTAGAATATTTAATAAGACCGGTAAAAAAAATATTTTTAATACAGAAATGTCAGCCTTCTGAAAAGCATGTTCTTGTATATGTACTTAGTACTTGGTTGGGGCTCCTTTTGCATGAATTACTGCATCAGTGCCCAGCTGAGGTGTTATGGAAGCCCAGGTTGCTTCGATAGCGGCCTACGTTTTCCATGAGGTTCAGGTCAGGCGAGTTTGCTGGCCAATGAAGCACAGTAGTTCCACAGTCATTGGACCAGGTATTGGTACATTTGGCAGTGTGAGCGGCTGCCAAGTCCTGCTGGAAAATTAAATCAGCATCTCCATTAAGCTTGTCAGCAGAAGGATGCATGAAGTGCTCTAAAATTTCCTGGTGGACGGCTGCGTTGACTTTGGACTTGTCAAAACGCACTAGACAAACACCAGAAGATGACATGGCTTCCAAAACCATCCCTGACTGTGGAAACTTCACACCGGACTTCAAGCAACTTCTGTCCCTCTCCACTCTTCCACCAGACTCTGGGGCCTTGATTTCGAAATTAAAGGTAAAATGAAAAGAGGACTTTGGACCACTGAGCGACAGACCAGTTCTTTTTCTCCTTAGACCAGGTAAGACGCTTCTGACGTTGTCCCTGGTTCAGGAGTGGCCTGACAGGAGGAATGCGACAGTTGTAGCTGATGCACCTGGATACGTCTGTGCGTGGTGGCTCTTGATGCACTGACTCCTGCCTCGGTCCACTCCTTGTGAAGCTCCCCCAAATTTTAGAATGGCCTTTGCTTAACAATCCTCTCAAGGCTGCAGTTATCCCTGTTGCTTGTGCACCTTTTCCTACAACACTTTCCTTCCACTCAGCTTTTTATGAATATGCTTGGTTTACAGCACTCTGTGAACAGCGAGCTTCTTTAGCAATAGCCTTTTTTTAGGCTTACCCTTGTGGAGGGTGTCAATGACTGTCTTCTGCACAACTGTCCAGTCAGCAGTCTTCTCCATGATTGTGTCGGTCTGAACCAGACTGAGAGACCATTTAAAGACTCAGGAAACCTTTGCAGGTGTTTTGAGTTAATTAGCTGATTAGTGTGTGACACCTTGAGTCTACAATATTGAACTCTTTCGCAATATTCTAATTTTCTGGGATACTGAATTTTGGGATTTCATGAGCTGTAAGCCGTAATAATCAAAATGAAAAAAAAAATTAAGGCTGAAATATTTCACTTTGCGTGGAATGAAGCTATATAATATATGAGTTTCACTAGTTTGCCTACCCGACTGTAAAATTGAAGTGAAGGGGAATTATGCTACTTGTCCGTTTTTAACCCACACAGTCTAAAAATAGCAATAAATATGTAAACCCATATCTTTTCCTGACAGAGCTGTTGTGATTGATAAGCATTAGACAGTATCTATTATGATCATTTAATGCCTCTGCATTGGTTTTTCATTTTTTAAATAAAATAAATCTTGGAGACTTGCAACCAACCAGAGGATGTGCTCCTGACCACTCAGATGCTATGTTTAAGTTGGATTGAAAAATTGTGTCTGGAAAAAATTAGCTGCTAAAGGCCCCAGAGTCTATCTTTATGGCCGGTATGATTCCTGAGTTGGGCAAGGCTAGATCCGTTATGGCAGGGAATCAAGAGTGTGACTGCCACTTCTGTTTATGTAGAGGAAGTATTAGTAAGGCAATGCAAGGCAAGTTTATTTGTATAGCACAATTCAGACACAAGGCAACTCAAAGTGCTTTACAAGAGCACAAGAAATGCATTTAAAACACATTTTAAAAACAAGTAAGAAGACGTCAAGAAACAAAACATTAAAACAAGTAAGAAAAAGGGAAGTAGGCTTAAATAGAAAAGGTTTAAAAGAGACAAGACTAGAAAATGAAAGTCACAGTGCAGTTAAAAGATTTAAAATTGCTTCAATGAAAAGCAGTGGCAAACAGAAAGGTTTTCAGTCTTGATTTAAAGGAGGTGAGAGTTGGAGCAGACTTGCAGTTGTCAGGGAGTTTGTTCCAGATATGTGGCACATAATAAATGAACGCTGCTTCTCCATGTTTAGTTCTGACTCTAGGGACTAAAAACAGACCTGTACCTGAGGATTTCAGAGGTCTGGATGATTCATACCAAGGCAGCAAATCAGTAATGTATTTTGGCCCAAAACCATTCAGTGGTTTATAAACCAACAGCAGGATTTTGAAATCTATTCTTTGACTGCCAGTGTTAAGATCTAAGATCTGGAGTGATGTGATCTATTTTTTTGGTTCTTGTTAGGACTCGAGCAGCAGTGTTCTGAATCAGCTTCAGCTATCTGATGGATAGAGATGGATACAGAGTCCTGTAAAGACACTGTTGCAGTAGTCAAGTCTGCTGAAGATAAATGCATGGACAAGTTTTTCCAAGTCCTGCCGAGACAGAAGTCCTTTTACCCTGGATATGTTCTTAAGGTGGTAGAAGGCTGACTTTGTAATTGTCTTAGTGTGGCTGCTGAAATTCAGGTCTGAGTCCATGATTACACCAAGGTGTCTGGCTTGGTTTGTAGTTTTCAAACTTACAATCTGAAGCTGAGCAGAGACTGTTAGTTGTTCTTCCTTGGCTCCAAAAACAATTATTTCAGTCTTATCTTTGTTTAACTGAAGGAAACTCTGACACATCCAATGATGACACACTGATTTGTTCAATGCATCTACTCAGCGTTTGTATGGGATTATTGTTGAAGTCTGTCCCCCGTCAGTATGTGTTTCCCCTTACCAATAGGACTTGAGGGGGTTCAAACCAGACATTCAGTTTGCATTCTTCCAATCGGACCAGTAAGTAACAAAACATGGCTACTCATTAAATCCACCCACTTCACTCTGCCTTCATCATAGCATTGAGTCTAAAAGCTGAGTGTTTCCACCTCAAGACGCTGGAGCCTGCAAATGTTGGACGATTTCGCTTGAAAAATTACTGAATTGGTTAATCAATGAATCAATAATCAGTCATTTTCTTTCGATTGATTGATCTGCTAGACGTTGCAGCTGACCAGGATGGATAGTCGAAAAAACACATTCATCATGGTCAGCGCGTTACATGTAATTGGCTCAATTGACTTGAGCCGAAACAAGAGCCAAAAACACTGATGTGGTCATTTAATGATCCAAGAAAACTCAACAACAACGAACCACAAATCTGTTATGACAATATGTGACCAATGTCTGACAAAGCATTGAATTTCCTCCCAGCATTATGAAAGACCTGTATCCCATCAGCAGCTGTCATCTACACCTCCTCTCATCAATGGCCAAACCATATCCAACTGTCCTCAAAAGTTACAGGCCCGATTAAAAATTAATGTGACTCAGCTGCAGTATTTTTTTGGCAAATGATTAAATGAAGGACCTTGAGCCAAAATGTAACCTGAGTCAGCACAGCTTTTTCTCTCTCTCTTGTTGCTTGGTCTGTGGCTTGATTAATTCATTTGTTTTACAAAACAATTTATAAATAAAGTTCATTATCATTAGAATACAAGGGCCCCTTTTATTTTATTATTATCATTCATTTTCAACCTGTTTAGAGTGACAGGTTACATTATCTGTCATGTTACATAATTTACTGTAATAGCTGAGGTCAAATTAAACTTTCAAATACAATTCAGTGCCTATCCTATGACTGGTGGTTGTACCAGTCCTTAACTCTGAATGTGCCACACTGAATGTGCACAAACCTAATAAATACTTTCCTGTCCAAACACGGCAAACCTCGCCTAACTGGAACCCTTGCCACAACAAACAAACAAACAATGATTATCATATGCGGTGCTTTGTGCACTGTTCCAATGATTTACATGGATCCCCAACATTACAGAATAATACAGAAGTCGGACAAGTATGCATCTACACGCTGACGATAACCCCCGGACAGTACAAACTGAAAAATAATGTAATAACTTTACCACCTCCCACGGTCTGCATCAAAGTACACCCCACACATACTTTGTAAGTGAATCACAAAGCACCAGGAAACAAGAGGAATCTTGCTCAGAAACATCATCTGCGCGTTTGATTGCTGTTGTCACGGTTCATCAGATCATCTCCTTGGTCCCACGCTGCACGGCTTCCTGACACCACTGTCATAATCTGATGGATGTCTTTAATTACTATGGGCTCCAGCACTGTAACACACACACACACACACACACACACACACACACACACACACACACACACTTTTATTGTGCTATGCAGATTAATACACAAGCCAGCAGCAGTAGTACAGTTATTCCTGTCTAGTGGAGGAAAAAAAAAATGTTATCTCCAAATTTGGCGACTGTTTTGCTGATAAACTGAGGGATTAAGTGTTTCTGTGTGGGTTGAAAAATGTGTCCTTCTTCTTCAGTTTAGTAAACTACCTAAAGCCCCTTGGATCAGCTGGAAAATGCTGCGATTTATTAGCACAGCAGTCCTCTTGTCTTTTTTAATGCTTCCTACTGTATCAATTTCTGTATCAATTCTAGTCTGGTTTCACTGAATGTACGGTTGCACTCGCTGCTAAATCTTAATGATGCCAGTAACCTGTGTGCACAAGCTGAGCCTCTGCCTTGAGAGTGTGTTTAACATTTCTTAATGGCATTTATTGCTTGAGCTCTTATCTACAAATGTGCATAGGTGTGGTGCTAGACATGCAAGACAAAACTACTTAATTGCTCCAAAGGACAAATTAAAGGCTAAAGGTGACTAAACGTTGGTAGTTTATGTATATGTGTGTACATAAACCTGAGGATGTAAGTGAAAATTAATTAAGTTCAAAAATCATAATGAGTGTCTTAATTGTTTTTGTTTTTTACAAAAGGCCAGAACAATAAAAAATAAAAAAAAAGGAAAAGAAAAAAAAGGGGATAAGTTAATAGTATGTTATCATCGCAGTGTCAAGGACATTTCATCTTACATAACTACAGCCGAACATTTACCGAAAGGATCCATCGGGTTGATGGGTGTCCCTGAAACTGGTTTGTATTTCAGAAGGTGGTGACGTACTGAGGAAATCAGACTCTTGTCGTGTGAGGTGTTTCAGTGACAGAACTGTTCCAAAAAGCAGAGTGAAAATCAGAGGACTTATTTTTAATTGTGGAAGTGAAGAAGTATTCAGATCCTTTACTTAAGTTAAAGTAGTAATAACACATAGGGCAAATGTTTAAAGTTTCAAAAGTAAAAGTGCTTCGTGTTTTAGTATTACATCTGATGTTTCCGGATTAATATTCCTGCTCCAATCATGTGTATGTTTCATTTGACTGCGACAGACGTTTACAGTTGAGCTAACTACATGATTGTTGTGTAGTTTAATCAAAAGCAATGCGACAGATTCACTGTCATGTGAGAGCCACGTGTCACTAGAAAGTCAACACGATCAGAAAAGCAGCATCGTTTTTCAGCTTTGAGACGATGCAATATCCAGCTAATTCAAGACAGTTTCTAAATAGATTATTTAGCTTCAGAAGGAGGAGCATTTTCTCAACCCATAAAGCATAAAACACCTCATCCTTCAGCTCATGAAAAACCTTCAAAAATACACTGGACAAGAAGGGTAAAGAGCACAATATTTGTCTCGGAAATGTAGTGGAGTAGAAGTATAAAGTGGCATAAAATGGAAACAAAGTAAAAGTATCTCCTCAAAGTGGTACTGGAGTACAGAACTTGAGTAAATCTACTTAGTTGCATTCCAACACTGGCATTTTTTCATTCTTAAATTTACATTTAGGGCCTTTAGCAGACGCTTTTGTCCAAAGCGACTTACAATAAGTACATTTGTCACAAGAAAGAAACCACAACATATCACCGTCGATTGAAAAAATAGAAACAATCGTCAAGGCCTCATCTGAGGATCGTATCAAGGATACTTTAATTGCATAAGTGCTATGATTAAAGTGCTAACGATAAGAACATACAAGTGCATATACCTTTTTTTTTTTATTCACCAGACTAGCTTTGACACAACTGTGCAGCTCTTATGAACACGACTGCACTAGAATACTCTAGAATAATGTGACGCACCATGTGCTGTCTTCAAACTCATCCATTTCCAAACATGGAGCGAATCAGTGACATGATCAGTGGCACAGACTCCTGTACAGTGACTCACTACCTTCCAAGTTAAAGAACAATCCAAAGGTCCACAAAATGAGGTTGTGGGCACTGAGAATTAATGAATTCATCAAACTCATTATGGGCAGGTGAGCAAGGCACTCAGCTACTGACTGCACCAGCTGTTTTTTCTCAGGCAGCAGCCCTCAGTGTGAACATGCATGTGACATATGTTGGGTCTTTGCTGAAATAGAGCGTTTTTTTAATGAATGAATCAGCCCATCAGCCTTGATGAAACGTCCTGCAGCTGTGTAACGCACAGTATATGAAAAAAGAAAACAGCCCACCACATGAGCCCCACAACAGTTTTGCCTCCATCCATCACAACAACCAGGGATGCCAGCAAAAATAAATAAATAAAAAAAATATTAGCTTGACCACGCGTGCAACCGGTTTCACACGTTAATTCATCTGGATGTAAAGTGAAACCTCTGGTGGGGAGGACGGAAGTAAAAAAAAAAAATCACATGCTGTGGTTGCTCGGCTGCGTTACGCAGGACGTGGGGAAAGGACTGTAATGCCCGAGCTCGAAAAGCCACCAGAACCGCACCGACAGTGAGAGGACCGATGTGTGTGTGTGTGTGTGTGTCTCCACGGTGTAAAGTCGAGCTGACCGAACACCTGGGCAGCGATGAAGACACGCGCGAGGTTTCCAGCTCCAGCCCGCGGTGAATATGAATGAAGAATGACCAATGGTGAGTACAGTGAGAGCGCTGAAGTGGCCTAAAAGCGGTGACGCACTGGATTAAACTGACTCTAACGACGCCAAATACGCGCCGAATTAATGCCGAAGTCCAGTCCGTGTCGGAGTGGGACGGTTAAAGCGCACATGCACAGTCTGTGCTGTCTAAAGCAGTGTTTGCCAAACTTACCCGGGAGTTGACTCCGCACGCATCCGTCCCCGTGCCTTCTCCGCCGAGCGACTGGCTGGTTTGCCGTATGTCGAAGAGTCAAGTGGTTTTCCAAGTAGGGGAATTCCGCGTAAATAATTCCCAGTCAGAAGGAAACCGAAATAGGTTTGGGATTTACGGGAATTGGCTTCTGGTTTACAGGAATGGACACGTCCGTGTTGGGAGGCTGCTTTGAGTTGCACTTGTGATGTAGTTGTACTGTTGAGATGCGGAGGTGACAGCGCAACACAAAAACAGTCACATTCAGGGTGTTATAGGCTGTTGTTGGATTAATTGCTGATGCGTTCACGTGTAAGCAACACATTATGTCGCGGTCATTACTTTACACACTGCTGGGTGCTTTATTCTCTAACCGTGCGTCCCATTTTATAAACTGATTATGTTGTGTATGTTCAATTGTAATCGTCTTTGTAACTAAAGCAAAGCACTAATGATTTGTAAATAAATGCAGTAAATGCAGTAAAACATGCACTGTTTCCCTCTGAAGGTGGAACTGAATGAAAATATTAAAGTACAAGTACTTAAGTGAATGTACTAAGTTACTTTGCATCACTGGATTTACATGTGGCATTGTGACATGGCAGGGGCACTGAATTGGGTGACAGAGTGAAAAACATTGCAATGTCATGTAAGCTGTTATGTGGGCCAAGATCACTAAAATAAATTGGAGCTGTCTCAGCAAGAGAGTGGGAGATTTAGACTGCTTTGATTATGCTGCCATGCAGTCCACAGGAACAAAGTTGCACTAAAATGAATGGATGTTAAGAACTCAAGTGTTATTAGAGTTCATTATATGAAAAAGAGTGAAACTGTAAACTTCAGCTGACTGACCTCTCCGTCTGCCTCTCTCCCTGACCTCAAACTCTCAGCCTCTTCTTTGCATCAGTCTTCTTGCTCTTCTGCTTCTACCTCTATCTCTGTCCCTGTCCTGTGAAACCAAAAGGCCTCTGACTGACGTTCGCAACGATTACCTGGCAACCATCCACACTGATCTTGAAATCACCGTAAGTAAGACACCAATAAAGTTCATTTATGTCATCTAGGGAAATGTACTTTTATTGTTATCCGTTAAGAGGCAAGGATTATGGCCAGGAAATGACGGCTCATGGGATCAATCCCATCTAATGAAGAACAAGAGGCATCGCAGACTTTGAGCAGAGAGTAGATCCAGAATCATGTCTGGTTTGAAATCTTATCACTGGGGGGGGGACTGTAAAGAGAAGCAGACAAGTTAGAGCAGCATCATGCGAAAGCAGCTGCAACTTAATATCAGGTATTAGATGTTAGCCACTTTTGCATTTAGTTAACTCTTTCCCCCTTTTTTCAAGGGAAACTAAAGCAAAACAAGGAAACAAGCTGGTTTGCATGTTTACATGAAGTCAGAAAAAGATACTCTCATGGAGAATCACTCCCATCAATGTGCAGGTTTAAGCTAAACTTTTAAATATGGTATGTCACAGTTTTTTATATAACCAAAAGAGAGCACCTAACATGTTCTACATGACCTCAAACATTAAAAATGTTTTCTCAAAGATAATTAATGTATTCAAATACCCAGGCTTTGGGAATGTAGTTTGGGTCGGGCTTCATCCCAAAGAGTCAATCTTTGAAGAGTTGGGAGTGAGATTCACAAACAGCCTTCTCACAAATATGACCTCAAATACTCTGAGAACCAGTTGAGGGAGGTCCTTATTTTCAATGATGCTGAGCATAAAGCAATCAAACAAAACAAACCAGGGAAAAACTGAAGCACAAATAAACAGTTGCAAGAACACAAAAGTGTATGATAATTTAACAATTAAGAAAAGTTTAGACTTGAAACTAGCTGCCCTCTTCTGTAAAATTCTTAATTTGCATGACTAATATCTACCACTGTAATGCTTCCATTCATTCAAGAGAGAAAATATCACAACCTCGCTGCAAACCATATCCTGCCCTAAGAAGACATACAGGCTACAGAACTGCACGTCCAACGATGAGGCGGTGGTGAGTATTTTCTGTAGATGTAAGCTAAAATGATTTTGATGTACGTGGATTTCCTTTGCTTTTTATGAAGTTATTTGCTTGGTATCATTTATTAATGCTTTTAATGCCTAAAATGTTATAAAAAATGTACACTAAGTGACCATAAAAATAGAGACCCTGCCCCTGTCCTTTACACAGCCACAACATTACAAACACTGACAAGTCAAGTGAATAACATTCTTGTTACAATAAAATGTTTTGTTGGGAAAGCTAACGTCTTGGCACCACCTACCCAAATACTTGAAGTGCAAGTACAGTCCCTCGGGGCAATGACGCTATTGCCCCGAGGGACTGTACTTGCACTTCAAGTATTTGGGTAGGTGGTGCCAAGACGTTAGCTTTCCCAACAAAACCTGATGGCACTACCCACCCCAGAAGGACAGTGCGCCCTGCTACACCGCAAAAACTGTCGCCCTGAGGAATATGACAAAGAGCTCAAGGCTCCCCAATTTCCCCAGTTCTCAACCCAGTTGACCACCTCTGGGATGTGCTGGAACAAGTCCAATCCATGGATCACACTTGAGTCTGATTCATTGAGGCAATGCAACAGTACCTCTGTGGGTGTCCTGTGGTGTCTGGTACCAGGGTGTTGGCGGTGGATCATTTGAGTCCTGTGGGTAGCAAGGTGGGGCCTCCAAGGGCTGGACTTGTTCTGACACATCCCAAGATGTTCAGTCGAATTGGGATCTGCAGAAATTGGAGACCAGGTCGGTGTCTTGGGCTCTTTTTCATGTTCCTCAGGGTATTCCTGAGCAGTTCTTTACGGCGTTGCCAGGCCTAGTTTCATTGGGAAGTGCTGTTCCCATTAGGGGGTTATACTTAGGTGGGTGATTGCAGTCAAGTGGCATCCACCTAAACGCCAAGACCCAAAGTTTCTCAGGAGCATTGTGACGAAATCATCAAGTTTTTCACTCCACCTGTCAGTGTTTTTAAATGTTGTGGCTCATCGCTGTATATGCAGCAGCAACTCCATTTTCAAAACCTCTTTACACATGAGCAGATTCAAAACCTCACAAGGGCCCACAGGGTTTGGCAAGTCCAATGATCTCACTGTTCCAGACCACCAGAAAAGCACATATTAATCTCATTCAACACCTTTTGCTTGAGACAGCAAGTCTACCGCAGAGCATCGATCCATCATTTGGCCAACTTTGTCCTGTGAAGAACTTTTTTCCACACAGTCTGCCACCTCTTTAGCTCTGTATTCATCCGTTTACCTGTTTGCACCCAAAACCAGCTCAAACATGATTGGTCGATACAACTCAGACTACACACGGGAACCAGGACACTTCTCATACCAAAATATTTTCCCTTGCCCACAGATTCTACATTTATATGCAGATATGTTTATAGGGATCACTGACTGTGCTACTACTCATAGGGCCCAATTTTTGTGGTCACAAAGGGTGTAGACTCTGACAGGAATGTTGCAAATGACTCATATACCTATGTTTTGCAGATTCTTGTGAGCAAATTGCACAGCCTCTCCTGCAAAATGATGAATTTAGGGCTTCCCAACACAGACACACTGGCCAAATCTGTCCTAAACTCAATACGTTGCCCTTGTCCTAAGAGGCCGGTAAGTCTGAGCACATTAATATAAATCTATGTGTAGATGTTGTTTCTTCTTTGTACTTCTCCTATGAAACTTTGGAAGGTGCAGCTACAGGATCACCAACTTAAGAAAGTAATTCTTTCACTTTCTATGTGAGAGACGTTGGCATTATTTAGGAGATCAGTGGAATGCTGGCAGGCAACCCAGTCCTAGTGGGTGACTCACTGAACCTAGCCAGTCGATTGTGCGAGTGTATCCAAACATTAGTCTATTTGTTTCACACAGGACAACTTGGTGCCAGGCAAGCTATGACAGAAAAGAGACAATATGCCTATTGACGATAATATTGACAGACAATATTGAAGTTATGCCTTTCTGTGCACTGTCAGAAACAAAACATTTGTGAAGGGACGTTCGGAAGGAGGAACTAGAAAATCAGCATAGTCATTTGGAAGCCTTTTGGTTTTGGAAGCATATTCACCTTGAGGTTTTCAAGTTTCTTTCTGAGTCACACTGAAATGTCATAAACTGTACAGAGAGCATGTTTCCATATTTACTTGTTAACCCTGTAATATGCTCTAGAAATGAAACAAATTGGAATTGAAGTGATGAGTATTTTCACTTCACGGGACGCCACACTCTGACCCTGGTTGAGTGGCATATTTAATTTTGAACAGTAGGATCAGAATCAACTTTGATGATTCATGCTCATAGTTGAGGTTTGAGTCATACAGCGGAGCAAACTTGGGCCACTGTAGAGCCTCAGGCCTCATCAGACCAGCATAGGTTTAAAATCCGTTTTAAGGCTGCCTTTTGCCGTTTTATCAAACATACTGTACTTTGATACGAACACAGTATATGGTAAGCAGAATGGTGATTAAAGTCAGGGTTGTTTTTTTTTTGAAAGTGTAGTGGGCCTTGTTTGACCTTAAATTGATAAGGGATAAATATGCACTTTAACCTCACTGATGTTCATGGGATTACAAAACTAAACTCAACACTAATTAGTACATTGTGTTTGTTTGCTGACTATTCTTGACTAGACTGCAGAACCCCAGGTGAGGTTGAAGACAAAGAGGACGGCAAAGAGACAAAAGAGGAACGAACAGAAAACATGCAGGAGGGAACTTTGCAAAGCTAAGGCAATCGTGTCTGCCATGAATGGATGCTACCAGATGCTGAATACTCTATCGGCGACCTCCGTTCAAGCAAGTTGAAGCAAGTGAAGCTAAAAAAACGTACACATCTTGTCTCTCCTATGTAGTCCTTCATTGGATTACGCAAGAGGAAGCTTCCACTTCATTTAAGCTATCCTGTCAAGTACCAGTATACATCTCTTGCAGCTGTTTTTGGTGTTGTATGACTACTGACTCCAAGTTTCCAAGCTACACAGACACAAGCTATTACGCCAACTGGAAAAGTTCCAAGGCGGCCCAACGAACTGGACTCTCACACAGTGCTGTGCAGCATATATCACCCACTACAATGCAGATTTCACAGGAATGTCTTGTGGACATAAAAGGTGCACACGGTACGGCGCAAAGAAGCTCTTTGGGAATTTGTATTTAAAAGGGAAACTGTTTTATAAGGTTTTAAGTTGCAAACGTGCAGCAAAAACACTTTTTTTTTTTTTTCTAAAGCGGTTAGATTGTGAAAAAGATTTCTTGCACTTGGCGACGACTGCTCAAGCATGACCAGGAAATATTAAGGTGCTCAATTACAGTTTTGCTTTCACTTTGGATGAGAATGACTCGCCCTGGCACATCGTTGTTATCTTAGTAATCTAAAGCTCCCTTGTTTTTTGTTTTCCAGGAGTTGTTTTAGGCTCTGTGTCAAGTCATCTCTTTTAGATGACATTAAGCTTGATTAATCATTGAGCATGATTGATACTTCGAAAGCACATTCTGCCACAGATGGTTGACTTTAGCTTGCACAAGTGACTTCATTCTGGGATACATCTGAGAAGCATTCAGGTGGGGTTTTGATTAATGGTGCCTGCCTAATTATAAAGGAAAGATCTCGTCTGCATGGTACTGTAGCTTGGGGGGCCAAGAAGTGCCACATTTTTTGTTTTACATTATTTTATTTTTTAAAATTCCATTTGTTGGTATGTGGACCAGAAACACGAAAAAACCACAAACACATAAGCTTGCAGCCTTTGACTCCTGTTTCCCAATCCTCTGGTTCCAGCTACCACTTTCAGTGTAGCAGCCATTTTCTCTTCCTATCACAAATACATACATGCATTATGGTGTAGCTAATTTTCTTTTGTTAAATGTATATTTTCTTTTAAGCACATAAAGCAACTATAAATGTTTATGACCCATGTCATACATATTGCAAATATATTTATATGATAATAAAGCAAAGGCAATGTTTTTTACTCGATCAGTGGTATTACCAGGTCTACAGTTAGCAGACACTTAAATGCTACTGACAAGACACTAAGGATAATTTAAATTAAATTGAAGACAATACATTTTTAGACAAATCCATCTTTTTCTTACTAAAGCATTGCAGGTACGTAAAAAGGTACGAAAGTAGTGCATGTGGTTCTGTGCAGAGGTAAGTTTTTATGTGAGGTTATGGCTATTACAGTGAGTAAGGTTAGTCTTCATTTTTCTAAAAGGTAATTGCAAGTTTAAAGTAGGAAGACACTATTCGGTATGCTGACTTTTAAGCAGAAGAGCTTGATTTATTTTGACAAAAAGAACTTAATCAAATAAATTACATGATAAAATGTTCACCAAGTCAGATTCAACATTTTTAAAATTGAATTTAAGACTTAAAAGGACCTGCAGATACTACAGCGATTACAGGATTGTATACTTCTTCTCTCTTCAACAGACACTCTCACAACTCCATCACAGCTGTCGTCATAGAAATTTATTGATGTTGGATAGACATGGAGTTAAGTGCACAACCGTATCCAGGCCAACAAATGTTGCAATAAGTACAGAAAACACACCAGTCCAGTCTGTTTCAACATTTGTTGCCATGTAACATAAATACAGTTTGCTTTGTGGAACTTGAAACGAAAGCCTTACACCTTAGAGATTATCAAACATAATCACTGTTAATGAACATTAACTGTTTACCTCTTAGTGTTCCACCTGTACCTGAACTGTGTGGGGTAATAAATAGTGTCTGTTGTCTCAAGCAGAGAAATAAACCATTCCCCTTATAGAGCATGTAAAATTAGGTCAGTGTTCCTGTACTATTGATTTGAATTATCTTAATGCATTGAATACTGACTCAATGGAAACACTGACATGGAAAAAGCAACTGCAACACATCCAGGTGCATTTAGGTTTCATGCAAATCCAAATAAAGACATTATAATTCTGCAGAGCATTAACAAAAAAAGGTGCAGTCATTTTTCATTGAGTATAAATGGATAAGGGAAAGGGAATAAGAAAATAAATAACCCATTACATTGTATATGGGAATAAAAAGGTTTGAGCAAATGCTACATTTGTCTAGAAAAGTCAGGCCTATGATAATTACAAACTTTGACTGTAAAGTGACCTAAAAGGGAGGACTGACCTTTTGACAGCTGGTTTGTTTTTGGACTGGTCCCTGTAATAACAAGGTGATAATCTTTCCAAAAAATCCAAAACATTTACTTTTAGAAACCACACTGTTTTCTTCAGTAGTCAATCATATTGCACATCTTCTGGAACATATTCTGTTTGTGAGTAAGCGAAGGCCAACAGGATTCAGGAATGCATTTCAGGTCACGGCAAACTGGGGACTGAGATACAGGGGCGATGGTATGCACCTCTAATGAATCATCTTACACTTTTCACTCTTACAACACATCTCTGAGCCTTGATCTACTCTTTTCCCTAACCTCTTTTAAAGATGCACCGATAGCTTTCCATTGCTGATATTGTCTCTGCTCTATAGGGTTATTAATATTCATTATTGTCCAGTGAGAATATTAAATTAAGTTTTTGTAATAAAACAGACTAATTTCATGCCTATAATGTTCATGTGTCTGAGATGTTGAAAACAGGAGCGATGTTGTGGGCAATTTCAGCAATAAGAAGGAAGCTAATTAAAAGCGAACTGTGTGGGTTGTTCCTGTGCCAGCCATATCACACAGTTTAGAGTAACTTTATACCAGATCCGTTCATCCATCAATTTGTACTACTCTGAAATTGTACAGCGACTAAACAGCTAAACAAACATTTTGAAGAAGAAGAAGCAGAAGAAGAAAACACAGCATCATAGGGTTTCCTGCCAATGAAACCACTTTACTGCCGTGACATCAGACCCAAGTGTGGAAGTACAGATTGATATGACTTTTAAAAAAATCTTAATAGCGCTTTGTGAAACCCTCTGATGCTAGTTTGAGTACTGGTGCATCCCACGTTCTTCTGGTTTCTCCTCCTTCCGACCTCCATCAGATACACATCCTCCGGACCCCACACTCACAGCAGAATTTGGCGGATTCAACAGGGTACTTGGTCCCACAAGCATGACAGAACTTGCTCTTCATCCCGCCGTTTCCAACTTCGTTCACACCATCGACATCATTCCTGAGAAATAGAACAAAGTTGATCCAGACAGTGATAAAACATGCAAACAAAAAATTACTTTAACCCCTTAAAACGGATGGAAGTAAATGTTTTACTTTTGTTGTAAAGTACTTCAAGCTTTCCCACAAGTTGTACCTCAAGCACTTCATTCATTCATGGTTGTGGTAGAAATGTATGGATATGAAGAAACTTGTGAGGCCTTAGTCTCAGAAGCCGCTTCAAAAGGTGGGTGTCGTTCTGCGCAGGCTGAGCAACCACAGGATTTTTGATAATAGCGGTTAAATCAATAATAGTAAATTAATCTGGTGATCGTGAACCTTTCAGAAGGCAAACTTATTTTTTTCAACACAGTTTTAACTGCTGAAACTTGTAAAACACAACTCTCTGAGAGTCCATACAACATTTTTAGAGTTACACATATGTGAGAAACAGTAAGTGTGTTATGATACAAATAAAATATTTTTCCCTTCGTCTGGACCAAATGAACTGAACTACAGGTGTATAATCACCCTTATTCATCCAAGTGAGGACTGACCAGGTGAACACAATTTTCAATGTTTCACATAAAAATTATGCAAGCTGCATAGTTTCTTTTGTTTAAGGCATCATTCTGCTAGACCATGCATATAGGAAACTAAAAAAGCTAATTCAAATCAACTATAGCCAAATTTACAATATCTGTAAGTTAAATTAGAGCTAAATGTTGTAAAACTCTCAGTGTGCATACAGTTACAGAACAGTTTCCAGAATGGGAGCAGAAAGTGTATGTAATATACCAACAAACCACAAGAGGTCAGGATAGTTTAGACTGTATGGTGCTTGATTGTGCTTTTCATTCATTCTTGCAGTACTGTGTTTTTTGGAGTAAAAGTGGCTTACCTAGATATGTAGGCGTCTACTTTCTTCTTGTTGAGACCTATTCCAGACTGAGCGTTCCTCACAGAGCCATAGCCAGAGCTCACTGCTCGGGTCTTATTTCCCACACTGAGGGCAAAAATGTGGGGAGAATACAGACAAGGACGTGTCAAATGCAAACCACTTGGAGGATTGGGTTCGTAAACAGAAGTTTTAAGATGCCACTGTCACTATTCACAGATTAAGTTTATAATGCCATCAGTTTAGTCTAATGAATACCAGAAACACAGAAATTACATATAAAATGGCGTGGGGATACTACATTAATATACATTTCCTAATATACAGTTAATAGGACTTCAAAATGTAATTACAAGATCATAACAGGGCTACAGTGACTGAAAAATATATACATATAACATTATACTTTCCTCAATAATGTGTAAATGCAGCAAACAACAATGCCTATGACTTGTCTGCACGGTGTGTGTGTGTATATGTGTGTGTGTGTGTGTGTGCAATGACCCTGATGGAGGGCTTGTGAGGCCAGAGGGATTACTCCTCATGGAACCTGCAGAAGAGGTCTTACTAGATGGGATTCCTAGAGCAAGAAAAAATAAAGAAAGAAAAAAAAAGAATAAATACACATGTCACTGTGGTCCATGTATAATTGTAGCCCAACCAGTGTTGCATGATTTTAAAAATTCTGGCACAAATATACAGAATGCACAATCAGCACAGCTGTGGCCTCACCAGTGGGCTGTCCGAGGCCTGATCTCTGGGGTAAACGAGAGGAGGCTGAAGGGATGGTTGACACAGCAGGAGTGTCAGCCTTCTTTGCAGGAGTAGAAGGCTTCAACTGAAGACAGAGAGAGAAAATAAATAATTAATTAATAAGTATATAACACTAAACAAGTGCTCCTAGCATGAGATGCAAAGCATTAACAAGTATGGCTTGTAGATGTGTATGTGTGTACGCCCAAACGTTACACCCTGTAATACGTAATATGAAATGTGTGCAATAGTTTGGCTTTACAAACGAAAATGGAAAGAAACTCACTGATCCATAGCAAATATAAAAATGTACTCCTACATGGCACACTGGGAAATTGGCAATGGCCAGTGTTTTCTCATCAAAATGGAAAAAGCAGACAAATCTTTTGGACCCTGCTGCTTTTATTGGTTGCCTAATTAACTGTTGCTATGTGACGGTGGTATTTTCTTTGCATGCTGTAAAGTGGGTGTCTCACGCTTCTTAACCATAAAGAATTGGCATTACATTGAATTAAGAATTGCTTGGCCAAGTACAGTAGTTGGGCGAGAGTGGCTGTATATCAATCTACACATACACTCATCGTTATGAAAGCTGTAGATTAACAAGGCTGTTTTCATGTTGAGAGGGAAGCTGGAAGCAACTACATATCTCAGTGTGCGTGTACTCCATGTAACATAAATAATCTTTTCATACTATCAAGTGAATGTTGAAGTGTCTTATGTTCAACACCAATTGTCTCTTAGTGTACACATACCATCACCACCTGTGCATGTGTACCTGTGTGCATGTGTGTACCTGTGTGCATGTGTGTACCTGTGTGCGAGCAGGTTGCTTTTTTGTATCTCCTGTCTTGCCCTTGTTGGGCATACGGGCATGCTGCTCCTGGCAGAACTTAATGTGTCTGTCAGCCGCATTCTCGTTGAACCTCCGCTGACAGAAGGGGCACTGGACATAATCTAGAGACAAAACAGGCGGTGAGAAAATATACCAGGAACTGCATCTACTTTAAAACTGCTACAGTGGCACAAATCCTGCATATAGACAATTTCAAGTACTGTTGCGTAAGGAAGATTTGACTATTTTTCATTTATTTTCTCTTGCAACTGTAAACATCACTATTTCTGTTGGGATGACACATTCTGAGGGAATACCATTTCCTTTTTGTCAATAATGTTTTCTACTTTTACTTTTTTAACTAACTGTGGCCCTTGTAAACAGCTGTTTTGTTTGTAAATGAATACAATATATGAATGCACTTCTTAACAGTAGTCATAATACAGTAGTAGTTTTTTTCTACATTCTTTGGGTTCTTGTTTCCACTCTCTATAGGAGCTACCCCTTACCTGGGTCATAAGTAGGAGGAGGAGGTGGGGGTAGTGGTCCTCCATCCTTAATGACCTGAGTGACTACCTTGGCAGCCCGGATGGTAGCAATGAAGTCCTCATGTTTCTTGCGCCAGTTGGATGGCTTCTTAGGAGGTTCTGCCTGGCAGGAGGTAACACAGAGGAGAAGACCTGTTACACCAGCCTGTTTGTTTTTTTCTAAAACAAATTTTGGACAGCTGTTGCCGCTGTCACTACCCCCATTCACACTGCCTTTTCAAAGCAGGATGCTTGTGCTGATATTCCACCTCTTTGTATTTATGAAAGAATGAATGAATGAATGAATGAATGAATGAAGGTCGAGACAGTTTCGTTCCGCCTCTGATCCACCAGCAGAGGTAGTAACAGAGCTGAAACAGAGGCGAGTTGACTCATGTCAAAGTGTAAGCTGGCAAGCGTGGGACAGGGGTGTGTCGGTCTGATGGCGTACAGTCTGACAAATAAACAGATCCTTCACTTATCAAATAAAAGAGAAATGTCCCACACTTCAACCCACAAAGCAACGTTACAGGACCAAACAACAGTAATGTGGTAGCAGTCCAGAGCTCTCCTTCTTCAGTGAATGTCCCCCCAAAAAACAAGCTCCTTCTCGACGAGTGACAGCCAGACAGGGACCGTTATAGGGTGCTGAAGTTACCCCCTTCTGGTGTTCCTCGTGGGGCCTTACTTTAGAAAAAATATGTAAGGTAGTGAATGGAGAAAAAAACAAATATTTTTTGTTCCTGCTTGAACTGTGCCATGAACTACACATATGATGTTTTTCAACTTAAAAGATATCTTTTTCAAGTCAAAAAGTCGCAGTTTTTCAAAAATAAAGAATCAACTGAGGTCACTTCCCCTCTCAGCGCCTCTTAAGCTCCAAAACATTATTGTTTATTTTCTTATTTCTCTATTATTATGGCCTGGAAATTCCTGTTATTGAAGTCATTTTATAACTAATGAACTTTATTTCTATCCAGCCTTGATATGTTTAAAAAAAAACAGACAAAAACAAAACAAGCCCCCTGTCTTTCCATGGTGGCAGTCTGTGTGTCATCTAAAGCTGATGACTTCTGACAGAATTAGTTCACTGGATGTCCGCTGATCTGCTCCTGTGGCAACATGATAACCCTGCTTACTTCCTACTTCCTCCGATATACGGTTACACTCTTCAGTTTGGTCTCAAGTTCAGTAAGTTCATTTTGAGTGTACTCAACCTTATTTACTTTATTCCCTCTAAACACACACTATCTACTGTATATTCCTCATTCTCCAAGACCTTGACTGCATGCTGCACTAAATACACACACATACAAAGAATATCAAATCCTAATGATGTCAATGGTGTGGTACGGAGAGAATCACAAAACAACTTGATGTGTGTTCTGTGTCTGCCTCCAGTGAGAGGATAAAGTAATTGTGCTGCAGTTACCTGAAGCCAAAAAAAAGAAAGATTATATCTGTTTTTTTCTGCTTGTATCTTGGGGGGAATTCCAGTATTGTTCAAGCAGATATCCTCAGCTGCCAGCAGTCAGATCCACCAGACTCCATTTACTGAAACAGTACCTTTATCACGAAACAAAATTAAACTCACCAAAACCATGCTTGTTCATCTTCCCACTGTTCCAAAATCACCAACTTTGGTTTGGCTCAAATTATGATGTTAGACATGAAAACAGTGGGAGAGGTGCGGACATCAGAGAACCAGCAGGGAGAACAGCGTGTAATTATACAGAATATTTTCGTATCTAACACAGTGGATTAAGGGTTTATTTCGTCCATACCAGAGCTGATCGTGAAAATAATGGAAAGAAGAACTAAGCCAACTTTTCTCAGGTGTCTTTTTTGCTTCTATTGAGTTTGAATGAAGTGTGTTTGACAATGATAAAATTACTGTTTCTATAAATGGAGTCTTGTGGATTTGGTTAAATAGGAGCTGTTGGTTAAACAAAAAGGATCTTACTCTTCAACAAAAAGGTCCATCTGTGAGGGAATCCTTTCTGTAACTGTGTCAGACACACAGAATAACAGTCTGAGCCTGTCAGTGGCAAAAAAAGCACTTTTATTGGACGTACTTTGGTGTTTAAAATTGCCCTCGTTGCATTGCAGCCATTGCAGCCAGACTGCTGGCTGAGGCGATCACCTGGACCAATTCCAAAACTTTTTGTATGTTAGTCATTTTCATATCAAAATATATGAACATAGGGCCCAGGTTTAAAAAATACTCTAATCACCCTTCATGAACTGCCTGGCAAGAGCTTCGAAGTGGGCACAAAAGGATGAGCAAGAGTCACCTGCTGTGTGCTGTGAGACTTCTTGACCACCTCTATGAAGGTGGTGCCATAAATAAATCTCTGTGATTTTAAGAGGAATTTCCAACAGTAACAGAGTCTACGAATCTATGCAGCTTTCAACGATAGACGGTGGTTAGAGAAAATGAATATATAATAGGGAACAACTAATTATTGTCAGTTGTATATTGTAGGAGGATAAGGAAAAAAAACAGCTTAAAAACTAATACCACCTCCATACTATTTGAGCCAATGGTTTCAAAGCAAGGAAAATCAGTATTTATAAAGCCAGAAACAGTGAGAGAGTGCCTCTTGGGCATCAGTGGTTTAACTGTGCCAACTAAAAATCATGTATAGAGAAAGAAAGGACAAATGAAAAAAGACGAATCAACTTACTTTTTTTTCTGAAGAAGATGAACTTTGTGACTGAAATACAATTAAGAGTGTTTTACATTTGAGAATAATCTGCTAACACAGAACCCTAAATTACCTAAATGGAACAGCAAAGATTAAAAACATGAGCTGTTCACCACAGCAATGATCAGAGACTTGAGTAGTGTTCTAACAGCTGATTCTCTTCTGGGTTCCAGTGAATGTAATTATAGCAATTGTTCAGATGAGAGAGGATACATAAGGCCATACATATGGCAGTAGCTCTGCTGTTCTGAGCTGTGTGGCCAAAAAATCTACAGCCTCTTCAATTGTGATATGTAATTTATTTCTAAATAGCCCTGTCCAAAGCATTACTCTGAAGTCTTTCAGTGTATATGTATCTATGTATAGTGAATAGATGAATGGATTATGGCTTCAGATTACAGATACATGGGCTATTTTTATCATGAAAGTGGAAGAAAGGAACCATAAGTGTATAAAATTGTTGAGTGACAACAATGTTTTGGACAACATGTAAAATTCAGCTTAAATTCATCAAAACTTCCAACAGAATTACATGACTGACATGTATGACTTTGAGCAGTTTTTCCTCCCATTAATAGTCAAATTTAACTCTCTTGGAATTACGCGTTGGATTTCCAAACCCCTCTAAAGGTGAAGTCTTACCTTTGGTTTGATAGGCTTGAGCGTGGGGATGTCTGTGCCCTCGGCTCTCTGTCTACTGGAATCAAAAACTTTCCTCCGTTTGGTTGCTGACTTTTGGCAAATTTTAGTATGCTTCTCCTGTAAAAAGAGCAAAACAATATGCAATGCACAAAGACTATACACCATACATCTTATTTAATTCCACATGTTCTGGAAACACTTGCCGTCATCCTATTGCCATTATCATGGCTGTCATTTACATTCAAACACATCTCAAAAATGTTGTTTTTGAAAAGCGGACATAGCATTTCTGTGACTTCAGCTGCAAAGTAAAGAATGCAAACACTTCTTTCAACTGAAATCTAACTGACAAAATACTTTCAGTCATCTACTGAATGTTGTATCTAATTGTTTCAAACCTCCTAATGTAGACACAAGTACACATAATACACAGACGCTAACAAAGTAATGCTCCTACATCAATGTAGCCATTGTCATCTAATGGGTACTTATTGAAATCAATGTAGCTTTGATGTGGCAAATCCCAATGCTGCATTACGTTTAGTCATGTTAAAATAGTAAAGTTGTGATGAGGGGAAATGGATTGTTTATAATAAAAGTATGCATTATAATTGTTTTTATCCATCTGTAAAATTACTACATAGGCAGCCCTTGTACAAAACGCATTACTCCATTATCAATCAATTATAAACAAGTCAACAGTGCATATCCTATCTAGTTGTTATAAGAGGCTCCTTTGAATTAGCTTCAAATGCACAAACCCAGCAATTGTTTTCAGTTTCATATCCTGGTGATAGATATATATTATATAGCAATCATTATCTACAATCTGCATTCCCAGGTTAAATATAAGAAAACATTTCAGTCCAACAGCATGTCCTTTGCACGGGATTTTTAAATCAGGTTTTCTAAAATCTTGCACATTACATTTCACAAATATCTTCATTAACCCCCCAACCCCTTGTAAAGAGCTCATCACAATGCCCTACTGGCTATTTTGATTTTAGTCAATGACACAACCAAACAGCTGATATCATGTCAGCTGACAGTAACTGTGGAAAATACTGCCACCACAGCAACCTTTCAACTGTTTTAGTTGAACTAAATCATTCTCAAAATGCATCTGCTCATACAACCCTGCACGTTTCTTCTGGTAACCACAGTATATCCCTTCATATCCCAATTAATATATTAGAAATGACAGAGGAGAGCTTATTCCTTTTTTACCAGGACTTTGGGGAAGAAAGATCTTTTACAGATGTGGCACTGAATCAGATCCTCAGCAGGAGGAGCCTCGCCCTCTGCAATAATAAGAGATTAAATTATGATATTAGTGAAGGAGGTTAAAAGTCACGGAAAACAGAAAAGTCAGCCATGAGCTGACTACTCCTGTCATACTGATACAACTGTCGTGTTTAGTCAAACATGCATGAAACAATGCTCTCATGAACTATGTTTTGGGCATTGTTAGGACAATGGCCTTACGTTAATGTCATAAAATTAATCAATTTTTACTCGGATTCCACCAATAAATCCCAAATGCTTGAAACCTGCAAGTTAGTCAACCGTGTGCGAGCCAATTTTACAGATTCAAATATTCGTGTCGACAGTATTATTCAAAATATTTTTTATCTAACCGTTCCTTGCCGTCCTAACGTTAAGCTAAATCATGTTCATTCGTTAGCAGCATGCTAACACTGGATAGCTCCTGTGGCTAACAGAGATCACACCCATTCAGTCAGCGGCTAGCTTCATCCTTGGCCCTGACGTTTCCTAGCATTACTTAAGCTAAATCCCAAACAAAAAGGGAGGTCGCTGACAAAAACTGGTAAGCTAAAGCAGTACATGATTACGCCAAATTGTAAAGATAAATACAGAGAGGTTGTGAGCCCGACATGGCTACAAAACCGCTCAAATGAACGCTTCAACGGTAATTTTTCTCACCTTCAAATTCTTCCATCATTAGGTTATCTCTTGTCTGATGCTGCTGCTGTTGTTACAGACGGCCAAACATAACCAACGAAGTGAGAGTACTCATCGCTGCGCACTTCCGGCTTCGTAAAAATACAAACGAGAAGGTCTCAAAATGTGTGGCATTTCCTCTATTTCTGAACAAAATCACGATACCCACGGAATGCAGCAATATGTAGGCTCTCTGATAGTGTTGTGACAAGTACACACTTTGCTTGGCAGGTTTCTTCCGTATGTACGCAATCCTGCCAAGTTTTATATTATATGCTTTATACTACTAGCATTTTTTCACGCATTTCCCTCATTTATGCATCAGCTTGATGATATTCTAAAAAAAAATAACGATTCACAGTCTGTTTGTAGGCTCCGGTATTCATGCGACGTTATAATTCAGGTCTAACAGACAAGGGTTTTCGTAGGCTGGGACTGAAAATGACTTATCTTGACATTACTGATCTTTGGCAACCAATAGCAACTTGATTGTCTGATGCCGCTTCATGTGCTAACATCCGAGCATTTCATTGGTTGTTACTGAGCGGTCGTGTCAGTGCAGTGTGTACTTTGGACAGTGGTGGGGCATGGGAGGTAACCCCTGTTTTCTCCAAATATGGCCAATAAGGACATCCTTTTCACCATCCATTTCGATATTAATAAGTACTCTTACAACATTTTTCGGAAATCTATTCAATTCAGGTGTTTCAAGGGTCCAACAAATAGTGAAATAAATTGAAAAATAAGAAACAGCCTATCAAATCCAGATAAAAACGAGTAATGATTTATGATTTTCCTGATGAAACAGCCAACAAACACATTTTATCCTACTATTCAGCTTAGTAAAGTCAGTGTGTATAGCCTACTTTCCGCCCACAATACAAGGTGTAGCCAATCAAATTAAGCCTTTTGGTTGGCAGTTACTTTCTATTTAAACTTTGACAATAATTCAACTGGAGTGTGCCCCCTTGTTGCCTTTGTTTGCCCAAACACTAGCCCAGAGGAAGTTCCCAGTTTGGCATATTGAGCACATGTGTCTTCTGAATGGAGTATTTCAGAGCCAGATGCTATGAGACCACAGTGAATGTGGGAATGGATAGCCTCTTTGCCTTCATCACAACAAGATCACTGTTCTCTCTCTCTCTCTCTCTCTCTCTCTCTCTCTCTCTCTCTCTCTCTCTCTCTCTCTCTCACACACACACACACACACACACACACACAGATAGAGAGAGTGTAGACATATACAACAACTGCCCTGTCTGTTCATCTGACCTTTTAGCTTTCAATGAAAATTGTTAGGGTAGTATTCCTTCTGGGTTTATCTGAATGAGGACGTTTCTTTTAGACTTCTTATTAAACAGTAATGTTTTTCTCCAACCACGTGATTGGTAGCTTTATAATCATAAAATCATAAAAGTTGGCACTACAGCTTCTGGATATCACTGCGATATAGGCCTAAGTATTTTACCATCCTAGTTCTTTTTATTTTCACCAATAAATATAGGCTATGGATTTATATTATCAAAATAAATGCATCAAAAACTGAATACGCAAATAGTTAATTTCAAACGCTGACATAAGTGTCACACTGTATTACTCCACAAATAAGGGCTTTATTTTGAAATGTGTACCCGGAAGCTGTAGTAGCCTACTCTGGCACGAGCTTGAAGTTGGTAAATCCTCTTTCGTGAATGCAACGGGGAATACCGAAGTGGCATTCAAGCTGTTGTGATTGACCCCTGCGAATATACGGAAGCCCTTTAACCTAAACAGGTACCCTGCTGATTATAATAATAACTGTCGGACTAGAGTGTGTGTGTGTGTGTGTCTGGTAGCATAATTCTGTGTAACGTTAACAATGTCCATGCAGGCTGCGTTTACTTGCACTGACTGAGCTCTGTGGGAGTCTGTCGAGAGAGAGAGAGGGAGAGAGAGGCATACAGTATGGCTGTTGATTTATTGTTGCAATTATCGTGAGCATGTCGATCCTGCTGCACCATTAATGGCATGTCTTTAAGAAGAGGCTGGGTCTTTACTGTGTCAACAAAAGAAATATATTAGAGGACTCCATTGCGCACGACTATACTGCCCTTGATAGATGATAAATGCAAGAGGACATCAATTATTAAGACTATTCCTTCATAAAGGTTTTCAATGGACTAATGACAGCCCATACAGACACAAGGCAATGGCATTTAATAAATTGCTTAACTAATCCTGTTATAATCCTATAGCTCATAGATTTAATAGGATGCTGTAGAAATAACACAAATCAAAACACTCACATAGAAATGCTTTTGAGGTATTGGTAATAATTTAAAATAAAAGAATAATTTATGAATAATTTTGTACTCTTTCTAAATGGGTGTGAAGGAGTGTGTGTGTGTGTGTGTGTGTGTGTGTGTGTGTGTGTGTGTGTGTGTGTGTGCATGAGAGAGAAACAGAGAGGGTGTTGGGCATCATTCCCAGTTACGCCCAGGCCACCTAGAATAACACTGGCATAAGTTTACTGGACTCCATTCCTGCACTCCTCTCACCGCTGCCACACTCACTGTTAATTTTCTGTTTGGCAGCACAACAAATCGAATGGTTGCAGAGCAGGAGCGGCCTAGTTTGTTTTGTTTTTTTCTTTTCACTCTTTAGTTATTGACGGAGAGGGCAGAGCCCCCTGGCCTGATGTATTATTCAGCCATTTGATCATTTGTTTGCTTGCAGTCTGTGTGCTAGATGTTTTGTTGTTGAGGCCAGCTGAGCTCTGGTTCCCACATGGGAGCAAAGCCACAAGGACAGCTCGAGCATGCCTCTACAAGAGCAGGACATGAACTCACACATGCACACACACACACACTGACACAAACATGCACACATGCTCTGCTGATGTTCCACATCATGGGTGCAACAGTGTGTCTAAATTATGCAAACAGTCAAATTATTCATAGAATATGAGCACAGGAAACGCATGTCAAGAATCTTATGTCACTTTCAGCTGCAAATGTTAAATATAAAAGATTTTGTGCTGCATATGTCTGTTGACACACGACTTGCAGTGCTTGTAAGGGCACTTATCATGCAGTTCTTCATAATATTTTCAAATCCCAGCAACACATTATTGACGATGACTCAGCGTCACTGTTTGACTCTGAGATGATAACACTCATTTCATGTATTCATATTGGAAAATAGCCATCTTGTGTCTCTTGCTCCCCCATGTTGAGGCTGACAATCGTGCATGGACAACATCTGTTGGGTCTTGCCCGTCTTGACACCATTTTGAGAATGACAGCTGAGTGGGAGCGTGCTCTGATGATGACAGAGCAGGAGTCCAAAAATAGCCGCGGTCAATCACAGCTTGCACGGCTCTGGAAATAACCACAGATGCATGTGGGAGCTGAGGTCATTTTTTTTTTTTTTTTTTACAAATTTCCCTATAAAATCCCCCAAATTTAGACATTGGAGTTTCAGAGAGGCTTGTTTTTCTTTGTATTATTTTACATGATACAAGTGCACATATTTAAAATGGATAAAGCTTGGAAAACAATCTCTGACTGATGGATTTTAATTAGTGAAAATGGGGCAGGGAAGCCAGAACCTGTTCAGTGCTGAAGGGCAGATTGATACAGAGTGTTAAATGTCAACAGAGGGGTTTAACCTAAATCTCTGCAGCAACACAGCTCTGATCACGCTCCATGCTTGCTCCAAGTGGGATGACATTTGAATACAGCACTGTCCTCCCTTGTGCCATAATTACCCCTTTGAGTGTGTTTTTTGGCTGCTGTATTGCATCAGTTCAAGAACACCCTCATTTGTGCTTTCATTCCGTTGCCCAGTAGTCCTCCCGCAGAATTTTGTTTCCTCCGTGTCACTGGTGTCGCCTGTACCCTAGACTGAGATTAAAATAGATTAATCGGGGATTAGGTCATAAGATAAGAGGAGGGAGGGACGTATTGAATGAGTGCATGTGTCACTTTCTTCACATCAACACAAACCGCGGATGCATCCATGTGTGTGAAGCTGCCTCGGACAAGTCGCACAAATTCTCAGCGTTTCTGTCATTTTCCTTAAAAAAAAAAATGTGGCGAATGTATTCATTTGTGTCCATGTGTGTCTGTGTGTACTTGTGGTAAGTGTGTGCCGCTGTGTGTGCCAGGCCTTGCTATGGTGAGGTGTGTTAGCGATGACGGATGTGGAGGCGACCTATGAGGACTTCATCGCCTCTCGACGGTCCGGCCGCAGGAACGCCATCCATGACATCCAGGCAGCCGCTGGAGGGCAGGGGCCAGCTGACCTGTCACAGAGCCTGGCGCAGCTCAACATCAACAAGTCAGGTGAGGGGCCTCATGGTAATAACAGCACATGTTTTCAACGCGTCCACGGGAAACAGCTAAATATTGTCTGGTGTCTACATCTGTGTGGACTATGGAGTGTGGACAGACAGTGGAAAGTGCAGCGTCTTTTGTAATACTGCCACCAGGGGATGCCGAACTGAGGAAGTTTTAATTTCATACTTTAAAACGGCTATTTATTGTCTGAAGGCAAAAAAAATCTTCTCAATCGCCACCGAGGGAGAAAAGGTACACTGAAGATGAAAGTTCAATTTCACTCAAAAATGTGTTTTCCTTAATATCACTTAACTTCGCTGTCTAGAATCATGTACGTGCACTAAAAGGAGACTAATTTTTTATAAACTGATATTTTTATTTCTCTATAAAAACGTGTCTGGAAAGCATTAGTTTATGATTCTTCTTCTTCTACCTTGGTGACTTCCGTCCCTGCTGCCTTCCTGGTGACCTACTCGCTGAATCAACCGTCCTCTTTTGCATCGCTGACTTTGTACTCAGTAACTTGTGCATTAATCTGACTGTTTGCCTCTCTCTTTTATGTCAGGTGATGAGAGTGAAGACGCTGAGAAAAGCCAGGACTCTCCAGCTGAAGAAAAGGAGACTCAAGCGGAGGGCAGCTAAGCAGCGACGGGCTGCTGACATTTGTGAACTCAAACAGCCCCTTCCTCTCGTCCACCTGATCCCTGAATGCTAGGCCTCTCCGACTGGCCGGTTAAATCTAATCACTGTGAACAGACACAGCAAAATCCTCTCCTGCCACCATCCAGCCATCAGGAAGTCATCCCCATGGCAACCGCAGCGTAGTTTCCCTTCTGCACTTGGAGTTGTTCCAATTTCCTTAAAAGCCTCCTTTTCTTGCTGCCTTTCCGTCATGGCTGCTGATACGGGATTGGATGTGATGCACGATGAACGCAGCGTGACGTCAACAACCACGACCAGCCTTGTTTGACTGACAGTGGTCCTGAGAGGAAAGGAGAGTAGGAAAAAGAGGCTGTTCAGGGTTTTGGGGCAAGTTTAAGCGTATCCACTGAATAAAAATTTCGTTGTTGCCCCCCCCCTTTCACCTTGAATCAATCTCCACTGATGTGGCTGAAACACTTCCAAGGAACTGGGGACAGTGATTGGATACCTACTCTTCCTCTGCTCCTTCTACATCAATCACTTTTTTCAGTATCCCCGTTGGATCTCACTCTATCCATCTACTGGATTTTGTGTGAGCTTGCTGGACATCTGTTCATCAACTGTTAACTGCACTCCTGTGTTTTTAACGTGAAACTGAACATCTGGGGGGAGGGTGGCTGTATGGTTGTATGTTTTGTTTATACTGTAAGGTGAGATATGGCAGATTTGCTTGGTACTGCTTAATTTACAATGTGAACATTTTGTAACTTTGTACGTAGTATGTCATTAAATTAATAATTTAAGCCTTCATTATGAGTTTGACTCTGGCAGTTATTCAGGAACTGAATCTGTTTGGTTATATCATTGTAAATCATATTTAAAGGTGCAATATGTAAAACATTTTTTTTTTTTGATATTTCACTTTTAAACTTTCGACTTGTCTGCAGCTGGCGATATGTGAACGTCTTCAGCCTTTGTAGTGTGTGATGGAGAGAGGGACGCTGGAGTTCTCTTCAAGTGCAAGATGTAAAGTTTTCGGACAACACTCAAAAGTGTCCATATTGTACTCTCTCCCGGTTATCCTAGATCGATGCACTGCCGTTCATCCTATCCAAGTGTGTGTGTGTGTGTGTGTGTGTGAGGATATGGTTCAAATGTGAATTGGTTTACAGCGGATATTGAGATAAATTATTGATTTGCTGCTGGAAATGAGGAAAGTTACAATACTGATTGCACTCAAGTACACTAGTGTGTTATGTATGATGTATTTATGATGTTTTTTCTTATTGGAGGTGTGTTTAAACCTGTCTATGTTATGGGGTGTCCGTGAGAATGACTGCTACAGTCATTCTCACGAGTCTCATGACTTTTGCATTTCCCGTTTCTCTCGTCAGTCAACCTTTTGTTTTTAAACCTCACGAAGAACCACCCCTCTATGATTGTTGATATAATACGCTGCCTGTTCCTGTCGTACCAGTCAAATGTATGGAAATGCACTCTAAAACTGGGACAACCTGGGAGTCATATAACACTGGCATAATGGCACGTTAAAGTAAAGGTGTACTGGGCTTTTCTACATTGTATTTAGAGGTCCAGAGGAGCTCATACACTGAATCAGGTACAGTGTGATTTAATGACCAGTACCTTTGCACTGTAGGTGACCTAGAGCACCCACGACTATGTTGTATCTTCCACGTTGTTATTTCCTGCAGCTCATTCGCGAGTCACGTCACCCTGTTGTCAATGACTTTACTATACAATGTCCCCATATTAAGTTTTGTAGCCTTTGTAAGTGTTGATGTGCAATTAAACCTCACCTGTGAAAAATACAAACGAGTCAGGACATGCATGGTGTTCTGTCGACAGAGGATAGGGCTGAGCAAGATCATTGTCTCCCTCTAGTGGAAATGTTCCACTAAATGTTAGTATCTATTTACTATTAGTTTATAGATACTGTTCCTGCTCTATACTGTCAGATGGGATATCTACTGTGAATATTGATGTGATAGGATTGGTGCTTTACAATCATAGCTCATATTTAAAGTATAACTAGTACAAAACAAGCTATTTACCCATTTAGAGGCACAGTGAGGCCACATAATTTCCCAGCATGTAGGGCAGTCTATCTGGCCTTACATCACGTTTTATCCACTGGCAGGGAAACTTTAAGGGCGTGCTATCTTAATCAGAATCAGGTTTATTGCCTCATGGAATTTGTCCTAGTGTTTTGGTGCAACAGTAAACATTCCACAATGCAAAATTGCTCTGGCGGGGTCACGAGCCATATAACCCACCTGCACACTACCCATCAATATGGCGTGGGTTTAATTTGTAGTGGAGTGGTCCTTTAAAGAAACCTGCCATTCTCAATTTCTTCATTTTCCTCTAAATAAACTAAATTGAGTATCGCCTCCAACATGGAACGGGCAAGACAGGGACAGCTATGGTCATACAGCTGACTGAGATATGGCAATGTCATGGGCTATATGTGTCCCGCGTTCTGGCTACCACATCTGGACCACCTGTGGACCTTGAACTCAATGCTCTCTGCCAAGTGTAAGTAGGCTGTGTGGCTTGTCACTGGGCCAGAGCAATTTTGCAGGAGCGAGTGTAAAAAATGTGAGGATAAAAATGAAAAAGGCAAGTAAAGTAAAAAAATAAAAATAAACTGACAGTGAAGTATGATCAAAGAAATACATGCAATATACTTAATCTCTACTACAGCGTCTTTATAGCAATGACCTCCAAGTTGTTCTGACTGCACCAGGTCACCATTAATATATTCACATCTGTAGTGAGCAAATCTGCTTCTATTAGGCCTTTTTTAAATAGATACTGTCTATGTGATGTAAAAGCTCACAAAGCTGTAATGTGCCACAGGAGCAGATCAAACTGACTTTGCTTGAGAGTGAACTTACTTATATATACAGGCCGAGAGTGATAAGAGGACACACATGTTCAAGTGCTTAACCAACAGATGATAAAATGCTCACTTACAGAAAATAAGCCTGATTGCTTAATCTTAACTTCTTTTGAGTCATCCGAGGACAGGAATACATCTTCAACTTGAATTTCTTTTCTTTTTTTTTTAATGAAAAGGAGGTGCACAGGTGCAATAACGACCAATTAGTACAATAGAATAATGGAGACTACATAACAGTCATATATATATACAAGCTTAAGCAACATTTTGATCCATACGAAATCAATAAATCTGCATGCGTCTTGATAAACATCCCAAGAAAAATTTGTTACGATACGATCACTATGAAAGAGATGAGGAAGCATCCATGAATCCATGCAAACCCTCATCGTGCTTTTGTCTAAAACTGTTCAAACAGCTTCCCGTGCCAGACAGCAAAGTTTTTTGGGAGGGATGTTACGTGCACACAACTGGCTAATTTCCCTGCGGGATAAAAAATCCATGCACGCCATTTTGCAGCTCAGACTTGATGTATGCTCGTCCTACTTCTTTAAATGTTCTGCCATCAAGAACCAGGATGAAGCCAGGCTGGCCTGGGTTGACAACTGTTGTCAGAACCACACCTGCAAATAGAAAAGGAAGAGCTTATTTTTAGAGTCACGGCAGGTTGTACTTACTGTCATATAATTAAAGATGTAATCAATCAGTGAGGGTTCTTATCTTTTAGGCCCAGTATTCCTGTGAGTTTGTACCCTAGCTGATATACAGTATCGTACATGTACATGTCATACATTGTGCATGCACGCCACACAGTATTCTCACCATCATCCTCTGACTCTCCATTTGGTCTGGGGACGAACACAGGCTCTGATGGCCAGCAGTTGTCCTCACTCCAGTAAACCCTTGCCTTGGTTTCTGTGTCAAACTTTGCAACCTACAGTACCCAAAAAGATAGAAATGTTTTAACTTAGATTGTACAAACAGGTCGTAACAAAGCATTAAGGGTCCCATCTTGCAGAAAGTGAGATTTCCATGTCTTTTTGCTGATATAGCAGGTGCTATATAAACACTTAATGGGTATCATCACGCTCAGTCCATGGAGAAAAGCTCACAGCCTGATTCAGAAGCTGTACTTTTAAATGTTGTGCCAAGACTTATGTAAAGTCCCAACTATATATGCCCCAGCACAGCTTCGGTTGCACCAACAGAGCTGATAAAAAAACATGCTAGGTGCTGCCTGCTCAGGCCTGTGAGAGCTGGCCAATCAGAACAGACTGAGCTTTTCAGAAAGGGGGTCTTAAAGAGACAGGAACGTTCAGGCAGAGGGTAAATAAACCAAATTAAAACTCATTTAAAAATATCAATGTAGTATACCTGTGCAGTTAAGCTTTTTAAAATTTTTCTGTCTGATTCATTCAAGACCAAAATAATCCCTCCCCCCCACTTATTTTTTCGTTTACATAAACAGCACCTTAAAGAGCTTATCTTGTAGATGTCAATTGCCCGTGCAGTAATTTCAGTCATCTGCACGCCATATACTTGGAATAGAGTTGTAAAACAGTCTTGTCAGTCAGCTGTGTACAATCAGGAACGTGTGGCAACTCTTTTCTTAGTATTAGGCTGGCTGGCTTTAGTCAAATTGTTGGGTCAGCTTCACTGATCATTAGGTAATCAAGGCATTCTTAATCAGCAAGATCCCAGTGCTTCCCAGTACCATTTAGAGTTGTCAATCAATATAAGCTGCACGTCTTTGAAAAGACAAACGCACAGGCACGGGGATAACATGCAGACCCCACGCTTTGCTAAATTTAATCATCAAATGACTGCAGTTTTGCTTTTTCAGCACATTTGATCACATTTCAGTCATATTCACGTTCCTCATTGTTGCGGTTGAAAGGAGAACTATAATAAGTAGTGGGTGACATTATTGTGTATGAAAGACAATATTCTAGTTCTTATAGCAAATGTTTGTTGAGGCTCAAAATAAGGTCAAGGTGTCCCCTCAAGCAGGATCTACTTCAAACTTAATTTGTTGTTGAGGAAATAAACAATAAACATGCTCTAGGCCAGGCCTGACGCAAATGTGCAAGGTCTCATCTTCCTGAAGGAAATCCTGGCAATAACCTTCCTCAGCATGATATTTACCTTTTCCTTTTGGTCATCCTGCCTTTTATTCACCTGGGTATAAAAACTGCGTAAAGCCAACATCCAAACACCATTAAAAATGTCAAAGCTCTCTTATGTTGTCGGGGATTCTGTGTCAAGCGGGAATGAATAACAAAATCTAATTGTTTAAACTAGGATGTTTCCTATTTCCTTCCTCTTTGTGGGCACTTCGCATCTGGACCGGATGGCGTGAGATGCAAAGGAAGCTCTCTTTCAAAGTAAAAGAGCTTTGGCACTCAATACTTTGAAGCTTCACTTAACTTATCGCTTCTCTGAATTGTTTCAGATCCCTAAATGTATAAGTGCACCCAATGGAAAGGATGTGTGGGTATTAGAGCCAGAGCCATAAAATGGATTGTTGGCGTAATTAGTCATTCAGACATTAACAAAGTGTCCTTCTGTTTTTGCCAACTGGTAATTCTCAGTTCTGCAATTTGCTTCCTACCTCTGTAAAAAAAAACAATGCAACAAGGAACATCTGTTTCCCAATAGCCAAGCTTCTGAACTATCTGCTTTTCCAACAGTCTGCATGTTTTGGGTCTCTCTTGGCTAATAACCATAATAAGACTGTCGGAAATCACAAGCCGGATGTTCCCACTAATAAAACAATAGGTAATGTTACCTGTTGTGACAGTGCAGAGTCCTCCACGCTGCAGCCGTAGACAAACCGGTGCCTCTTGCCGTTCAAGTCATAATTTATTCTGGGTAATTCGAAACCTGATGGAAATTTTAAAAAAAAAGACAGGTTTTGTATGTGCACAAACAAATCAATTATTCTTAAAGGTGCAATATTTAAGAATTTTGGTTGAAAATAAAATGATTGACATGAATGTGAGGAAATAACAGTTTTGACATAATGATATCCATGTATTGTATTGCGCATCGTGTCAGCATGCTAACCGGCTAGCCACAACCTGTCCCGTTCCAAATATCCTGTACTAGCAGTGTAAACACCTGCACTTCTCTGGTGCTCCAAACCCCCAGTCCAGACTGGTAGCTGCACGGCTAACTGAGCTAACTCGTTACAGCACCTACAGTTGGCAGCAGTTAGCGTTTAACCTTGATATGCTGCCTCCTATTTGTTTTGAGTATGAATATCAGTGTATACATCCGTGAATGTAGCTACTTTTAGCTTGTTAGCTGAGTTAGCCAGGCAGCTAGCTCAACTTCCAAGGGAGTGTAGAAATTTGGGCCACTTGCACAAGAGCTTTGGACCGGTGGGAGAGAGAGGTTTTCAGGCCTGTGGCTAGCTGGTTAGCCTCCTAACTTCAGTAGATATCTCTGTTTGAGTGGCATTGGTTTTACCTTCACAGAGCACCTCTGCCTGGCACAGCAGTTTGCCTTCTTTCTCCTTCACAGCGCTGGCTGTTGTGTATTTGAGTTTCACCAGGTCCTCTCCAACAGCAATGCCCTACAGACAAAAAGGAAATATTAAGCATTAAATGGAACATTTTCTCAAATTTCAAGATGAATAAATTCATTTAAAAACAATCCTACCTTGTCTGAGTGGATGGGAAGCGCAAATCTTTTGAAGCCTGGTTTGGAGTAGGCCTCGTCTACGGTGTTTTCTTTCAGTTTGCTCAGGAAGAACATATCATAAAGGCTCTTATCTTTGTAGGCGATGACATCGAAGACCACGTGACCGTCATCCTCAAAAGCGTTCACGTGATGGTAGACGATCATTGATCCAGTGTAGTACTTTGTCTCGACTTCTTTGCCCGTCTTTCTGTCTATCAGGTGGATCAGAGTCTGTTGAAGAAACAAAACATTTAGAAAGAAAGCACAGTCTGATGCTAGGAGAAGAAATTCAAATCTACAGTCCATCACATTGGTAGACTCAGAAATCAAAACAGACAGCAGTGACCCCTCACATTTTCATCAGGGCAGTATTTCAGGCAGCTCGCCCAGTTGACCCCTCTCATGTATGCAGTGGCCATCTTGAGGATGTCCAGTTTCAAAGGCTGCTCGATGAAGATGAAGTAGTTGTCAGTCATGCCGAAGCTGTGATAGTAGCTGGGCGTGAGCAGTGAGCGGCAGGGAACGGAGCAGACAACCTCTGCATTCTTCAGCACAGGCACATTCTTGCCTCTGTCTGAAGGTTTCAAGAAAACAACAACAGAAGGCATCAGTTAAAGGAAAAGACACTTATTTTGTCAAAGCATTTTATCGATTTGTTGTAAATATTAAAATAAAATGCATTAAAAGGTTCAGTTAATCATTTGTACAGGACACTCTGTCTCTCTATAAAAAACTTTGACTGTTTAGTCCCTAAAGGGCAACGCAGCATGTGCCAGTGTCTGAAAGTATACTGTTATGAAGATGCATTTAAATATTTCTATTCACATTCACAGAAGGAACCATTGGAAACAGGCAGATTTTATCATGGCCCAGCTCTGGTTCACCAACATTTGCATAATCCTGTGCTGTGTATTCTACAAAACACAGCTGACTGCAGAAGAGCGCTCACAGGGGACAAAGTAGAAACGGTCATGGGGTTCATACCTTTCTCTGCAACAGCGGGGACTTTGAACAGTACGTATTTCGTCTTGCCCTTCTCTGCTATTGTAGTTCCCATGTTGTAGGCATTGCCCTCTTTGTCATAGTGTGGATGGGATGAAGCCAAGTTTACCGGCAGGTACTTCAAGTAGTCCACCTGTGTGAAACAATACAGCAACTCGTGAGTTCTTAAATGAAAATGTTTCGTTTGGAACGCGTGTCAGTAGGGAGATCAGCTCAAGATCAGCAGATGACGTTACCTTGTCCTGAGTTTCCAGGGTCACAGGATCAATTTTGCGGATGTAGTTGGTTTCAGAGGTGGCAAAATAGTCGTCCCCATATTTCATGAAGTTGCTCGCCCCATTGTCCGTGAAGTCAGGCACCGTGTGGTTGAGAAAGGTTATAGCCCTGAGAAGAAGGCAGGTTTAGAAATAATCAAACGACCTGGCTTACTCACAGTCGGAGTCCCCTAGAAATGGGTGGGTTGTTTGCAAAGCCATTGCAGCCAGGAAGGTAAACGGCAGGGGGGTTTCTCCATCACAAAAGACTGATTATGCTAATACTAGAGCACTTAGAGAAACGTGTTGTAAAGTAGCTTGACTGTAACACTTTGTTCGTGTAAAGAGCTGTCTTTCAAACATTTCAACTCAAAGCTTGCACAGAAATACATTGATACTACTACAGTTTTTAAAGAAGAGGAATAAAACAATTGTAAATAACATATAATAATATATAATATAAAAGAGCTGGTCTGATTAAATGAAGAGCATGCATACTTGAAAATGAAGTTCTTGCTTGGGTCTGGGTATGCCATTGTCCCCATCTCCGACACCACTATCCTGTTTGCAGCCATGTTAGCTTTATAGGTGTCACTTCTGAGAAATCTGCTCCTGTGGGTCACTTCACCTGTAAAGAAAAATAAAACTCTTTAAATTTCTTAAAATTTCTATTTGTATAAGTTGTCTTTTTCAGCATGCTCCGTTCACTGACACTGTAACACACCTGGTGGTAAACTAACAGTCAGTTTCCTTATTTTTGTGAGAAAAGTTAGAAGTTAGAAGTACAAAACCAACCGTCTTTAAAGTTGAAGCTGTGCATGATGGCCATCCCGTCGAACCAGTGGTTGTAGCTGGTGTCCCCCACTGAAAGGATGCCGGGGCCATTACGCAGCAGTGTGCCTTGCAGCCAGCTGGGAATATTCCCTATGTGAGAAGAAACACAGGAAAACCAAAAAAACATTCAGCTATGTCATCAAATCAGTGCATTTCTTGTTCATTCAATAGAGTAAAAACTCAACCTACCTTTTACATCTGCCTTAGAGAGCTCCGGCCTCTCCTCTGCGTTCTTGGAAAAGTCCATGGTCATGTATGCAGATCGAGTAGTGAGGAACAAGCAGAGGTGTCTGAATAAATACTGCAGGCTGACAACAGTCGAAACCACTCCCCTTTAAGTTCTTCTGTTTCTTTAGAGAGGGAAGGGGGAGGGTAAGAGGGTAGTTAGTATCTTATCTCTCAAAATAACATATCTCTCTGGCACAGAGGGGACTGTTCTCTGTGAAGATTTCATTGAAATCATGCAGCTCAGCTCAGTTCAGAGAAAAAGGTTCAACTTTGACAGTCGTAATCGGAGTCATCTACTGACTGATAATTTCTTATCTATTGCGATATTACTTGGAAATTTAATTTATTCAGGAGAGGAAAACTGACCCTTCACCAAGATCACGTTTTGTATGAGCCATCTTACAAATGGGATGGGGTCAGCCTCCCCCTGTTCTCCTAAACTACGCTCCAAATCCGGCATCATTCTGAGCAAACAAAAGAGAGAATATGCAGTTTATCAAACTGGTCATGACTGATGGTGATAAACGTATTGCTTTGCCCTGGAAAAGTGCAGAGCTTCTACCAGCCTCCATGAATTTCCTTGGGCATGGCAACAGAAAAAATGTGTTCCATCTCATAACAAACCACATATGTAATACATGCTGGTCTGATTTGAGGGGCTACGTGGGTTTACGTCGCCATCTGTACTGTCTCCTGTGTGTTTTGTTTCAGTTTTTTGCTTTCTACCTATCAGATACCATTGCTTTTTATTGTGCCCCTTGTCTGTTGGTGGGGATCTCGCTGAATTATTTTGTTTTTATCTATAATATCTTAGTTTTAATATTTACATTTTTGGTTTGCCCCATAGAGTGTTTCTTTGCTTGGAAAATATTGGGGGGGTCTGGAGCTATGACAATGGCTTCTGATAATAATTATTAATAATAATAAATAATAATTTGCCAATGACTCAGCCTTGAGGTACGCCACAAGAAAAATGGGAGGTGGAAGATCTAAAATCACCGATGGCCACACAGAATTTTCTATGAGATCAATAGGTATAAAACCAGTCTAAAACTGTACCCATTATGCCAACCCAATGCGTATGACACTGATCGCTGTGAAGGTCAGGCATTCATCACTTAGGCCTACAGGACATAATCCTGTTGAGGTGCATAAGCTCTGCCTGAAAGTTTCTGAAAGGCATGTGTCTGACTGATGGACACTGTACACAAAAACAAAGATGATATTCTTTGCACTATGCCATGAATAGTGGGGTATTAAGTTTTCTCAGTTGAGTGTAACTTTTTGCAGGAATGCTGGAAATCTTTTTAATAATATTTTGTATAACTGTATATTACAGATACATTGTCAAATTAAATCTTTGAACTTTTTAACTCCTTTTGCTTTGTGTTTACCTCTTCCAGCACCTTTGGCTTCTCTGACTACATTTCATAATGTGCAATTCACTTTTATTGATTTATTGTATCAGTTTCTTGAGTTGCATAATACTGCATAGATATTGTGCTATTGAACAGCCTGGTAATACACAACATGAAAAAAAAAAAATGGAACTGACTGTGTAAAACAATTAGAGTAATATTCCTGCCAGGAGTTTCATTATGAGTTCACTGTGATCTTAGATCTTAAGCAATTTCTCCTATCTGGTAATTGAGGTTTTAATGTTACTCTAAACTCTTACGTCACTGGATAGAATGCTAACTTAATGTAACCCTCTGCTTTTTATCCTTCACTATCAAGTACAGGTGTTTTATTGCCCTGGATTATTTTTCTTGGAACGATGTGCGATGTTAGTGTAGTGGTGACGGGGTAGAGTCTGTTTGTTTCCCAGAATAACCATCATAACCTTGATGTAAGTGTATCCGTCCTGAGACGGCCAGGTCACGTCTCACATCTAATCTTATAATCAGTGCTGCTCTGATGGTCCAGTTTTCTTATCAACGCCAAACAAGTTCCATGAAATCATCTTCAAGCCTTGACAATTAGCAGCAGCACTTTGCATAACTCAAATCACCCACTCAATTATCAAGACATGACACTTGGGAGAATTTCACTAAACATTAATTTCTTCTACGTCATTAACAACTTGTTACTCACTTTTATGACTGCTGCAGTGGCATGTTGCTTCAAAACCTTTCTGAGATTGTTTGAAATAATCAGTAATACCTGACTGTTGCAATGAGAACAGTGCAGTCCCAGACACGTCCCTCTTAGGCTTGTTGAAAAAGTTACGGCCCTGTCTTGTTCCATAATCAAAAGTTATGTGCGTTGTCAAAAGTCGTGTGTTATGTCCACTGACAACTTTTTTAGCAACAGATCAACAGGGGAAACATAAACCCTAGTGGCGGGGAACAATATATAAGTGTGGCATCACAAAGTGTTAACGGATAATATTTCAATTAAAGGTTTAAGGGGGACAGTAAAACAATGTCTTTTAAAATTACCTCTCTTGGTGTATGTGTGTGTGTAAGAGAGAGAGAGAGAGAGAGAGAGAGAGAGAGAGAGAGAGAGAGAGAGAGAGAGGATTGTCCACAGGTAGATAAGAGAGCCTTGAGGACAACATTGCCCTTCAAACACAGGTGACATGTTCAGCCCCCGCAGAGAGCATATATCTGCTCTGATAATAGTTTTGCACTTTGATCACTCTGAAGAGCCAGACTGGCAAAGTCATGAAAAAGTACTTTCTCCTTATAAAGTATTTGAAACTCAATTTGATAAAGGGCCCGGCTGTCTGACTGACAATCAGACACTGAATCCAAAGTCCCCTGCCACAGTTGAATAACCACAGCGTGCACTCAGCAACTGTCCTAAGGTGACTGTCCTCTGGAAGCATTGCTAGATCTGTTGTAGTTTCATTATAGCCACGGCTTCACACTATTCACACTATTCCTGACTAATACTGTGGCTGTTCAAATGCATTAATGAGATGAACGTTAAAATAACTCAATCAAATGAAAAAAGGTTGTTACATTTCAACATTAAAATGTAAGATCATTTTGAATACGTTCGAATGTATACATAAAAAACGTCGACATTTCTACGGCTACACACAAAGAAAGCATTGATTCGCAAAAGAACAGTTGAGACATAAAATAAAGTAATATATTCAAAGTAAAATATAATGAAATAACATATAAAATACGACACTGTGGTAGGCAGCTGTTCGCTAATGATAAAATGAAACAATTGTGATGTAGACTAGATTATGGACATGTGAGAACAGGAATCTAGACAGGAAGTCAGGTCAAGGGATATCTGTGTCAAAACATGTCAGACTGATAGGCTGTGAAGCTCCAGCAGGGCAGAGCAGTGTGTGGCTGGGGTTTGGGACCTCCTCCATTGTGTCCATAAGGACTGTGATTGGCTTGCGACCTGTTTGTTAACGAAGATTCAATCTTCTCCTGAGTGTTTATTTTTCTTGGTCCAGAGAATCCGTACAGGATAACACTGCCCTCTAGTGGCTGGTGTAAGGCTTCACCTGTTATGGTAATGAAACAATCTCACGGAGATAGAAAGTCATGCTAAAGTGTTCTCTTTTCGTTTTATGTAACTGGTTAATTGGGACAAAAATGAAATAACTGTTGATCATTTCAAGGCTTACGCACCTCCACTCAGCAGGAAATGTGAGCCGCTGGAATGCAAGCCAATTATTGAAACATTCAAAAAATTCCAAAACACCTCCACGGACTGAAAGTTGAACTTGTCGACTGAAATAAGGGAGCAAACTGTGGCACTGTTTGACAAGACTGCACTGGTTACAGTGTGTAGTCATGGATGCTTTCTCTGTTGTCAACCGAAGCTTTTTAGTGTTAGTTTAGAATATTTTACTTTTCTGGACAACTTGGGACATGAGTACACTTTGTGAAAACAATGTAACCATGTAAAGTGGCAATTCAGTTATTGTCCAGCGGTGGCTGTGGCTCAGGGTGCAGAGCCACAGACGAGAGGGTCGTCCACTAATCAGAAGCTTGTCGGTTCGATCTCCCTGGACCCCCCGGATGCATATCAAAGTGTCCTTGGACAAGACACTGCAACTCAAAATTGGCTGTTCCATCTGGCTGTGAGTGTGTGAGTGGCTTGTCATAGAAACATCATGGTATGCTTTGGTTAGGAAGTGCTTTATTGCTCCTGGTGAATGTGACAAGTGTTGTAGAATAGAAAAAAAGGGCTATATAACTGCATATCCATTTACCAGAGTCAGTGCAATATAAAACTGTAGCCATTGTAATGTTGATATCGTAACATTTAGATGTCGAGGTGTCCTTGGCAGCATAAAAAAATCCATATCCGAACAAGCGAGATAAGTCAGAGCCCGAATGATGGCCATCACATGAGTTAATTTGGCATTTATTGTAAAGAACAAATGTAAATGTAAATGACAAATATTTGCTCTTCTCCATTACATTCATAGAATGTCACTTAACACTCCACTCGACTCACATCTCTCCACCATACAACATTCAGAACAGAAACACCAACAGCAGTTTAACTAGCTGACAGCAGCACCGTGCTCTCTCCGCTACCTTAGCATCTGCTTTGTTTTATGTCTGCCTCTTTTGGATTAATAAATTAAAGACAATGGTACGCATATAATGCAGGATGCTCATACTGTGGCAAACTGTGTTGATTAGTATTCAAGTATTCCCTTACTGATTATTTCTGTGCTGGATATTATACTATTATCTGCCTTGTGATGTTCTCATCACATCATCATCCTCATCATCGTCTGTGGGTTACATTATGTGGCATAGTACAGGAATAACGTTTAAGTAAACATTATGTACATGTACTAAGAAAAAGAAAACAGAGAACAAAATTTGCCTTGCAAATGTATATGCTTTTTTGTTTACAGTGCAATCCTCATGCAATACCACATGCAATTATAGAGGGTGCATGAAGAAGAATATTGACCATGCATGACCTTGTCGCACAGAGCCTCCCCCTGGTTCCACCAGAAGTGGCCCGCTGTCCTGAAACCCTCACATGATTTCCATTTAACTCCAGTGAAATATTACATCAATACAATATAACGTCCTGACTCTTTTCTAAGATGTGAGATAGTGATATCCACATGTAATGTAGATGACATGCACCCATGTCAAGTCCACCCTGTGTCAAGCACACTGCCTGTAGTCAAAGGTGTGACTGAAAGCAGTCTTTCACACTGACCGGGCCAAACTAAGCTGAGCAGTGACTAGCCGCAGCGTAAATGCAAACAGAATCCATCTAAACCATCAAATCGAGTTGGCACTGTTGTATGCAAATGCTCATGGGTTTAAAAATGGGAGTAATGGCTTAAGCACTGGCACGAATACATAAATCTTTGACATCTTAAAGCCATAACAAAAACAAAAGCACTAAAACAACCAGCCTTAGAAAGCCTCTTGGTTTTACATTTGAAACTGATCTATCACAAAGGCCGAACTACCACGTTAGACAGGCATCAGACATGGAAAAACACACAGTAAAGTAAATCACCGAAGAATGACACATTTTTCAGTGCAGTGAGGAGTTTTAACAAAATATTCACTGTGCAATCATCAGTTTGTTTTCTTTAAAAGGCAACAAAATCAAACGCTGAACGTAGAAAGGCGTACCCTCGAAAACCAGCCATCCCCGTTTCTGTTTCACACAACATTTGACAGAAGCTTTTGATGTACAGCTCAAAAGATACATTTACAATGAAAATTCAAGTAGATGTTTCATAAACCATCGATGAATTGTGACTTTTAATTTGACCAGGTGATATATTTGTCTTTAAAATCCTCTGAACTTTTAGACCAACGCGACTGCTTTGTCATGTCCACCACTGTCCACCTACAGCGTCCTCACATCCATCTGATGAATAAACATGGGAGAGCGCTCCGTTTAGCAGCTGGCTGGAAATCATACGTAATGTGAGAAGGAAACTGTCACAATGCTCTCAAACAGGTAAAGTGTTTTGAACAGATGGAGAACTATTACCTTCTGAAACACTGATTATTATCTTTGATTTGACATGAAGCTCAAACCTGCAGGAACAGACTCATTTTACTTTAAAATGAAAGTACTCTAATTGGTACTGCATTGAACTGGCCGGCTCAAATTCCTTCACTGAAAAACACACATAGCAGCATGAAGCTGGTTGGCAAATGTTGCCCAGGGGTAAATTCAACAGTTTGTGACTGAAAAGATATCATAAATAGAAATATTGTGGATATTCTTTGAACCTAAGGTCAACAGCTGATGCTGCGAAAAACTAGATGAGTGTTAGAATCCTATTAACGTCTCCCACCAACCCTGTATAAATACACATTTCAATGCAGCGGCTCTTTGTCCGTACTCTGGATTTGAAAGGTTTTCCTATGACACTTCAGGTTACCTTCACCCCTGAACATGCATTGCACAAATGTGAAATAAATATAATGCTGGCTCCCATCAAACAGCATCAACAACATATCTCTGTGACATTTTTTCCCCACTGTGTGAAATATCAGGTTGTATACACATTAACTCACGGGGGACTTAAAAAGCTATTGCCATCTGTCGCCTCAATATATCTGTGAGGAAAATGAACGTTCTTGCATTGTTTTATGTCAGTGGACACACAGCATTGACATTCAGTTTCCCTTTTAGCATGTCTAAGGTACTCTGTACACAAGTCTCCTTTTCATTAGAGACAGTTATCTTTCATAGTTTGTATCTTTAAAAAATCTATTTGCCTCGACGCCAGCAAGACAAAAGAAAAAGGACTACATGCAGCGCACTGATGCCCGTTCAACCCTACATTACCTAAGTTAATCATTCAAATGCAAAGGAAACCAAGAATCACAATATTCTGATAAATGTCTCAAACGGCTGGCTGTTTAAATGAACCTCTTAACTGAATGACAGCGGGTGAGTGTTGAACTGACTTATCTGCACTTGTTCTCCTCTGTGATTGCACTTTATGTAATCTCATCTTGTGTCAATCAATCCCTGCAAATTTAACTCAAGATCTACTGAGGAAAAAGAGACCCTCTCCTCAACAGGCATGTGATGAATGATTTTATGTCACTGACCAACAGTGGATCACTGAATGCTTTCGAGGTCTTTGCTGCGTCATCAACATCACATTTCATCACTTTTTATTCCGGGACTCAGTCGACAGTAACAATAGAATAAAAAACATTTCGAAGTCTTTTGTTGAGCACTACGTACGTAAAGAAAGGTAAACTTTTTGACAATTTGTGGTTGGGCTAACAGTCCATTGTCCCAGGACGACCTCTTTTGTGTAGTGATAAATTGTTTGAGAGAAAAATAATTGGCCATGCACACAGAGTATTGCTAAGAGGTCATTTCATGGCTTAGGGATGGCCTGTTAAACGGTCCGTCTGTACGTCTCAGTGACTGTGCCCGCTTTCAAAAAGAAAATTCTCAATTTCCCTCATTACATTCGGTCCTGTGATATCACTCGTCCCACGTGTGACAGGCGACTGTCCGAGCTGCTGCTCGCCAACGCACTGAGAGTGACATCATTTTGTCTCTGTCGTGGCATTTCCTCACCACTGACACCCTGGTTCCCTTAATCCGTCTTCCCATTCTCCTGAGGTGTGCTGACTTTGCTCTGGCGTGCCGAGCGCAGCACTCTGTAGCAGCCGCGGGCAATCTTATGCATCCACATGATGTTCATGATGTCCAAGCAGATACTGGAGCAGATCCAGGCTACACGGCCACCCCAGGGCACCAGGTAGAAGGCTTCAGTGCCGTAGACCGCGTACATACGACTGTAGTAGACTGGCATGACAGCGATGCGGACCATGAAAAAAACGACTGCCATGGCAACGCCGTTTGCCATGTTGGGCCGGGAGGACTTGGGGTAACCCAGTACCTCAAAGAACCAGCTGAAACACAGAACATAGTTATGAAACAGAGTCTAGCAGCAGTAAAGGAAAAGCTGAAGACAATCATGAGTAACCTGACACAACTGTTACGTGACTGTTCTCTAAGGTATGTTCAGCTTCAGCTTTATCAAGATAAATGGCTTAAAATAAACTCCCAGAACCAGTTTGACACAAAGAGAACATCAACAAGAGGTGGATTCATCACGTGATTAAAATACCTAACAATTAGCACACATTCTAGCATGTAATCCTAAGAAATGTTGTAAATTGAGCTCCATCCCTGAATTCAGACCCCAAACCTGGCTCATCCGTAAGCAGGTACGTACCGCTGGTTAACACATGGTGTAGAAAACTCAGCAAGCAGACGGAAGTTAGCAAAATAAGGCAACATTCCTTGGCCCTGGAAGAACAAGGTAAGAACAGGAAGACCACAAAACATGAAAGGGACAAAAACAAGACACCAAGTCATTTAGATCCGCCTGCTCCTCGGAGTAACTAAGTAACTAAGGTACAGTATGTCTACAATTCAAAGCATCTTCAGACATAACTAAATGACATTTCATTTTTCAAGGAATGCTTTTACAGTGTGGGAAATTCAGGTCTAAAATTAGATTAGGTCCTCACCAAATATAGACCTATTTGGCAGATTTAAGAAAAAGAGCCTTCTCCTTGAGGGCACACAATTATTCCTTCATGTTTTGTGTGCCAAAATTAGCCGATCTTTAATATGACTTCCTAATGATTCATCCTCTTCATTTATCGGGCGCAGAGACTCATCCTCACCATGGGAAGAGCATAAAGAACTGGTGATGTGTAACAGAGCAGGTGTATTGCCTTAGAACGTTTGAAAAAAAGCCATTTGTTCACCTTTAAGGCTTGTTGACACATTTGACTTTAAATCAAAAGGGTTCATTCTGTGGGGAGCATGAATATGCTGACCACAATTATTCCGTTTTGATTATCTGATATATTGTGTGTTGAAATTTTGGGTTGAGTATGGCACACAGCCCTCTTTATCCTCTGGAGACCATAGCTATCCACAGCAAACTTAATGGAAACCAAACTTTAGATTTTTTAAGCTTAAGTATTTTGTTACAGAACAAAGTGTGAATATTTACAAAAATCTCAATAAATCATGCTTGGGGATCCACGAGTATCAACCTCAAATGTAATGGCTATATGACCAGTAACTCTGGGCGAAAGCACTTGACAGACGAAAACCTGCCTCGCCGCCAGAATAAATGTTAGCAATGTATTTTTCTGTAAAACACAGGTATGCTCAACCTTTATATCTATTTAGGTAAAACTTTCAATCTTACATTGTGATAAAATAAATAACATCTGGTAAAGTTTGGAAAACTTGGGGCTAACACTGGTTGCACTGGTGTGCCTAACTTTTCCATTTAGGTGCACCTGCATGTAGTTTAGAGGCGCCCAATAACACATTTTAATTGAAATTTCTTAAAGAAGTCATATTATGCAAATGTTCATGTTCATACTTTTATTTGGGGGTCCTAGTACATTAGGTGTACATACTTTAATTTTCAAAAAGAACATTATTTTTCTCATATGGTGCATTGCTTCCAAATCGTTTCACACTGTGTCTTGAACACTGTGTTTTAGCTGTGGAGTGGGACATCTCTTCTCTGTTCAATCTTTGATGAGAGCTGCACATGCACATTACCTAACTGGCAGGATGTAGCCAATCAGAGGCAGAGTAGGGCGGGGAATACCAAGCACAGTGGTGTGATCCAAAGAGTCATAATTGATCCAAAAAAAACTTAGCTCGAGCTGGTAAGCATGGCTGGACTACAGCTGTATATATTTTATAATATATACATATGTAGATATATATGTTTATATAACGCCTGTCACATAGTGATGTGAACATAAGTTAGGGAAGTAAAGGCTCGACTCCAAACCAGGCGTTTCAGGCAGTGCAGGAGCAGTGTTTTCTGTGGGAGAGAGTAACTCCCTTTTACATTCACAGAAATGCTACATAACACAGTACAGGAAAGGCAAAACCCAAAAAGCATAATATGACCTCTTTAAAACATTATGTAAATGATTGTAAACAGGTATAAAAGGTGCAAATACATGTCTTTCTTCATGTTTAAGAAATAAACTGCTAAACTTTAGGTGCCCTGTTACCCTTGAAACTTTATTTTTGGGTGCATGTCGATCAAACATGGCTGGAGATGTTGAGGTCTCCTTAATAACACGTGGTATCGTCGCATGAAAAGCAGTCTCGAACTGCGGTCACTGGCTTGGCCTATGACACATACAAATTTGGACATATGCAGGCTTGCAAAAGCTTAAACTGCCAACATTTTATCTTGGCAACTCATGACAAGGCAGGCTTCTGGTGAGACAGTAAATGGCTTTGCCTCACATAAGGTGTCTAAATATTACAGTAAAGTCACAAAAACATTTTCTCTCATCTACCTCTTAAAAAAAACACACAAAAAAAACACAAGAGGCAACATGCAAAAATGTCCCATAACATGGAGCATTTTTGCAGTTATTAATATAATAATCACTTCACCCAAGTGTTAAGGTAATAATCACAAATGCATCCTTACAACAGACTTTATACAAACTATCTATATAACTATATACACTTTGAAGAAAACCATACTGTTAGACGATATACTATAGCAAGGTAATTGAGCAGATACCAACACAGCACAGGCTTATACATACTGTACAACCATACATACATTCAGCCAGCCGCTATTTAAAGGGGCAATCAAAAGCCATGCAGAATAAAAAGCACAGTGTTTAAACTGCAAGACCAGTAATTGTTTAGAAGATCGGGGCCTGAACACCATGTTGTTTTAGGTACGAGATCATCTTCAGCAGGTTTTATCCACCTTGAAGTCAGAGCTGAATCACGGGTGCTTCAATAATGTATCTAACACTGTTTGTAATACTGTCTGGTCAGTTTTAAAATGCAGAAACCACTGATAGTAGTTTTGGACCTGGACAGAAGCCACTTTGGAGCCTTTAAGTGATCCTACAACAAAATAAGCAGCCACGGCTTTATTCCCATTCTGCTTGACAGAAATCGCACGTTTATTCAGCTTCTGCTAAATACAGTGAAGATGATCTTAAGACCAGGATGTTTTCAGGACACACCATCTTAAACACTGTTGACCTGGCCAGCCTTTGCTAAATCAGCTTTGAACATCAAGCACTCAAGACTGAAATAATGGTGTTAAAATTGCCATTAGCCAAATACATCTCCAAGTGCTTAGACGTTTATCTTAATTGGAACTGCAAATTAGATAGTCTGACTCGTGTGTTCGAAAACTGATCTTGTGTTTAAGCCCAGACCATATGAATTCAGAACTAAAGTCAAACCCAAAAAGTAAGATACAAATCACAGTATTCAACTATATTCCACTATAATTCAGGGTTATTTGGTTAGTGGCCTGACTTTTTTTCTTACGGCATGTGAGAGAAGACTTACCGTCAGAGCTGAAACAAGAGCTGGTCATTGTAACATACTTACTATGTGATACAAACAGGGTACATCTGCATTTCACTTTTTCTACCATATGGTGGGATCTTTACACCTAGCATGAGCATGCTAGTACCCCTAGGAACTGGTAAGTCCATACTGTGACTGGGCATCGTATCTGCTCAGTGCAACACAACAGCAATAGCAGCAGACAAGACAGGAATAAGGAAGTTCCCCATCTAGATCGAGACCTGCTCTGGGTTTTTTTTTTTTTTCTAAAATGACACACAACCCTTTTTGGTAGTTTTTGCATGACACAACCCGACTTGATGTTGGTAGTTTTTGCATGTAGGGTTTGAAGAAGGGGCTATTTATGTTAAAGTCAGCAGAGGACACAGAGACAGACAGACAGATATATTAGAAGAAAAGAAAAGAAAAAGATGCCACCACGATTGGAAGCAAATAAGAAGCAACACTTACGACACTGAGAAGAAAGCATGCATCTAGTATTTACACAGCAGTTATTACGTTACGCTTCCATTCTTTTTTGATAAAGCTATACTTGATGGTTAAAAACACACACAAAAGACAGATTATTGTTCTGTTAAAAAAAAAAAATAATCAGACACTGACTTGAACACTGTTTTCACCAAGACATTAGTAACTGACTAATCGTTACTCAAAACATAGCAACAGGCTCATGTTATTAAGCTGATTTGCATTTATTTTCTTTTAAATAAGTTAACTTAATTCTTAATTCGGCTGCGTGCCTCAGTGTTTAATATCGAGTAGGTAGAATTCATTGTGTATTTGACATGAATACTTTCACATAAACACACTCAAACACATTAACTAATAAGAGACTTTGACAACATACGACAAAATTTGACTGGGCACAAGACCAAATCAAAATGAAAATGACATCAAGGGTTAGCCAATTTGATCGTCTTTACCGCAAATGTGATGTGGCTACGTCTCATTTCTACCACAGGTGACTAATGAGGAGCAATCATTCTGTTATCCCACATGAAATTCACATCTAGTCTGAGGAGACAGTCGTGAGTGTCCAGTAACAGTATGGCCTACTTCGTCTCATTTACCTAACAGTGTTCGATACAGGTGCTTGCTCTGGCTCTCTCGCTGAAAGGCTGGATTTACAGTCAGTTATAAACCATAGCTTTATTACAAAGATGTGACACCGCTTTAATCTTATCATTTTTGGTTTAGACACAGAAAGGTGGACCTCATTTACAAAGCAATGAAGACAGACATAATAATGGATGCCAACATGATTTGATGTCACATTCAAGGAGAAAAAAAAATTAAAAATCCGTAAATCCAGCCAGTAACGGGGGTGTAGACGGGGTAAGATGGAAATCTGGACCGCAAGTGGTTAACGCTAAATATGTATCTGAACAAAACGTCCAAAGTGCTTTACAGCTGTTTGCCAAGATTGTGAAATCCAAGATCAGTTTCAGTATGGGGACTGGGGCAGAGCAACGCACACTGTATGTCCTGCAGCATTTTCTTTCTTTATAGAAAACACAGAACATGTGCTGTAGGGAATTCCCTGTACGTTTGATTCGCTAAAATAAAACTTGACTTTGAGGACATTAACAACAGTAAGTCCCATCAACAAGGGCCTGGCTACTTGGTGATGCGCCTGGGCTCATGTGGTTGACGTTATCTGAGTGGCTTTTTTCAGTTTTTCCCTCATCGGTGAGTGTCAGGACAAGTGTAAGGAGGAGAAAGAGGAGGCAAAACTAGAATTTGGCACAAAAACAGACAGGTGGAAGGTACTGTAGATAGGCAGGTAAGTAATTAGAACTGTTTGTTGGCATGCACAGTAACAAAGAAAGGAACCCTGTCTGTGTAGAACTGCCAGCATGCACACAGTGGTTACAGTTAGGCATTCAGCTGCGCTAAGCTTGGAGAGGTTCAGCTTACGTCAGATTCACACAACATTGAAGGGGGTCAGTAGAACAAACAGAAAGCACAGAAATTGTAAGGGCAAGGTGGGGGGGGAGGGAGGGGTCGTCAGCCAGTACCATCATTGAGCATTCCATGCAAAAAATACCATAGTCATTCATTTCCATAAGAATTATCCACAGATCCTGGCGACCTAGAGGGTTTCAGATTAAACCAAGAGTGAACACCAATGCCCAAAAAACGCTGAGTATGTCCATACAAAGATAAGGGCCGACTGTATACGAGCGGTGCAGCAGTAAGTAATGAGTCACTAATTGGTACGTCAGTTGGGTTGCGAAATTAGAATCAGGCCATACCACAGGTGGTTTTTTGCAAAAATCATACACGACACTAACACAGCTTTCAAACCTAGAAGCTGAGTTGGTGTCTTCAGAGGGTCAGTGGTGACGGGGCCTCTGCAGGGAAGCTCTAAACCTGAGTGAAATGACAAACTGACTTGAAACCTACGTTAACCATGGTTGTTCCTGCAAACTTGACCACACCATGGAGACTTTTAGAACTAAAAAAAAAATACAACCACTTGATACCTATACATGTAGATGACGTTAAAACTGGGCAGGCAAACAATGACACCTGCTGGAATGTACAATCTTTTATGGACACCGATTACTGTAACTCACTAAATTAAGCTTTTTTTCCCCTGCTTTTACTGAAAGCATTCAACCCAAAAAGAGTGGATTTTAAACACCCATAAGGTTTCCTTCCCTGCTGTGTTTGCTGACCTTGTCTTGTGCATATTTACCTCGCCTACAGTATACACGAGCAGCATGGCTGCGTGGGGACAGTCAAGGACACTTTTAACATGAGTTAAAAAAACTCAACTTGACAGGACACAGCTGTTCACCCTTGGTTGTCTCCTTCCCATCTTGCCTGCACGTTCTGCTATTGGACAATAGGGCACTCACCAGTACATAGTAGTAAGCATACAACGCTGCCAGATGGTGAATTACAAAAAACTTGTCGCCTATCGCCTTCCAATAGTAAAATATTAGCAGCAGATCTGGAAAACAAAAGTACAGAGGAAAGAGAGATAACATGTTATTGCCGCAATGAAAACAATTAAAGCACAAATAAGAAGGTCAGAGTGTCCACAATCAAAGTTAGTCATCTAAGCATCAAGATTACATGCGTGTTCTTTTGGCCTCACATCCACAAACATCACTTGTGTCAACAGTGTGTTTCTCTTACCAGATATGAGGTAGCCTGTTGTGATGGCAACATTAGTCTTCACCAGTGTAGGATCCCCCCTGTTGAAAATAAATAAATAAAGCACATTTGGTTTGACTGGGTTTGTTTGATTAAGTCCTAAAGTCCATTCGTGTAGGTGTTGAAGGTCTCTGACGTCAGTGATGAGTGTTGGTATCAAAAAGGAAGCTGAGGCAGGCAGCACCTGAATGAGTGAAGCGCTTTCAAGGTAGCAGGGGAATTCACATTCCCGCCAAGAAGACGCTGAGGACACTAACCTCAAACCCCGTTGCTGCTCTTGGTTGTTCCTGCCAACCTCTCCACTGTAGCTTTCTAACATTTACAGCTAAAAATCTGTGGCAATTTTTGAAACAGTAACTGTTTGAATCACACAAGCAGGTTACTCATTTCCAGGCGATTTTACACCAGCTGAAGGTGACTCCTTGAGAGAGCTGAAAACTCGTAATATTCCCAGTTTGCTACATGAAAACCATGTAAAGAGATTTTAATTTGGCACTTTTTGGCCTACTTGTCATACTGTATAAAATGAACCACAAGTACTGAAAGTAAAAGGTTAAAAACATGCACTGTAGCCAAGCTCTCACCAGACGGGGTCTTCGTTGACGGCATCGTCAAACAACAAGATGTGGAGACAGAAGATTCCCACCAGCAGTGCGTGAAACGTCGACACCGTCCTGAAATTAAAACCAAAAAAAAAAAACAAACACAGCCTGTGACGATCTGTTCCCGTCATATAACGGCAGATGCCGACACATGTCAGAGATTTTTCTGTACGGTGAGCATGCTAAAAAAGGACTAGAGAACATTTATCTTTATTCATGAAAAGTGCCTTGGAGCTGCTCTGGATTTTTAGCACTCGCAGTGAATCAACTGATTGCCTGTCAGGGAGGCACACAGATTCAGACCAATTAGACTAAGAGATTAAACACTGCTGAAGGGTCAGGCAGAGCGGCACAGAGTCCCAGTCAGTCATTAAGGCAGCGAGACAGTCCAACAGTTCTCAGCGATCAGTCAGGAAGACAGAGTGACAGCCACACTGACTGTAAGACTGTTTCAACGGAATCTGTAAAGTCACCGGCCTCAACAGGAAGCCCCCCCATAGCCTGGATCCATCTCCACCAATCATCAGTTTTCATTTGCTCATAAACCATACGACCATTTCAATTTCACAAGTGCTCTCATGAGTAATAAATGGAATATGAGAGAAAATTAAACTGAGTGATTGATGCGAGTGGGACCGGGCTGGATCTCTCTGAATACTCTCACCCACTGGACATCCAATGGCCTTCAATCCACACTACAGCTTTCACCGTTCCCCTGGCGCTTAAAGATCACAGCAGCCTGTCTGTCTGTCTGTCTGTCTGTCTGTCCCTGTGACGACACAAACACACTCCGTCGTTTTGTTCTGATCTCGCTGTTCTTGCCAGTATCTGCACTATTCCCACGACAAGTTCGCAGATGACAGCAGATGACACTTGTTGTCTGATCAAACGGTCTAGTCATCAGCACGAACACGGTGGCCCTGAAGAATCCCTGCACGTCTGTTCATTTTGACTGCTAAACTGTGATGACAAGATATACAGTCGATTAAAGGTGACAAGGGTAATGTGACTGTTAAAGAAGAGGTGAGTTAGCTTGACTTTTTATAAACGTATCATTGTTGCAGACTGACGTAAGATGTATCCTGCAACGTCCTGCACTGGCCACAATCAGAGGAGAAGAGCATATTAAGAGTTCTTTAGAAAGAGCAAATAAATCAAATAATTTGCTAAAAAAAACTGTGATATCTTCACTATTACAACTTTAAACTGGGGATCTGTTTTATACTGATCTGACTGCCTGCGCTACACGATGTCAGACATGAAACTGGTGGGTAAAATGATACCATACTAAAGAAGAACGACGGCAGCAGGCATGAAAATGGGGTTGTGAACAACGTGCTGATATCAAGTGGCGACGAAGGCTGACAGTTGCCTGTGTCCCGGACAAAAACCTGCACTTGAACACACCGCAAAGACCGCAGCCAATGGCCAACAAACTCATATGTATAATAACTCTCCACGCTATAAGGTAACAATAGTCTATAGCCGTTATTCGAAAGGGAAGACCGGAAGACTCATGACTGCAGATATACAAACCATTGTGAGTGAAATCATGGATAATACAGCGACCGGCTCACAGGCTTTCCCTTTCTTTTTAGGTTTCTCTTCTCATTAACTGATTTGCTTAACTGAACTGAGGGATTTCTCTCTCAGACGGGCTCCGGACTATGTTCAATCAGCCAAAAAGCCACAGACAAGGGCGACTAGGATCTGGACACACTTCAACAACTAGGGACATAGACACTCACCTACAACCCTGACAATGGCGGACAGCCGACTGTCGGCCAGGGTTGTCAGGGCCCGAAAACAACTCCTTGTTTTTTAAAGTTCAGGAATATAGATAGGATTACATGTATATATCTATAGAGATAGAGGATTGTCGATGGTTCTGATGTTTAAAAACTAAACAAGGTTTTACTGTGTCGGTCAGACACACAGCACTTCTTGTATATTCAAATAATAAAAAGGCTTAAAAAGAAAAACAACATTCCATTCAGTTTCCGCCATGCTGCCGGCATAAACATTGCAAAATACACAGCACAACCGACTAGTGAGTCAGATACTAGTGTCACAGGAAACATGTGGGCTGACTGTCGGTGCATATCTTTGGATCCAGCTGAAACAATCCCCCTCTGGGCAACACCAGCGTCACACTCCCTGCTGTACACAGGCATGCAGCAAGACTCAGACTTGTCGTGATCGTGAGTTCGTTTCAGGTCACCTTGAGTTCCATTCCACCTTCTGCTTGTCACTGAGGCCGAAGAAGCCGGGGCTGATGCGCATGGACATCCAGGGGCTGACTTTGTGGAAGAGCCACTGGAAGGTGAGGAAACTGGTCACCGAGATGGTGAGGATAAGCAGGCTGAATGGGTCCATGGCCACCCAACCCCACTGTGAGAGGATGGAGAGAAGGAGGGGAAAGGTTAGAAGGAGGACTGGAGAAGTTAACCATGCTCAACGTTCTGCAAACGAACAACAACCCTGCAAAACTCAGAACCATATTGATGAAGGCGCACGGAAAGATTTATGAATGCATTTTGTGATTTATATACAGGTGACTGCACAAAAACACTCTTCAACGCACAAAAAATACACAGAAATATTTGTTGTTTTAAACAAATGTGATACCAAATTCTCAAATATATACATTTAAATGTTTTTGACATGTTCATTGTGTTGTCACATGTACACGCAGACTCTTGAACCTGCATTTACAAACCTTACTGCATTTCTGTGTGGGTTTTCATGAGACTTCCTGCCACAGCTTGACGCCTGTGTTGACCGATAAATTGCACTTTCATCTTTCGTGGGGATATCACGCTGCGCGACTGACGCACTGCAAAAGCCTGCCTGAAATGCGACGCCCAAGAAAAATCTTTTTTCATTTTTTGCACGCCATGCAGTCACACTCGGATGGAAGCCTTGATTCACGCATTCACAACCTTTCAGCCAATCAAAACGAAGCCCCGGCTCGCCGTCAGCTACACTCTGATTCGCTGGGCTTGCGACTGCAAGGCTAGCCAGCACGATGGCTGAGGAAGGAGTGAAGAGCTAAAATGGGCAACTCAATTTCTGTTTATTTTTTGCTAGTCACATCTTCATCACAATGTTCCCGACCCCAATCACACAAGCGCAGATTCAGTCTACTCTGCAATTATAACAGGTAGACAAACACAAGAATTCCATATTCCTTTGGTATCACTTGACACTTTCACTTACCAGACCAGCTGGTGTCATTGCTATCTGGCGACCTCTGACAGCAACTACAATCCGTCAGGAAGAAACACACCTGACACAGACGGCTCGGTCAATTTTTAACTCCACCGTTTGAGTGGAGTTAAAAATTGTAAGGAGGCTTTCAAAATTACAAGTCCGATTAAACGTACCTTCTCCTGGGTCGATGTGACAAGAGGAAATGAGGCTCTTCTGACAGAAAGTATCATGTGTCAATATGTTTGCTGGGACTAGTTATTGTGGTTTCAGCTCACACAGCTTCTAAAAAACCACACACACACCTACTTTCCCAGGAAGCTCTGCAACAAAAAAACGTTATCTATTGTATCTATGCGCACCATAGAGACCCAGCCAACTGCAACAGAAGAATGTGCTTCTCGCCCTGCCCTGTGTTTACTTCTGTTAAATTGGTCCAGTTTGTGTGTGATTTACCGACGACGCTATAAGTTGATTTATTGCACAGCTATAATGAAGGCGAACATCTCAGTTACTTTTTCTATTTTAAGGGGTTGTGGGAGACTGGCGTCACAGCTTTGCTGTTAGAGCATCCCAAATGGGCACGGGTCAGCCTTGTGCTGGAAAATGAAAGTGGAACATGGGCACTCGGTATGAAGGGTGATCAGCACGGGATGGTTCGATAAAATCCATGTCATATATGTGCGCAACATCTAGGCCCGTGACGTGTGGCGCTGCCCTGTTCCCAAAAAAATCCATTTGTCATATCAATATTAATTACGACTGAAAAGTGAGTGTTATTGGTGAGACAGGGGAAGATCCAAAATGATCGGCTGTGTGTGCACGTGGGCAGGCAGCCAGTAAATGTATGTCAGAGACAGAGGTTCACTGCAGCACACACCACTAAACTGTTTTATGAGTTATTTGCATATCGACCTGATTTGACTCTGTAAGAGGCCAATTCAGTTCACTTTAAACAGCATATTTACATCTCCCGAGCAATAGGCCGGTCTCCCAGCACATGCACACACGAGCCACACAGTCCCAGGAGCTGTGGCCTTGGTGATTTTATACCTCGTCTTTGTTCCTCTGTTGCGCCACAGAAATGCTTGAGGACAAAACAGCACACTTCACTAAGGCACTGTAGCCAAGAAAGAGTCGCCGGGGAACAAAAAGGCCAATTCTACAGAGTCCTGCCTGTGATGCATTAGTGGGCAGTGAGCAGCAGTACTTTAATGTAGCATGATGAAAGGCAAAGAGACTTTTTGTGAGTAGAGGGACACTCAAAGAGTCCATACCATGACTTCGACTGGTGAGATTGCCGGGGGCTGCCTTGAGCCATTCTTACAAAGCACAGTGTAGGACTGTTTTAGGTACACACACACACACACACACACACACACACACACACACACACGTTTGCGTGCTGTTCGACCCATGACAGACCCTGTTGCCAAGGGCAAATGGTTACAAAGGTCGACTTATGGATACAGAAAGGAAACAGCTGAAGCATAAATGAGAACACCACTGCTCGCATGAGAATCAAACACACTTGTCGACCTGGGTGTGTTTCTTTTGCAGATTTTTATGCATTTTAAACACCTCATAGTAAACGGCGAATCTGCCATGGTTCTAATGAGCTGTGAAAGTGGAACTGAAGGCTGAATGGGACGTGACTCAGTCAGTGTAAGGGAAACCACAGAGCAAGAGGTATAAGATAACAACCTGCTTACACACTTCCTGGCAAACCTGTTAAGCTTTAAGAAGTCCGCCCATTATAGATCTGTGCTGATTAAAGAAAAAACTTAATGCTCCAACCAAAACGCGTGCTATTATTTTGAAAAACACATTTTTCATGAGGCATGAAAGCAGATGCCAGCCTGTAAAAAGTAAATGGCAAATCACAAGGTGGAAAGATTGAGCTCAAACTCCAGTGTTATCCAGATCCCCATTGATTTATCAGCGCCCCAACCATTCAGATCGGGAGCAGCGTGTTTGGGCCCGCCTCAAGGATAGGCCTGGGCTTCATTTTTCTGGGAAGTGGAGTCCATTTCCACAGAGCAGGGCTAGAAACAGGTTCCTTCCTGGAGGACTGTTTCGCCAGCGTGTGTTTCCATAACCAGTGGCGCGTTAGGTTAAAAATGCGCTTGCGTAAAACGGGTGGACCTCTTTTTTTTTTCCCTCTCTCTCTCTTTTTCTTTTTTTTTTTTTTACACCGAAGAAACGACAGCCACCCTCCCCGCGAAAAACAACTTCGCCGTGTGCACCACCGGACAGCGTTTTAGAGATGCTCCACCGAAGCAAACATGTCACCAACCGGAACAGCCATGAGGAATACGGTGTATAACGGGGACGCGACGCGAGGCCAGTTCACGCCGCAGTGCTTAGCCAGCTGCTGTGAAATGTGTTGAAGGGAGAGGAGGAGGAGGAGGAGGAGGAAGGGGGGGGTCAACAAATAAAAAATAAATAACACTGGCCTGCTCCTGTGTGTGTGTGTGTGTGTGTGTGTGTGTGTGTGTGGACGCAGAAGACAATCTAAGCTCCCGGATTGCACTCACCTTATGACTTTCATTAAGATGATTTGCGCCCTCACTCCCTCAGCTGGTTCTGGTTCGCAGGGGTCGCTCGAGACGCCGCGTACGTTGAGCCGGAGCCACGGCCATGTCGAGTCATTTTTGGATAAACAAGAAGACAGCCCGCCTCTTGCTTGCTTGCTTGCTTGCTTGCTTACTCAACACACACTCACACACACACACACACACACCGACAGAGGGAACGCTAACAAGTTGTGGGGGATGCGGCGGGGCTGGAGCTCGGCGCCAGTGCCGGCTGCTTTGCGGCGTTTACCGAGAATCCCATCCAACGCCGAACGTGCATAATTGCAGAGGTGCGGATCGTGCAGCTCGACGCTCGATTACAGGAATGATGGAGAGAGAGAGAGAGAGGGGGGTGTTGTTGGTGTGTGAGCTAACTCTCTCTCTCTCTCGCTTTCGCTCTCTCTCTCTCTCTCTCTCTCTCTCTCCCTCCCCCCTCTCTCTCTCTTTCCTATAGGGCTCAAATTACAGCTGAATTCTTAAAGATACACACACACACACACACACACACACACACACACACACACACAGGACGCCACCACAGTGGTGGTCTGCCCAAGAACACTCGCCGTGTCTATTTATAGCCGAGGTTTGTTGAACTGATCCGGGCTAAATCAGACAAGATAGTCCGGCGAGCGAGGCACACTGCAGCCCCAACTGGTCCCCACGCTGTATGAATGAATCTCCTCTGTCTCCCTCTTCCTCTTTGCATTAATCTCATTTTTTTTTTTTTTTTTTTTTTTGTAGCCATATGTAATATGTGTCACACACACACACACACGCACACATTCTGCACAGTTTATTCTCCCAGATGCACCAGATTATTAGGCTACTATAAGGAGCGGTGAGTAAGCGTCAGAGGCTGTAAACATGCTCATTTGGGTTCAGTAAAAGGAAATAAAATAAAACAAATCAGATAGCAAAAAAAAAAGAAGAAAAAGAAGAAGAAGCAAAGCCACAGCATGGTGCTTAGCCCTTCCTTGGATAGTGCAGTGTCCATCTGAACACTCCCAGAGGGCAGATGATGGATCAAATGACCAGTGGCTGCAATATAAAATTACATCTCCTATAAATCGAATGAGCTACGCCGGTGTATTTGCAGCACAGAGATGTAAATCATTATGAGCTGATTTGCTGGTGTGAAGACTAATGCTGTAAGGCCTCGTGTGCACCGAGCATTTAAACCAAGCCCTGTTATCGGTCTCTTTCATTGTGGGTAATGTAGGCGGCAGGTTTTGAAAAAGGCAGAAGAAGAATGCGTGATTTTGATTATTTGTTTTTGAAAGTTTCCAACAGTGTTAAAGGTGTGCAATGGAGACCGGTGGACTGCTTTTCAAATCCTGGCGCCTACATTTCCCACAAGGCAACTTAGCCAATGAGTGACATCACTGGAGGTTATATTTATCAGATAACATGCAGCCTTCTCAGGAGCCACAAAAAGACTTACACAACTGTTTCTTTTACTGCCATGACTTGCAGTTACACTCCCCATGAACTGTAAATACAGTTTAATGTGTAAAACTGGTGGAGTTACCCTTTAACCTTGAGCTCCTCACTGCTGGCAAACATTGCCCTGGCAGCTGTGCAAGCATGAGTCAACACACAGCAAATTGATTGGTTGAAGCATTTGTTGACACCGTCTAAATTTCAAAATAAAAGCTACCCATAAATGACCATCACATTCAATTAAATCAGTTTATCTTTTTTTTACCGATACATCCAAAGTGTGTGTTGAATATTCCATTAAGTCTGTTAAGCTGCAAAAAAAAGCTAGTCGTGGCCGACAGTGAGAGAGGGAGGAGAAACAGGAGCACTGTGACTGTCTGAAGCATTCGTTTGAAACCTCACTGTCATCGGACCAGCCGGTGAGCACAGGCAAGTAAAAAGCTATATAAACGACCTGATGTGGATATGACCTTCAGTGAGGGTGTGCGCGAATTATATCTACAGTAAATGTGTAGTAGAGGACTCCAAAAACGTATGCACTTGCTAACTGCACTGGGAAAAGTTGCAACAAACACTTGCTTGTCACTTTGACCGCCCCTCCGTCCTATTCTGTGCTCGGAGTGCATTCTGGGTAAAACGTGAGCTCTTCAGAGCAGTCAAAGGAGGAACCGACGCACGACACGACACGTTTTTTCAATGAATAAAAGCTGCATGAGGTCTATTATTAATGAATTATGAACGCGTGGTAGTTATATGTGTTATGTGGGTATCATTTGTTCGTTTACTTGGAAAACTCGGGAGTTTTGGAGTCTAGTTTCGTTTATGTTTGTATTACAAGTGCCCCTTTTTGTTAATACAACTTTAATTACATTTCGTTGTGGTTTACATGCGGATGCACCCGCAGCTCCCCACCCTTTACTCTCCAATAAATATTTGATTTACTAAAACCGCAAGGCATGATGGGATATACCAGCCAGCAGATGAATCCGCCCAATCTAAGGAGGAGTCTTTGTTTTTATCGTGTGTCTTCGTCATTCGCGTCATTGGAACATCCAACCGTATCCATGAATGACATTGCACATACACAGTAGCAATGTGCGACAGCTAGAACAGGTTGCAGTGTGACATCTGAGCCGGCTGACAGTACTCACTTCTGCCACACAGCGGCGCCCCATCTCCGTGTTGCTGCTGTGTCGTTGCAGATGTTCACAGGCCTGGCACAATAGTTGAAATGCAACGACCACTTCAGGGTCTTTGTGGTTGTAGAGCGTGTGACAGAACGTACTCAAAACACCAACATTATGAAAGGTAAAATATATTTTTATTGTTCATATGGAAATACAAAATTAAGATACATGCATTGGTAATGGCATAAATACAGTAAGATCAAGATAAAAAATTAATTATAAAAAAAGATAAGCTCATGGAAGCTACTGTAACAGTTCCTTTTGTTGTATTAAAACAACCATGTGCTTCTAAATTTTTTAAACAGATAATTCTGATCTTACTGTACTGAACAAAGAGAGGTCAATGCAAAGAAAACCACATATACATTATACCGCATAATCACGTACTTTGGTCAATAAATCAAAACTAAAAACAAGATGATAAATGCACTGATCAGTGGACTGAATTATTCAGACGTGGTATGGATATACAAAATAAAAGCAGCTTTAGTGATAGTCAGTACTGAATTAGTGGTAATACAAGCAATACAATGAAAGCTAGTGGACCAAAGCAGCACAATAATCAGTCAGTTTTGGTGACTAAAGGCCTCTTAAGTGAGCGTGTGTACCATAGGTTTTTTTCCTCTTGACACCTTAAAAGACAACTTAATCCTCTTTCTCATAAACCACCCAGGACCACATTAGTGTTCACTCACCACAGACAGACAGTTTGGTATTTAGACCATAGCTCTTAAAAATATAGATAATATGCATGTCAAAATACTGTCACACAAAATATGATATAAAGGCACAAACAGAGAGTTTTGGAGTTGATAATAGACCATAACTGTCAGAGCTATTTTACAACTAACAGCTTAGAGACAAAATGTACAAATATCACGATTCTGTGCCTTTAGCCATTTTTCCTCGTGCTTACTTCACTCCTTACATTGGAAAATAACAAGTCGCTGGGCACTGACTGTGTCTTAACAGTTGTGAGCCTGAGGTGACACCATTGTACCCAGACCAGTAAAACATTTTTAAAAAATGACTGATAGTCACTGATCGTGGAGTGTGTTATTACACCGCATTTAAAAGATTTACATGACGGGTATGGCTTGGCTTGTTAGTGTCAATCACCATGTAAGAATAGCACCTTGGAGCTACATTAGAAGCTCACAGTAAATAGATGGCTACAGAGTATGCACACAAAACAGGCACTTCTTCGGCACATATGTGTCTAAATTCACACGTGATCATTGGATGCATGCATGCACATCCATGCACACACTTAAGACCTGAGAATGCCACAGTAATGATACAGGAAATTACAACCCGGATTCCAAAAAAAGTTGGGACGCTGTGTTAAACATGAATAAACACAAAATGCAATCATTTACAAACTTGTTTTACAAAAAAGTGTTCCCAGACCCATGTAGTTATATCCTTTATACAATCACGTGTTTCACAAAGTGGATGCCCCTTTCATAAACAAACTCGATACTATCCCGTGCTACCAATTAACCTGTTTATCCATCGAATGGTCAGATCAGGTGTTTTTTTATTTGAGTATGTTGTGTTGGTATTGTTTTCAAGTTGAGTAAATATCAAAAAGGAATTGAAAATGATCACATCCTGTTTTACTTTTTTACACAGCGTTTCTTGGAATCGGGTTGTAAATGAAGATGAAAAAAAGAAAAGAAAATTAAAATGTATTTGCCTAACTACCTTTACTAAATCAATAATATACATTATTTATTCTGTACACAGGAAACGGTCTAAAATCAAACCCATCGCAAATTGACCACAAGTTCATTCATGACATGTATAAATTGTTTAGGCTTTGTATGCCACTTAAACCCAACTACTGATTCACTGTCAGGTATTCCTAGTTGGTGTTTATGATGACATGTTAATGACATAGAAAGAGTTTCCCCCACATAAAAAATAAAATAATTTGTAAAAAGCTTCTTATGTCTAGAGGTGTGCTGCAGGATCATGATCTGCTCTTCTCTCTGCTCACATAAAATTAAAGTCAAGTAAACACTTTTTAAAAAAAAAATGTATGTATGTCCTTTAACACTTGAGCAAAAACCATGAGGCACACCAGAGCTCACTCCAGGGCACAGTGGAGCACCACAGCATGTTCAGATCTTTCCAACTTCATTACTTCTCTCGGATCAAAATTATTATCTTCTATTTGCTGACAATTCTGCATTGAACGCGCCATGTGTGATTGTAAAACCTGCCCTTCTTGCAAATGACGCAGATAAATGGTTACAAAGTTATATGAAAGCTGCGTCCCTAAACAACAGGAACTATGTTCATTCTTCAGCATAGATGGCGATAACATCCCACAAGACATTAAAAAAGTCCAAAGAGAAAGGAGGAATAGAAAATGTCTTTAGAGCCACAAAGAGTCGCAGCACGGCGGCAAATCCTGCCCCTTCACTACACCATGAACTGGGTGTAGCCCTCAGCACCTGTGACGATCACATCCATCCAGATCCTCATGGCCTCAGGAGAGGGAGCAACCATGTAGTAGACCCTGTCATGAGTCTTCACACTGAAGGTCAGGGAGGGGTTTGGGCTCTGAGGAGACAGAGAGAGGAATTTTATAAATGAGGATATTCAATTTAAAGATAATAAAATCATACTTTCAAGACAGGAGTTGTTTACATGCCTTATGTGCATTCTTCAAGTGATCATAATACACTTCTTCAATAGCTTGGAAGTAGATGACTCCTTTCAGCTTGGCTTCATGCTTATCTGCAGAAGATATGACAGAAGTTATTTATACAAATGTGTTTAAATATACCGTTATATGTTCTCTTTTTATTTATATTCATTAATTTATATTTTAAATACATGTATAACATAGGAAATAAACACATTAAATAATCTGAAATACAGACGTATGTTTGCAGTTTCTTCTGCCTTACCTGCGTAGTAGGAGAGTGTGCGTCTGTTGCGGTCGAAGACAAACCACCGCTTCTTCCAGGTTTTGATTTTGCCTCCCATTTTGACCAAGTAGCCACGGCACGTCTTTTCAGAGATGGACAAATGGAAGCATGTGTCTGTGCTGTGGCCCGCCGACTCAATGTGAGCCCGCAAATCAAAGTCGTCCTTTCGCACCGGCAGGTACCGTGTCAGAGGCCGGGACTGGAGAGAACAAAAAGAGCGAATGGGTTCACTGAAGAGGGAATGTATTTATAATTTCTTCTGTGTTTATATAATCATGCAGATGTATATCATATGTTAAAATAGATTCAAGATTCTTTCTTCAGCTGCCAACATTTGATGGAGCAGGCAGGAGAACAAAGGTTGATGGATGAAGCTTATACATAGAACAGTCAGCACAGTCGTGATGGAAACCATGCAGGGAAGTATGCATGGAACATATACAAATTAGCTACAGGAACAAGATGGAGTGCTTTGGCAAAAAAGTGAAAGGTGACATACAGTTCAGTTTCTTTTTTTCAACAAAAATTTTTGCATTGAGAGAAAGATTTTTTTCCTGTCCTACCTGTGCCCTCTGTTTTTCTCGCAGTTTCACCTCGCGCTCGATGAGTTTCTGACGTCGGCTCGTCTCCTCCTGTAGCCTTTTTTCCAGTTCCTCCCTTCTTCTCCGCTCGTCCTCCAGCGCCTGCTTTCGCATGTCCATCTCTCGCTCCTGAGGAATCATTGAAATTGTTGCAAAGTTTTAGAACACACACACACTCACAGAAATGTGGAAATTAATGTGTTTTATTGAATTGCAAATCTTCCTCCACTAATTTTGTGTCTCTGTTTCTCTAGGTTTTGGGATTCATCACATCATTCCTTGTTTTATATATTTGGTCTGTGTTTACTGTTAATGAGCTGTAAAAACATAATCACTGTGATTATGATTTCATTTGGTAGAGACCTTGTGTTCGAGGAGACTTCTCTTCTCTATCTGGGCTTCCCTCAGCAGACGCTCCATCTCCTCTAGCTTGGCCACATTGGAAGTACTGGCACTGCAGAGCACAAACACACACCACACACATCAGGGAAAAAAAAGAAGCAGAAACCATTTTTTTCTTTTGCGCAAAGAACCACTTGGCACACAGTTTTGGAAACAAACACCATATCAACTGTCATGTGGCTGAGCTTCAAATACACGGAAAATGTAATAAAAGTGAGCAGCTGCCAAGTTAATCAATTAAACCTGCTGCACCGGCAGCTAGCATGACAAACTGAATTCGTTCAGATGTTTCCATGTGTTTTTCAGGTGTTACATCTTCGGGAAAATCTCCGGGTCAGTGCCACCACAGTAATGGATGTACACATGTACTTTGTGCAAGCGCCATTGCTGAGGTGGTGGAGTAAATCGTCTAAAATGAATCCATGTTTGAGAAACAAGCCTCTCATGAGTGTTAAGTGTGAACAGTGAAGATATGCACACAGTCCTGGCTTTAAGTGTTCTGTTTAGCATTCCAACAAAAAGGCTACACTCTCCTGAGAATACTCCTAATTATACACTGTTTATGTCTGTGTGTGTGCACTGAATCAAAGAGGAAACACATCAGGAAAGGAAGCCAATATAAGGATCGGACCATCTCTCTCTCCTCCCTCTCTGCTGTACCACTGTCTGTCTTCAGTGTGAGCAGCAGCTCTAGTTAAACTTCAGGTCTCCCAGACTGCAGATGGTCTACACATGATATGCATTCTTGACTGACATCACATGGACGGGACTTGTGGATATGTTTGTCATGTTTTCTTTTTTATTTTCTCGATAGTTTTCCTTTCTATCTTTCCCCCTGAAATGCCTGCACACACAGACAAAAAAATCTCTCTTATCCGGAGCCAGGAGGAAATCAATACCCAGCGTTGATCTGTGATGATGTCACAACATTGTTAAGATGAATGGTACACATTAGACTCAGTCTAAACAAATCAGGAAGGAAGGGGGGTGCGCGAGAAAGAGGTACGGTACCCCGGGTAATCAAAGAGAGAAAAAAAAAGGGATTGGGAGGGAGGGTATGAAAAGATGAAGAAACAAGAGAAAACAGAGGAGTGGAAATGATTTCCCGCTCTCCTGCTTTTTTAATTTGCTTCTTTCATGTAAAATCACACCCCAACTCTCACTCTATATTCTGCTATATTTTTTAACAGAATATTATCAGTTTACATACTAGTGGTGTGTAGGTTTGGATGTGAATATTACTGTAAACTGTCTTTCATTTTTGCAGGTAGGTAGCAAGTCCATTGTCACTTTCATTATATAAGCCCCAGGCAGGATGAGAACAACATGCCATCCAACTTAACAGGCGTGTATCTCAACAGATCATTATCGAGAAACTGACTGATTATTTTCATAATTAAATCTATTCATCTTTTTGTATCCCAATTTCCCAGAGCCCAAGGGCACGTCTGGAATTAAATATTTGTCCAACAAACAGTCCAAAACCCAAAGACGACTTATAGACCATCATACATAACAAAGAAAAGCAGCAAATACTCACAATTAAGAGCAAATATTTGACCTTTTTTGCTTGAAAACCCTTATGAAACATTGAAGTGAATATCAAATTAGTTTGAAACTAATTTTTCTCTCGATCGACTCATCGATTAATTGAAGAATCACTACGGTTCTAATTTTGTCTCCAGCTAATCTTGCACCACACTTAGATTAGATTACTCCAGCCTAGCTCCAACCTCACTGAAACATCCATCCATCTCTCTCTGCCATTATCTTACCTCAATCGATGAGAGGGAATCGCACTCATAGTCATTGTAGTCCAGCCCAGCACAAATCTATCTATTCAAGTTTTACTTAAGAAGAACTTTACTGATCTTTCCCAAACACTCGTATCCCCTGAAAACAGGACACATCACTCAGAAGATGACTAAAAAAAAAAACAGCTCCATCATAAAACTACGTTTGTCCTGCACCGATCCAGCTTCCACCAGAGACGTCTTCCAATCAAATCTGAGTCGGTACAACACAATTCAACTGAATCCATACTGAAGATCAGCGGGGCAGTCTGTTTCCAGGAAAACTTGCACTGCAGAGAGGTCAATCTGCAAATGGTTTGGGACTGCAGAAGCAAGACCATACCATTCTGAGTAACAAGAGGAGGGGAGACAAAAGACAGATGCAACCACTGGAAAAAGGGGAAAAGGAGAGTGAGCACACATGGTTTCAGTCTGGATGGGGGGTGGACCCCCAAACGTACCTCTGCACTCTTACCGCTTTGCTCAGTTCATCTGAACCTGAGGGGATTGACTGTGAACATATGCACTCCCATGCACACAAGTCTTCCGTAACCTGACCCTTACAACACTAATCAACAGTCCCCCTTAACTCATATAACACACACAGTTCTACACATCTTATTCTCCAAGGAGGGAGCATGAAAGGCGGGAAACCTCAACACACTTTTTACATTAAGTCACTTTCTACTCTCTTTGTTTGCCCCTCCACATCCCCTTCCTTACAGTCTATGTTTCATATTATGAACACAAAGGGACATTTGTGTGTGTTCAAGTTGTCTGTCTCCTGTCACATTTGAACCTTTCTTTCATTTGCTTTTTTCTTAGTCTGTCAGTTTTCTCCTACTCCTTTATTCAAAGTAAAGAAAAGAAAGTAGCACTGAATAATGTTCATAAGCACATACTTCACACGGAAATATTCAAGCTTAACTCATTTTATACTTAAGTCAGATATACAAAACACACGTGTAGACGCAAATGCTGGCGGTGCTTACCTGGAGACATTGTCAGGTGAGCAAGCAGAGACGCTGGTTTCAATGGAGTCAGTGCTGTCCACACTCATTGTGTCAAAGGCCTGGTCACGGTAATCGAGGTAGACGTTGGTCTGGGAGGCTGCTCTGGAGCCGGGCTGACCTAGAAACACAAGCACACACAGAGAGGGAATAGAGCTTCAGTAGCGACTAACGTTACTTCTTCTTCTCATCCACATGTGCACAGTTGTGTTGTACCTGTCTGTGTTGCTCCATCTGGGTCAACAGTTTGCCCAGGGGGCTTCAGGTTTGGATCACAAACCCCCGCCACTGTGAAACGCTCTTACGCGCTCAGTGAAAAATAAATCCACGCCGACTCTCGTTAAAAGCGTGTCCAAATAGTAGTGCGTTCAAACAATAGTCCACAAAATGAGTGCACCTCGCACAACAGAGTACAAAGATGTCCTCAGAAGTAGAAGGAAGTAGAATGTTGACAAAATTGCACTGCAGATACTTAAAAGAGAGACTTAATTGAGCCTCTGGGTACAGGAAGAAACATACAAAAAACCCTGATACCATCTGCCCCATGCAGCAGACCCACCCATCTGATGAGCCAGATCAAGGGACCAAAGGGACTGAGGGACCAGATACACGTGCCAGCGTCCGGCCAGTGCTATCACAACACACGATATTCAGAATACTGAGTTCAACTGTTTAAAAGTGCAACAGTTGGATATGAAAGTCTGCACATAAGTGATTACACTTTATTTATTCATTCAAAAAGACCACACATGGAGAAAAGCCTGAGAATCCTTGAAATAAACCAATCTTTCATCTTTCAGCTAAATCTACATTCAAAAACCACAAGTCAGCGACTACCCAAACAGAGGGCAAAAAGATTATGGTCTGTGCTAAGTAAAGAGCAGATTTCTTAATGATAGAAAATGGCTCGTTGCCGTTTGTGATAAGAAGCTGAAAAATGTTTTATTTCTAAGTGGCTTTTTTCAGAACAATACTTTAACCAACTAACGAACCAATTTTAAAATTGTTCATGCTCAAACCAGCACATCTCCTAAATACTCTCACACACAGTACTCTACAGCATTTAAAGGCGCAGCCACCCTTCCACTTACATTCCTGCACTATCTGTACTACCAGATAAACAAATGAGAAACTGTGTAATCCAACAAAACACAACAAGCTACACACACACACACACACACACACACACACACACACACACAAACACACAGACACACACACACCAAACCTCTAACAAGAATAGATGTTAGTATCAGGGTTCCCACGCCCTCTTAAACATCAATTACAATTACTGTCCAGGTCCAGTTCCCTTAAATTCAAAGACCCAACACTGCTTAGTTTAAGGATCAAATCAAGGTCAATTACTGACGACACTGAGAATTTTCAGATTGAGAAAGAGCAGAAGCTTTACAGAAGCTCACAAACAACTATTAAAAAGAGAGAAAGAGGATTGACTGTGTGAACTGTGCTGTGCTACAGTGATGGCAGGAAACTATGGGAGACACTAATGCAGACACAGGGTTTCCTCCAGGATTTTTTTAAACCGTGGGGGAGGTCTGCCCGAGTGGAAGAGGGGGGGTGACGACGACGACAACATGAATTTTGAAATGTGAAATTATGACTATTTCAAACTGAATGTTTACTATAGGGTTTCCGGTACATGAATTGAAAATAATAATTGAAAATAGGATCTTGGAGTATCACTCGGCCAAAACAACAAACACAACAACAACAAATTAAAGATATGGGGTCCAGGGTATAATTGGCCGTTTTTGACTACTTTTGATTTTACCTTTATATTTCACCTTAAAAACTGTTTACCTTGCCTTGTTTGGTGTCATTTTCTTCAGCACCTCACGTATGTACAGTTATTTTTTAATTTTGACATACTGTATTAGTACAGTGGACCTAAAATCACACAAAAATCATAAAATCCGAGTAGATTTTTTACTGTGAAAACCACAAATATGTTTAACGAACCATTTTTTATTACTTACAATGCAAATTTAATTTGTTGTTTGCTAAATTTGTACATAAGATTTTGAAATTTACAAAGTTATATGTAACTATTTACATTTTAATGCAGGCAATGCCTCAGGCTCAGGCCTCCCTCAGGTCCTCACAGCTCAATGAGGAGCTGCACTGCCTGCTCCTCGTTCAACAGTCTACTCATTGTTTTGACACACAAAACAAAAAAACGACTACACTACACACTAAACACACTACACTACACACTATCTATACACTCAAAACAAGCCAAATGTCACAAAAGTCTCTACTCTCAAAACTCGCTGTCACTAACGCTGTCTCTGTCTCTGTCAGTATCGCTGTCACTTTCTTCGCCGTCCCTCCCCACAACTTCCCCTGTTCCCAGCAACCAAATCACGTGATTTGCCATATAATTTTGTGATTGGTTGATGTGGTGGCTTTTTCCACCAATAGGAAAGGGGGTATCACGTGTTTTTTGCTTGCAAGCGCCTTCTGTTTGCGGACACGTTACTGAGGAAAGCCCGTTTTTACCGTTTCTTCCTGCACCAAACACGCACCAAACGTGACGGCGATATTCGCGAAAAAGCGTCCATTATTTATCACAAGTCCGGTTTTACTCGGCCTATCAACACAATTTAAAAACTGGTATATAGTTTGACGTCCACACTTTAGCCACAAGTTGAAACGGAGAATAAATCTCGCTGCTCCGTCGTCTTAACGCGGTCACGTGATTTGGACGAGCCGGCGCGTCCGTCGATCCCAGAGGGTTGAATAACTAAACTAGTCTATACTGAATACAGTCAAATAAACATCTCTTCCTGCATAGAATGTGTCTTTCACCCTTTTCTCTCCCTCCACGTCGGACTGTTGTCTTAACTCTCTTCGTCTTTCGGGCGCCGCAGCCAGACAGGCAGGTGGTGACTCCGGTGTTGGTTTTTCAAAATAAGGGTAGCTATTTGCAGCGTAGTGTCACATTTCATGAAAAACACCATGTTTTGTGCCAAAATCACATTTCATACAATAATTTACATTAATATAAACATAAAACAACATAAAAACAAGGTAAAAAACAAACAAACAAAAAAAAACATTATTCTGAAGGTGTGGCGGCTTTTATTTTGCCGTGGCGGTGCGCCACGATCAATTACATGTAGAGGAAACCCTGAGACAGCAGAATGTAGCCTATTCACTAATGTTAAGTAAGTATTATAGGAACTTTCAATGACCCATGTCTATTTATGTCTATTTTTCTTATGTTTAA
>CM077803.1:11691510-11941500 GCA_039737535.1 Lagodon rhomboides | reverse complement strand
CTACTGTAAAAACACTTTGCTCAATAATTCCTGGCTATGGGTGGTATCTTTGACTTCTACACATCTAAGACTACAAGTATAGTGGATACTGAGCATTGTTACTGCACCAATGTGGAGAAATTCAACAATAAAATTCCACACTTGTACCTCCAAGTGGCATATTTTCTTATGTTTAATTACTGTAAAAACACTTTGCTCAATAATTCCTGGCTATGGGTGGTATCTTTGACTTCTACACATCTAAGACTACAAGTATACTGGATACTGAGCATTGTTACTGCACCAATGTGGAGAAATTCAACAATAAAATTCCACACTTGTACCTCCAAGTGGCATATTTTCTTATGTTTAAGCTACTGTAAAAACACTTTGCTCAATAATTCCTGGCTATGGGTGGTATCTTTGACTTCTACACATCTAAGACTACAAGTATAGTGGATACTGAGCATTGGAACTGCACCAATGTGGAGAAATTCAACAATAAAATTCCACATTTTTATCTCCAAGTGGCATATTTTCTTATGTTTAAGCTACTGTAAAAACACTTTGCTCAATAATTCCTGGCTATGGGTGGTATCTTTGACTTCTACACATCTAAGACTACAAGTATACTTAATATCAAGCATTTTTACTGCACCAATGTGGAGAAATTCAACAATAAAATTCCACATTTGTACCTCCAAGTGGCATATTTTCTTATGTTTAAGCTACTGTAAAAACACTTTGCTCAATAATTCCTGGCAATGGGTGGTATATTTGACTTCTACACATCTAAGACTACAAGTATACTTAATATCAAGCATTTTTACTGCACCAATGTGGAGAAATTCAACAATAAAATTCCACATTTGTACCTCCAAGTGGCATATTTTCTTATATTTAAGCTACTGTAAAAACACTTTGCTCAATAATTCCTGGCTATGGGTGGTATCTTTGACTTCTACACATCTAAGACTACAAGTATAGTGGATACTGAGCATTGTTACTGCACCAATGTGGAGAAATTCAACAATAAAATTCCACATTTGTACCTCCAAGTGGCATATTTTCTTATGTTTAAGCTACTGTAAAAACACTTTGCTCAATAATTCCTGGCTATGGGTGGTATCTTTGACTTCTACACATCTAAGACTACAAGTATAGTGGATACTGAGCATTGTTACTGCACCAATGTGGAGAAATTCAACAATAAAATTCCACATTTGTACCTCCAAGTGGCATATTTTCTTATGTTTAAGCTACTGTAAAAACACTTTGCTCAATAATTCCTGGCTATGGGTGGTATCTTTGACTTCTACACATCTAAAACTACAAGTATACTGGATACTGAGCATTGTTACTGCACCAATGTGGAGAAATTCAACAATAAAATTCCACATTTGTACCTCCAAGTGGCATATTTTCTTATGTTTAAGCTACTGTAAAAACACTTTGCTCAATAATTCCTGGCTATGGGTGGTATATTTGACTTCTACACATCTAAGACTACAAGTATACTTAATATCAAGCATTTTTACTGCACCAATGTGGAGAAATTCAACAATAAAATTCCACATTTGTACCTCCAAGTGGCATATTTTCTTATGTTTAAGCTACTGTAAAAACACTTTGCTCAATAATTCCTGGCTATGGGTGGTATCTTTGACTTCTACACATCTAAGACTACAAGTATACTGGATACTGAGCATTGTTACTGCACCAATGTGGAGAAATTCAACAATAAAATTCCACATTTGTACCTCCAAGTGGCATATTTTCTTATGTTTAAGCTACTGTAAAAACACTTTGCTCAATAATTCCTGGCTATGGGTGGTATCTTTGACTTCTACACATCTAAGACTACAAGTATAGTGGAAACTGAGCATTGTTACTGCACCAATGTGGAGAAATTAAACAATAAAATTCCACATTTGTACCTCCAAGTGGCATATTTTCTTATGTTTAAGCTACTGTAAAAACACTTTGCTCAATAATTCCTGGCTATGGGTGGTATCTTTGACTTCTACACATCTAAGACTACAAGTATACTGGATAGTGAGCATTGTTTCTGCACCAATGTGGAGAAATTCAACAATAAAATTCCACATTTGTACCTCCAAGTGGCATATTTTCTTATGTTTAAGCTACTGTAAAAACACTTTGCTCAATAATTCCTGGCAATGGGTGGTATATTTGACTTCTACACATCTAAGACTACAAGTATACTTAATATCAAGCATTTTTACTGCACCAATGTGGAGAAATTCAACAATAAAATTCCACATTTGTACCTCCAAGTGGCATATTTTCTTATGTTTAAGCTACTCTAAAAACACTTTGCTCAATAATTCCTGGCAATGGGTGGTATATTTGACTTCTACACATCTAAGACTACAAGTATACTTAATATCAAGCATTTTTACTGCACCAATGTGGAGAAATTCAACAATAAAATTCCACATTTGTACCTCCAAGTGGCATATTTTCTTATGTTGAAGCTACTGTAAAAACACTTTGCTCAATAATTCCTGGCTATGGGTGGTATCTTTGACTTCTACACATCTAAGACTACAATTACAGTGGATACTGAGCATTGTTCCTGCACCAATGTGGAGAAATTCAACAATAAAATTCCACATTTGTACCTCCAAGTGGCATATTTTCTTATGTTTAAGCTACTGTAAAAACACTTTGCTCAATAATTCCTGGCTATGGGTGGTATATTTGACTTCTACAGATCTAAGACTACAAGTATAGTGGATAGTGAGCATTGTTTCTGCACCAATGTGGAGAAATTCAACAATAAAATTCCACATTTGTACCTCCAAGTGGCATATTTTCTTATGTTTAAGCTACTGTAAAAACACTTTGCTCAATAATTCCTGGCTATGGGTGGTATCTTTGACTTCTACACATCTAAGACTACAAGTATACTTAATATCTAAGCATTTTTACTGCACCAATGTGGAGAAATTCAACAATAAAATTCCACATTTGTACCTCCAAGTGGCATATTTTCTTATGTTTAAGCTACTGTAAAAACACTTTGCTCAATAATTCCTGGCTATGGGTGGTATCTTTGACTTCTACACATCTAAGACTACAAGTATAGTGGATACTGAGCATTGTTACTGCACCAATGTGGAGAAATTCAACAATAAAATTCCACATTTGTACCTCCAAGTGGCATATTTTCTTATGTTTAAGCTACTGTAAAAACACTTTGCTCAATAATTCCTGGCTATGGGTGGTATATTTGACTTCTACACATCTAAGACTACAAGTATACTTAATATCAAGCATTTTTACTGCACCAATGTGGAGAAATTCAACAATAAAATTCCACATTTGTACCTCCAAGTGGCATATTTTCTTATGTTTAAGCTACTGTAAAAACACTTTGCTCAATAATTCCTGGCTATGGGTGGTATCTTTGACTTCTACACATCTAAGACTACAAGTATAGTGGATACTGAGCATTGTTACTGCACCAATGTGGAGAAATTCAACAATAAAATTCCACATTTGTACCTCCAAGTGGCATATTTTCTTATGTTTAAGCTACTGTAAAAACACTTTGCTCAATAATTCCTGGCTATGGGTGGTATCTTTGACTTCTACACATCTAAGACTACAAGTATACTTAATATCAAGCATCTTTACTGCATCAATGTGGAGAAATTCAACAATAAAAGTTCTACATTTGATTCTCCAAGTGGCATATTTTCTTATGTTTAAGCTACTGTAAAAATACTTTGCTCAATAATTCCTGGCTATGGGTGGTATCTTTGACTTCTACACATCTAAGACTACAAGTATACTGGATACTGAGCATTGTTACTGCACCAATGTGGAGAAATTCAACAATAAAATTCCACATTTGTACCTCCAAGTGGCATATTTTCTTATGTTTAAGCTACTGTAAAAACACTTTGCTCAATAATTCCTGGCTATGGGTGGTATCTTTGACTTCTACACATCTAAGACTACAAGTATACTGGATACTGAGCATCTTTACTGCATCAATGTGGAGAAATTCAACAATAAAAGTTCTACATTTGTATTCTCCAAGTGGCATATTTTCTTATGTTTAAGCTACTGTAAAAACACTTTGCTCAATAATTCCTGGCTATGGGTGGTATCTTTGACTTCTACACATCTAAGACTACAAGTATACTGGATATCTGAGCATTGTTACTGCACCAATGTGGAGAAATTCAACAATAAAATTCCACATTTGTACCTCCAAGTGGCATATTTTCTTATGTTTAAGCTACTGTAAAAACACTTTGCTCAATAATTCCTGGCTATGGGTGGTATATTTGACTTCTACACATCTAAGACTACAAGTATACTGGATACTGAGCATTTTTACTGCACCAATGTGGAGAAATTCAACAATAAAATTCCACATTTGTACCTCCAAGTGGCATATTTTCTTATGTTTAAGCTACTGTAAAAACACTTTGCTCAATAATTCCTGGCTATGGGTGGTATCTTTGACTTCTACACATCTAAGACTACAAGTATAGTGGATACTGAGCATTGTTACTGGACCAATGTGGAGAAATTCAACAATAAAATTCCACATTTGTACCTCCAAGTGGCATATTTTCTTATGTTTAAGCTACTGTAAAAACACTTTGCTCAATAATTCCTGGCTATGGGTGGTATCTTTGACTTCTACACATCTAAGACTACAAGTATACTGGATACTGAGCATTGTTACTGCACCAATGTGGAGAAATTCAACAATAAAATTCCACATTTGTACCTCCAAGTGGCATATTTTCTTATGTTTAAGCTACTGTAAAAACACTTTGCTCAATAATTCCTGGCTATGGGTGGTATCTTTGACTTCTACACATCTAAGACTACAAGTATACTGGATACTGAGCATTGTTACTGCACCAATGTGGAGAAATTCAACAATAAAATTCCACATTTGTACCTCCAAGTGGCATATTTTCTTATGTTTAAGCTACTGTAAAAACACTTTGCTCAATAATTCCTGGCTATGGGTGGTATCTTTGACTTCTACACATCTAAGACTACAAGTATAGTGGAGACTGAGCATTGTTTCTGCACCAATGTGGAGAAATTCAACAAAATGTTTTTTTACCTCAAATTCAATAGATTTCAATGATTTCAATGACCCATACAAACCTGTAGTAAATGAGGGGCATTTTCATGTTACAGTCCAGATGAATGTGAGTGTTTGTACCTTTATGCAAACGTCGAGGTTCAGTGTCCTTGTTGGATAAGGAGAAAATTCTTGGAAGGATGCTGCCACAACTTGAGCTCTGTACCAGGGGCTGATGGGACTGTAAATGACCCAGAAGAGACCAAATCATTTACTCCCAGTTTTTAATAATTAAAAAAACAACACTCAAACGTGAATTTTCAAACTGAAGCAATGTATACTATTAATATAAAATTTATAATAAACATAACAATTAAATGTCTGGACCAACAATATTATCACATTAAATTATTTGTATTGATTTGTATCACTCATTCATTCATGACCATCTACGTGTGTGTACCTTGTTGGGGAAGCTGCGTCCTAGTGTTGCACACATGAACTGAGGGGTCATGGCAGGTGTGGTTTTCTTCCTGGGTAATGTGTCACTTAGATGGGAGCCACCATCTCTGTCAGACCTCCTCCTCTCCTCCAGCAAGCGGAATTGCTGAATAAACACAAACACGCCAAAACAGGGTCAAAGGATATAGACGGTTAACTGATTATCCGGTACATGAACATTCATCAAAATGATCCAATTAAATTGGAAGTCAGAAAACACTATACTGCCTCTTTAAGGAAAATGTAATGACTTGACGCGCCAACGCATATGATTTAAAATGTGTTATTTTATCCATATTTATTAATTAGCCTTTACATTTAGATACGTCATAGAAGTCAATATGTATTATTCATTCTAATTAACACAGTCAATAAAAGCAATTGTGTGAAATGTGTATCTGGTTTCCACATAATGTGTTTGTCACATAAAAATAGACGAGCACGTAGTTGCTGAGACACACACACACACACAAACAGGCACACGCACACACACATTACCTGCCTGTGTCGGTGATGGTGTTTTTTGACAGGAAGGGGAGGTGGGGGAGAGTCAGGGAGAGGAGAGGGGTCTCGATATGACACCATGTTCTCTGGCCAATGCACAGAGGGTGTTTTGGGGAGGGGGCGGGGACGGGGATTTAGATGGGAGGAAGAAGAAGAGGAGGAAGAGGAGTGACAGTCGGCAGGTGAAGAAGAATGACAGGGCTTAAAAAAGAAAGAAAGGAACACCGTCAGAGAACAGAAATAGTGCAGGAGGAAGGAGGGAAAAGGAGAGAAAATAAAAAAAACACTCTCACACAGATACACTTTAGCTAAATTACACACGCAATCCCTTAACACCACTATACAAACACACCTCATCCTCTGGTGGTTTGGGATTGTCGCCGTCAAGGGAGGGGTTTGTCTCGGACTCAGGAGAGGCATTGGCCAGGGTGGGGCGAGGGGTGGGTTTAGGCTCCCCTCTAAGCTGTGAGTAAAGCTCATTGATTTCACTGACTGTGACATAGCCCTGGAAAGTAGCATGTGGAGAAATAGGGGAGAGAGAAGGGGTGAGGCATAGCATCAGGTGAGTCAGCCATACGAAGATGTTATGACAAACTTGAGAATTAGTTGTTAGAATGATGGAACATCCGGTGATTTTAAAAGTGTCAAAGCAAAAAAAGTCTTTACATATACACGAGTTACTTAGACAGTGCACTCAATTTGCATTCAATGAGTGAAGTAAACAAGAAAATAGACATTCTTACAAGGTTACCTCAGTATTAATATATGTGAGTATAAGCTGTGCAATTAAGGGTTAGTCCAAGGGACTGGTATTTAAAACAATAAATGAAGAGGAGAGGAGGAACGAAGGACAGGAAGGAAGGATGAGATGGATTTGAAACAGACTATCTGGACCAAGAGGGAAACAGAAAAGGGATGAATTAGTAAAACAAGACAAGAGTACCTCAGCATTCTTGAGAAAAACAGAGGAAAAGAAGGAGGAGAGGGCGCACAAGTTGACTGGAGGAGGAGAAATTGTGGTGGAGGTGGAGTCACGCCAACAATCGCTTAAAGACTGACATACATCAGCCAGAGAGGCTGTATCCTAGTAAGCAGAGAAGGAAACCCCAGCGATTAAGTATGATGAAAATCCTGCCCAGGTCAGTCTTAAGGAGTTCAAAGAGGAGGACAGCTCTGATGCTCTTGCCTGACAGCTGTCAATCAAACCTACCTCTCTTAGAGTGAAACCCCGTCCACCAGTAAGGTCAGCATATTTTCTTTCCAGCGTTGTGAGGTTTTCTTTCTCCTAAGGAGACAGAAAAGAAACAAATGAAACACAATACTAAAAATTAGAATTAGCCTCTTGTGTCGGCTTCGTACACAGAATCGAGGCTGGCCACATGCACACACATGCAAATGTGGATATCTTCGTACCCTTTGCAGCATTGCTTCAAGGTTGCTTCTCTCCTTCAGGAAGCTCTCCTTCTCCCGCTGAGCCTGCTGGGTAATCTGTGCTGCCTGCTTCTTTAGAGTCAAGAGTCGCTCCTGTAGAAAATGCAGAACAAGAACAGAACATCACTTATCGATCACGCGGATAACACCAGTGCAAAAGCTACTGAGAGAATAACGTTTACATCCTTTCCAACCATTTTAAGCAGAGGTTCAACTGAAGTAGAAGATAAAATACGGTTTGTTTCACCATAAACCAGTACCTCTTAGGCTGCACATACTGTATGCAAAATAAACTGCTCCAGATTTTTACCTTTCGAGTGACGGTGCTCCGCTGGTAGTCTGCGATCTCCCGGAGAAGCTGCTGTGTGTGGGTCTCCTTCTCCTCGTCCTGCCTGCTCTCTCGCTCCAGCTGCTGGAACTCCAGGTCCTCAAAACGCTTCGTCTCCGTCTCGAGCACCTCACAGTCCTGACAAACAAACACAAGAAACAATGCCCAGGTAAACAAGCAGGACAAAGGAATGCATGTATACAGGATACCTGATCATACACTTCAGAAACATGCAAGATGCAGACATGGAGGTAAGAAGATACCAGTATACAAGACCAGAGGATTTGTACTCAGAGCATACACAGTGAATGGATTGCAGTTAAATGCATGCAAATGCATCAATTTAACAAAACATTAAGATTTACATCAAAATTACATAGTAATATATTAAGTTATTTGGTTCAGACATATGGTGATTGATGCTTCATTGATCAATTAATTAAACAAACAAACAATCAATAGACAACATTTAATAGATAACGTGTACATGCAAGTGTTCATGAACAACCTGCAAAATATTTCCAGTCTGGTGACAATAACATTGTAAAAATTCTGAAATATGCAAGCAATTATGTATCAAAACACACTTGGCCATCCCAGAATACACCGACATAGACAAAGCAAACCAGACACACACTTCCCTGATGTTTCGACACCACTTAAATGTCATGCGGACTGTTACACCAAAGCATAACCAGAGTCTGAATAAACATGCAACACGTTGCATACTGTAAGCATTCCCCCAAAATACAGATGACTTAAGTGTTTCCTCCTCAAGAAATAAACATAATGTTTTGTTGGACGACACCAGAGCACCCACAGAAAACCCATGCATGCTAGCTTGAGTCTCTGAATTGCCTGCGGGTGTGATTTTGAGAGTAAATAGTTGTCCATCTCTACATGGCAGTGCGTACCCCAAATACTATAGGCTCAACCACTCTGATGAAATGAAGAGATGTGCAGACATAAAAAAGCGTTAGACATAGACATGAGAGAACATGAACCAGGTAAAGATCAAAGGTGGCAAAGGGGCAGAGAGCTCAGGAAAGAAAATGTTTTCACATGCAAGTCCAAGTATGCGAGCATCACGTGTCTCTTTCTATGCAAGTCTGTTTATGTTTATGTGAACACCTGTCTACGTATATTGAATGTTTTGTTAATGTAAATATGTACATATATATCTGCTTTAGTCCTGGATTTCTTCTATCTCTGCACATCTTGTTGTTATATTTAGTATACTTGCTTCTAGGTTTGTCTACATGTTGCGTCACCATGGATTCATTGGTTTACACACTCAAGTACATACTATATCTTCCTGTGTGTGTGTCTGTGAAGTGTGAGTGTGTTTTCGTGTGTGTGTGTGTGTGTGTGTGTGTGTGTGTACTGACCCTGGCCAGCTGCTCCTGCAGGGGCTCCTTGGTGGCCTCAGGGCAGCTGTCCAGCTGGGAGCGCTGCTCACACACAATCTGAGCCAACCTCTCTACTCTGCCCCTTTCTGCCTGCAGCAACTCACACGCCTGGCATACACACATGTGCATACACATAGACGCACATACATGCCCGCAGAAACACGCATGTACACGTCCGTTTGTGTGTACATACGATGCACACACGCGCACACACACACAGGACAGAGAGAGGATGGCAGCGTTAGTGGGACTGGGGTGCCACAGTTAGTCACTACGGCGACCAGCAAGATTAGCATGGAGGGATGGGGGAGGAGACAAAGCTGGAGAAAAAACTCTATCAAAAGGGATGGAGAACTGGGGAGGAATTAAGTAGAAATGGAGGCATGAAGGTGGTATGAATGAGTTAATTCCCCTGCCTTTCGTCCTCTGTCTGTTGGAATGGGAATGATTGAGGGAATGGGTGAGGAGGGATGGCCAAGTAGATTAATGGTCCTCTCTAAAAGTGCCACAACAAACACAGACACCCAAAATCTGTGCAAGCACTCAACTACACTTAACAATCTGATCGTTCCGTCTTTCTTTCCCTCTGTTTCATTCAGTATCATGATGCAGTTTCATCATGTACACTCCAGATGAGAACGTCCCAATACCCAACCAAAGTGTACTCACGCGAACACACAACAAATTCAGTCTATTTATCCACTTACATTTTCCACCCTGTCGATGATACCATATATTGGTTTAAATATAAACACATACACACACACTTTCCTACAACCGCGGTCCTCCCGCAGGAGTGTGTGTAAGATAGGATCACTTGGTGACCGCTGTACCCCGAGCAGTATTAACAGATATATATTTGGACCAGAGACAGCATGAGAAGGATTAACACCTACCAGTTAGTCACATGACCCCTAAATGTTTGACAGTCTCGGAGCAGCAGAGTATGTGTTTTCAATACCACATGCTCACATACGCCTTTGGAGGGGAAATGCATGTTGCTGGTGAAACCCAGTGTTTATGTCTCAAGAAGATATGGTAACGGTACACAGTATATTTCCCCCCTTTTCCCTATGTCAATATCATATCACATCTTTTAACCCACAAGTGTGTTAAGTGTCAGTCTCTGTGTCAGCCATTATGAATCCCTGTGAGGTTTCCCTCTCACTCTCATTGTTTATCGTTGAAGCGGAGCCTGTTGAATACCTTTTCTTTTTCTTGTTGGGACTTGGTCTCTAGGTCAGCCATCTTGTTGTGAAGTGCTTCCAGAGCATCTTTTTCCTGTTGGAGAGCAGCAACCTCCGACTCCATCTCGGCCTCCACCAGAGCTTGCTCAACCTCCACCTTAGATAAATACACACCAATGAGTAAGCCATTTGTTACCTATACATAACACTACTTAATAATGTCTGATTTTCATCTGGAATATTGTTAAGACTTTGACATATTTGTTGCTGCTTCTGTCTGTCTTCTCTTTACCTCTCGGGCAGATTCCTCCACTTGGTTGTCCAGCTCTTTGATCTTTTGCTCCACCTCCTCCATGTTGTTCAGCACCTGGATCCTCTCCTCTTCCACACGCCTCACTTCCTCCTCCGAAGCTCTTACTTCCTGTCCACGACGACGAGCTGCATCATCTAAAGCCTGGTAACGACGTCATCAACACAGATAATCACAGATTGAACCACTGCTAAGATCTAGTTAAAGCTCACTTCCATCATTTGTTCCCCGCTGGACATTCTTATCAAAATAAATATAAATCTTATATTCTAGCCTCCTAATATGTGCATATATGCAAATCTCTCTTATTTTACACCAACAAATCATAAGCAGACACAAGCACACATACACCCACACACACACAAACAGCAGCTGTTGATTCTAAATGGTAACACTTGCCGGCACTAATCTAATAAATGGGCTGTAAATATCTCCCATCTGTGTATGTGAAGGATGTGTATATCCCTGTCACTCTCATATTTTCTAAAAAGAACAGGGAGCATAAACACTTCGCACATTAATCCTGAATAATCTTTTAAGAAGCTGACCAAAATCAAAGGTGCTACTATACGAGTCTTGTACTCTTTTCATTCAGGAGATGTGTATGATGCACATTTCAAAAGGATTTTCCTACATAACAACGTATAGACTTATACATGAATCATCACTTATGACCCAATAGAAGTGTATGACAGAGCCTGTATCTGCAGAGACTTTGTGTTTGGGCTGTATTTATCATTTTAATAAGGTATGAAATGATAAATACAATGATACATTTGCTGTGTTTTGGACATATCTGGACATCTGACATTCTGGAGAGATATGTAATTATTGAGTCTCATTCCCAGGCTACCAAATTCGATTCTTTGGGTAGCCCAAAGCACTGGTATTTGACAACCTGGGCATCAGACTCAACAATCATCCTTCTTTCTCCAGAACTACTTATTGTACCTGGTGTGGTAACAAACAGCGACCGAAAATTTTGCATAGAACATCAGTGTGCATTTAAAAGTGGTAAAGTGACACTGAGTCAGTACCCTTTTAAATGCTTTACAATAACTAAAGATGTGACATTGGTGAGAGCACTCTTTTGTACCTCATTGGTCCTCTGTGTGCGTGGAGAAGGTGAGGGGGCGAAGCTTCGCAGACTGACAGCAGGTGATTCTGCCCTGTTGTCTCGGTGGCCGCTGCTGCGCCTCCGTCGTACCTGTAGATCGTCATCGTAGTAACCATTCTCTGATCCAGGAGAGGCCATGTGACCATTCCCCATTGTTCCATTGATGGCCGAAGAGTCCGAAAAGACAGATGGGGTGTCGTCATCGTCGTCGTCGTTCACTTGAAGCTTCTCGAGCTCCTGGTTGATCTTTTGGAGATCTGCCACAGCTGAAGTGGGACTTGTGGTCGTGCCATCTCCATCTCTGTCAGCCCGGCCCAGCTCTGAACACAGGGACAGGATGGTCTCCAGCCGCTGTCGCTCCTGTGGTAAGCGCACATGCATAGGAACACACACATACATGTATGAGTTACAGCATGTAGAGGTGGAATTCTTTACGTTGTTTTCTTGAGTAGGTTATTTAAAAAGTGCAGTAATGTAGGTTGTGTAATTATCTTTGTGAGCAGCTTGTGATTTTACTTTAAAAGGGGTAAACCTAGTGACTTTGAGTAACAAACACAAAGGTCCCCACTATTTTAGTCTAAACTCAGTCCATTGCCTCTTTGACTCAAAACAAGTGTCAGGGTGCTACACAAATACAGTACAACCCCAAGTTTTAATAAAACCCTGACATTTTTTTTAAGCCCTACATTGGTGCTGGATATGTTGAGTGAATATATAGCAACATTATAAGGTGATAAAATATTAAACAGACCACAAACAGATCATTCACATTATCTTTTCAAAACCAGTAAATACATTCTTTTACACTTATTCTATCATTTTATGTGTAGTTTTTCCAGTTGGTTAAAATAATTGCACAAATCAAATGTTGTGTTATGTTCCATACTAGAGTGAAATAAACACAACAGCTCAGCTAGTATTATTTCTTTCCATCATAAAATCAAGTTTCCAATGCTCAGGTTACCTGAGGAAGCATTGCAGAAGTCAATCCCTCGAGTTAAAATGTCCTTGTTCTAAAATACTCTCTGTACCATCCTCTCTTGTGTGGAATGTACATGCCCTAGGTTAGATACCATTTGAGTAATCCAGAAAGAACATTTCTTCTCACTAAAAGTCCCTGGAGCAAGAGTTCCCCTTTCCACAGCTCTGCCTGCCCGATCACAGCTATATGGAGAGCTACGGAGGCTACACAGAGTCAAAATACCCCCTCGTCGATTCAGCAGTAACTTCTCTGGAGTGAGAGGTATGTAAGCTGCACAGCAAGCCTGTGTAAGTAATATTAGAGAGGGAGAGGAGGGACAGAGGTGTGTATGTGTTTGTGTGTGTGAGTGAGAAAGAGATGGAGCAACCTAATGAGAAGGTGGACAGCTGTCAACTATGATCGGAAGCGTGCACGAGAACAGGCCATGACTTCAAACGCGGGAATGTGTCGTGTGCACTGCCACTGTGGAAACAAGACACTTTCCAGGGAATTGTGCTCCAGGAAGGAATCTGAACTAGGTGAAGTTTGGACTGTGAAAGTCTCGAGACAGTAATCTGCCTGTTTAAAAAGACTGAAGAGAGACATCCTATTTAGGAAAGCCTCAGAGCATGTCACATACAATATTTTGCCTATTATTTCATCGTTTATTTCAGATATCAAATATAATGCAGCATAATCTAGGTATGGGGAAATCTCTTTCACCAGAAATTAAATATATTTAAAAAAGCAATTTATCTAAATAAATAAATTAATAATCACAGTGCAAAGTGCCTATCATTGGAATTATCTTTTGTATGTGTGTGAATAAACACAAACATACACGCCCCATTTAAAGTCAGTAATTTGAACCAGGGGCTGAGGCAAATCAAGCCTGTGTCAGTTTGTCACCTTGTTCTATTCTAATAGACACAAGCCTCTGTGGAGCCCTTACAGTAATCAGCTGTCAACTAGAGAGAGAGACAGATGGAGAAAGAGACAGGGAAAGGGAGACAAAGGCCACATCAAAGAAGAAAAGTGAGAGAGACAGAGAGAAAACCAGAAAAAGACAGCAAAACAGTGGAAGAGAGTGAGAAAATAGAAGAGAGGACACTAGCAGGGTAATAAGAGCTGGTACTTTGGCCTGACACACATTGTGAAGAAAAAGAAAAGCACTGAAGTTAGAGTATTCTGACTCTATATAACTAGGACTTCTCAGTCTCTTATAAGTAGCAACCATTACAGTTCTGTTCTCATTTAACTCGGCAGATTCCAAATTATTTATACTAAAAAGATTTCGCTAAATGCCAATTTGCAAACATTGGGCCAACTGATGGAATATAATAACCAACACTTAACCAAACCCCACCAAAAGCATCTAAGCTGTAAATCCTAAAGTAAAGATGTAATGGGTAATCTCTATTATTCTTGTATATCTCTTCTTTTTGTTGCTGGAAACATCCCCAAATAGCTGTTTATGCACGCAACCAAACAGCAACTTGGCACGGTGAGACTACATGTTTCCTGTACTACCACTAGAGGGCAGACAAGGTTAAGACAAGGTTTTCCAGAGCTTGTGCCTTGGTTTTAGGAGATACTGCTAGTGACCAACTTATGAAGTCCAGCTAAAAGCAGTTCATAGTTTTGTAATGTATTATTCAGAAATATTATTCATAGCATATAAAATCCATCACTGTGACAATTAATTATAGATGCTTAAATCAATGTTTGATTGAGCAATAAAAACAAAAAAACAAATAAAACTTGTTGTAAATCAAACCACATTAAATGCAACACTGCTTGGGTTAAATCAGTGTTCCATGTTGAGTAACTAGAGTTGCTCTCTGAACAAAGCAGGAGAGGCAGGCCCACAATATTCCACTTCGCAAATATAACTGCAATCCAAAATATGTGGACGCTAGCTGAACGCCACAGTGAAGCTTGGGAAACAGTTTGGTTTGTACATCATCCAGAAAACTATTTCTCACAGTTTCACCACCAGTTCACTTTGCAGTACATGGCTGCGTGACAAAGAGAAAAATAAAGAGAGAGGGATTGTGGGATTGTGAGTCCAGTCGTCATTATATGTTGAGCATCTGTGTGTTTATCCACCTGCTACGCTCTGAGACTGCTCTCTAATCTTCTTGGTTTCTGTAACCGACGTCTGACTGATGTGTTCTGTGGCTCCTCAGCGGCCCGTACCGCACTAGGCGGACTTCCAGATGACTGACATAAACACACAGCGCACTGACACAAACACACACACTATGGAAGCACGGGGTTAAGAATAGTCCTGTTAGTATGGGCTAACTGCCAGAGCCATCTGTTTAATGGTGAACCTCACTTTCACTGTGAGTGTGAGGCATTCCTAAACTCATTCCATTTTCTTGTATATACTTAGGTAATTGCATGTCTATGCAAAACAACCGCAATCTTTAACTGCAATTAAAAACTTGTATCCCTGTCTGCTTTCAGTCATCTGAACAGCGACCAAAAGTTAACTTGTCTACAGTCTATCTGCATATATAACTGATTTACACATAACACCACGGGATGCATTCAGTATGCAGGTTAAATCTACACATGTATACAGTGTCATTTGATATAAATGAAAATATGTTGCTATATTTTAAATAAGCAGTTGCTGGGGACATGCAAGATAACTGATGTCCTCTGTTAAACCCCCATGTGCAAACACACTAAAACTCACCAGTCTCTCCACCTCCTGCTCACGGAGCCTCTCCTCTTTTTGGCGATGGTGGTAGTCGGTCAGCTCCTCCTTCCCACTCAGTGAGCTGATACTCCCCCTTCTTTCCCTGAAACCCCCTGGTGGGGTCACTCCAGCTTTTCCAAATGACTGCCTCCTCTCGCCAAGACCCATCCCAGGTTCCAGCCCCGCCTTCCCAAATGAAGACCTCCTTTCTCCAAGTCCGAGCCCTGGGGCAGCGGTGAGTTCTAGGCCGACCCCTCGCCTCTCCTTCTCACCTAAATACAGCTCCATCCCCGGGGAGACTCCACGGCTGGCCAGCCGCTCCATTTCTGGGGGGCTGGAACTCGTGGAGCTGATGGAGCCCATGGAGCTAGTGGAGGTCAGGCTGAGTTTTTTGGCCACACGGGGTGAAGAGGAGCCTCCTGCCCTGGATGGGATGGTCACATCCGGTGGGGCGGCTGTGGAAGAGATAGGGGGGGTGGTGGGGGGCAAGTTCTTAGGGGCGGAGAGGGAGATAGACAGAACACCTTCTCCCTGGGTTGTGGCCTGGATTTGATTCCTGTTGGAGGAGAGCTGGCTGGAGTTGCTGGAGTTGTGGTTGAGGTCAGGGCTGGCATTCTGGCTGTTGTAATGATCTTTGCTATATTTGTAACCCCCAGCAATGTCGGATCGCCCGCGGGGGCAGTGTAGACAAACTCAGGACTCCGTTGTTGTTGTCACGGGGAGATGGAGAAGGGCAGAGGCGCGGCAGCGAGCGGCTGTGCCCTCCTCCCGTCAGCCCACTCAGCGAGCCTGCTGAGTATTTCCTGGTTCGACTGCTGGGCAATGGCTCTTGGTTGCCAAAGCTACGACGGCCAAGACGGGGGCTTGATGGCATGCTGGCCGCACCTCCAGCTGAGGGAGCGCGGGATGAGGAGGAGGAGGGAGGGGGAAGCGAGAGGAGGTAGCTACTGCTACCATCGACGGAAACAGAGGAGCCTCCACCATTCCACGTGGACAGTAAAGTAGAGGAGCCCGGGTTGTGCATCCGTCGGCCATCGCTAAAGTTGTCCTGGCTGCGACCGGTGGAGGTGCGGGAGGACAGAGAAGAGGAAGGGTCGGATCGTCGTCCAGGGGAAAGAGGGGGAGCAGATTTCAAAGACATGGGCGGACGGTCTGTGCCATAGAAACGCCGTGCCTGTTCCTGGTAGGCTGACGAGGATGTGGCAGGACTCGTGATGGGCGTGGTTGGTGGAGACTGAGAATGGACAAAGATATATTACAACTTCAGTTACTTAAATGTGTTATCCTATCATCATATATAATGCAATACAAAATATGACAGAGGTAGATACAGAGAGAAATATATGGAGAAAATAATGAGCCTAGAGAGGCTATAGCTCAAAAGCACTCCTGTTGTGACAGAAACAAGACTACTGAGTAAATCTGGTGTTGCCAGTTGAACACTGCAGTAGCCCAAGATAATGGGTAAACCCTGGTTAGCTATGTTTGGTCTTGCGGATAATAAGTAAACTCTAATTAGCTATGTTGAGCCCAAGACAAACATTCAAGCTAACAATACAGACTTTACAACCCTTGTTAGAGCAGAATAATAAATCTTAAAATGATAGCTGACCTGTGTTACACTGAAGTAGGAGGGGTTGGCATTCCCGTTGGCTCTCAGGCTGTTCTCCAGGGCAATCTTCTTGCGCTGCAGGGTGTCCATCAAGTCCCGGAGCTCAGAGGCCGATCGCATGCCCCTCGCACTGCTGGTGCCGCCCACCACTGCATGGCTATAGTCACTGCTAAACTTCAGGTAGTCTGGAGATGGGAGAGAGAAAAAATGGAACAGAAATTAAATGGATCATTTGGGAAAGTGCAGACACAAAAATACAAGGGAACATTAAGAGAAACAGCGAAATATACAGTATATAGGGTGTGTAGGGTGAACGATATGCCAACAATCATATTACAATTAATCTGGCGGATATTGTGATTGTGAAATGAGTCACGATTTCAGTGTATATGATAATTTTGCATTATTTAGGTTTATATAAAAATTATTCTTGTGTGATTCTGTGCAATATGGATGAATGAATAGATGGCGGGGCATTACATTACATTTTTTAAGTTCTGTTTGTATAAAACAAAAAAAAGGGAAAAGAAGCAAGAAAGGGAAGGGCAAAGAGTCATAAATGGCGGCAGTGGAGAGAAAGAGAGAAGTTGTGTATGTACCTGAAGCAGCAGCTATTCATACACTGGGTCCTTGGCAGGACAAACCCAACCCAAGCAATCCACAACTGGCAGCAAATCACCGAGAATAGGCTTCAACTCACACAGAAACAGACACTACTTGCAAATACACTCTCGCACAAAACCATCCATTAGATCCAAGACAAACATTTTAACTCCAATTCTAGCTCAGCTCCTCAGAGTAGGATTTGGGGAAATGAAAAAGACCACATGATATTCTGGAATACCCTCAAGAGGCCCCCCGCCCTCTCTAAAGCCTTTATTTAAAGCAGTTTCAGCAGTAAGGGGTCTCTTTTCCAAACCTCAACTGAGTCAGGTTTGACTTCCTTCCTGCTAAATCTTACCAAAACAAATGACCCTCAACTATTTTTACTTGGTTAAATATTGCTGAGGTTGGCAGCACTCTTTTTGACAAATAGCACTGGTTCCTTTCTGTGCAGGATTCCAAAAGAAAAGCCTCCCTAAATGTTATCCTGTGATCAAAAATACAGGTACACTTACGAGATAGCAATGTGGGAGAAACATGCCCAGTTTTTTTTTGTTCATCTGTGGCTTTATGTGGAAAGGAAAGCTATTACAATGTTCCAGCTTAGACCACCCAGTGTTTAACTGTCAAACACACCCACACACACGCACAAAAGCTTTCCTATAACTGACAACTGTGGGCCCGCCTGAGAGAAGCACACACATGAGTACATGCACCGAGAGTGTACATATGTGCTGAAGAATAGAAGCATAAGTGAGAATATTCAGCTGCACATTATAAAAGAAAGTAGAGCACCTAACGGTGCACGTCATAGCTGAACATAAGCCTGTGTGAGTAAATGTCAAACCTTACATGGTGGAGAGAAATGGGGCAGAAAATTAAAGACATCATAAGATCCAGAAGCACTCACACAGACACACACATGCGGGGTGTTTGTGTCCATACATGGGCAGATTTATACCGGAGGCCTGGCGTGCTCTGACTATTCTCTTCTATGCCCAGCTCCTTTCGCTTTGTGTGGGAGTCCTCACTTGAGGTGCGTGTTTAAGAGTGTGAGTCTTGGCAATCAAGAGCATAACGGTAAAGATTTTGGCTGTCTGCTATGGAGAGTTTGCTGAGTGTGTGTGTGTGTGTGTGTGTGTGTGAGAGAGAGAGAGATGAAAGTAATTTCTACAAAAACATCTGAGAAGCTGGAAAAGAGAGGTGTGCATTCCTTACGTCTAAAAGTTTAAAGAGCAAGGATTCCACTCATTATGGTGCACACACACACACACACACACACACACACACCGTGCTCAGAGCCCGATCAATCACAAAGAAGAGTCCAGCTGTATCACCAAGGCACCAGATGACAAAAACATTCCATAATGCTTCAAGTTTAAGCTTTAGCACGTGTGTGACAGTGAGAACGTATGTTTAGGAAAGATATATGAGCGGCCTGAAAGAAATACCTGCCCCCAACCTCCACATCAGCCTCTCTGACACACACTCAAGACTAACATCCAAATCTCACACACCTGTCTGGGCCATGTTATCTACCGGTAACTTTACCCCGAGATCCCCATCAGGGGATAGGAGCAAATATTTTCACCGGGACAGATGTTACATCAGGGGAAATAGGCTGATGAAGAATTATAGAGGGGGAATAGGTGAAAAGCAGAAAGAGCAGGGAGGGAGGTAGAAGAGGAGGTGGTGACGTGGCAGAACAAAGGCAGAGAGGAGGAACAAAGAAAAAAGGGCAGGGATCAAGTGCAGTTCAGGGGTCAGGAAAGGAGTTTACCACCAGACCTTGTGTGTGTGAATGTGAAGTTTCCAACACCTTTTTCAAAGTCAAATTTAAGCATTTTCAGGGTGCATTTTCAAGCTTTTCGCCAACTTACATATGTATTAAGTTAAAATTTTTACATACATATTTAACTCAATAAGATTATTTCACTTCATCGTGTTAAATCCAATGTTATTGTGCTATAAACAACCGCATTCATGCTTTGTGAAAGCATTCTACAGAGGGCTGACAAATAGAAAAGCAAAACAAAAAAGGGGTTCATGTTTCAGAATGTGTAAGTCGACTTGACATCCTATACAACATGCCTGAGCCAGCACAAATCCAATTTATTCTGAAGGTAATGCAGTTACAATTTCTAGCTGTTTCAAGCACATCATCCCCGAATTGTAAGCACTTTTCAAATGCTGAAAACACCACATTAAAATTGAAGCGTTTTCAAGGATTTCCAGCCCCGACACAAACCCCTTTGTGTGTACCTGTGTTGTAGGCCAAAGCGGACACGGGGCTCTTTTGAGGAAGCATGCTCTTCATTCTGCTGGCCTCCTCGGGATGGTTAAACCGGAAGAAATAGGATTTACCCAGACACAGGGAATAACCTGGAGAGAAAACACACATAGAATTAGAGATGAAACTGATATATATAGCAGCAGAGGGTAAGTAATCTACAGCCGGGTAGAGTGTAGTATAAGGAGAGCAGTACAGACTTACTCATGGATCAAAAAGTAATTGTAAGAAGTAATCCATGGCATTTGTGTGAGTGCGGCACAAACATCAGAAAAAAAATAGTCCATGGTGGCATACATATTAGGAATAGATCATACACTATTGTGTGAAGAGGCAGTCGTAAGTACAGCTTCACATTAGTATGAGCCTGGGATATTTATTCACAGCCAGACACACACTTGCACAAGCTCGTGCACAGCCAGGCCACAGTGTTTGCTCTGGCCATCAATTAGGCTGAGAGGGCCAGGTATTAAACAAGATGTCAGGGTCACAACCTCTGTAATACACACAGCCAGCCACAGCTGTCCAAATACCTCAGAAGGGAGAGAGACAGCAGTGCTGCTGCTGACACACACACACACACACACGGGACATCTGATGCAGGAAAAGAAATGAAAACACCACACTGATGCACATTTTGAGAGCCGGATGGAAAACCAGGAGATCCCCTCTAATTTTTTTTGTCTTATTGACTTGCATAATCTTTGCTCTCTCCATCCCTTCAACCTCCGTCAAGCAGAAGGTTCAGATAAACACTACAGTTAACCCCCCACAATGTTAGTGTGTAAAAGGCTAAAAAAGCACCTCTTTAATAGATCCATTACAGCTCCATCGGATTCCTTGGACCTGAAGTCAGACGCAACCACTGAGGCAAGAGGGGGGATAGCGAGAGGGCGAGTGGAAAAAGACTGAATGGAAAAATGTCAAAACTGTTTTTCTTTCTTTTCCCTTCTCTCTAATTCGCATCTCTCTTCTGTCCTTTTCTTCCTCAATCTTCACCTAAAGTGCAGTTTCACAAACATCTCCAGTAAATAGTCGCTCTAATAGCCAAATTGGAGATTATGGTTGATTTTAAAGAGGTGTCATGCCTGTCTAGACATTGCCTTAGAGTGCCTAGAGAGCAGAGGGATTTTTTTTGCCTTCAAAGCTGTAATTTCTCAGCACAGGAGGGGACCGGAGTGAGGCTATGAGGTGGAGTGAACACCACACACATGAAAACAGTGTAAGAAATGTTTAGTCTACACAGCTGGACTTTGAACTTCTCAAATATATACCCATGTAAACACTATCTTGCAGGTTTCGGCGCAAACTGTGAAGCCGTGGCATCAAGACAGAGAGATCAAAAGTTACGTGTAGAAGGAGAGAAATACACAAACACACACACACACTCACAGGTCAAAATGAAGGCAAGCATGAGCAAGATCTAATAATATGTGTTCCTAAATTGCCAGACATGAGTAATGTGTGTGTATGTCTTCAAAAGGTTGCGCATACTGTATCTCTGTGTGGAGGGACATGTCTTGTAACAGTGTCTGTCTAATGACTCACAGTAACACTCGGTATTTAGCACGACAGCAAACACAAAGGCATGCGCACACACACTTTGCAAGCAGCAGTCAGCTCTTGTAAAAATCTAATTTCCTACCCTCAATAGCCTCACCATGTGCCACCTTTAAAGTGGAGGGTAAAGCGTGTCGGCCTGATTTGTTCACAGCGCCCACCCCCTCCCATCTTTCTAATTTCCTCTCAGGGCTCCTCGTGCAGCTAACAAATAACTACGAGCTAATCCTCTCCTCCTTCCCGTCTTCAGCGTAAACAAACACAAGCACAATGTGTGCATTAATGACAGGGAAAGGCCCCTTTCTTTACAGAATGGATGTGAAAAAAAACACAGATTGAGAAATTCAGAAACTGGGTTTTAAGAGATGACATCTGGTGATTTAACTTCCTCTGGCTCAGTTATTACAGTTCTAAAGAAAAGGACTAAGCTTTTCCTGACCCTTACTACTTAAATCCATCTGTGATACAAATACAAAGGAACACACAGCATCATCCACATCCCATCAGAAATGTCTAATCTTAACTGCTTGCACACAAACTAAATTTAAGTCTGCTGTCCTAAATGCTTGCACACAATCACATGCCCACTCCCCACACACCATCAGCAACAAAAAACATTTAATTTCATTCACGTGTTTACTTGTTTACCAGCAAATTGAGTTTGCCTCCCATGTCGAAGGCCCCCCCCCCAACACACACGCACACACACATATGGACAGACCCTATCCAATAACAACAAAGCTAGAAATTAGTCTGTATATACATTTATAGGATAATTTAAAGTTTGCCATCTACAAAGTCAGACCTCAGAGCCTTTGAGGACACAGATGTACGAGCCCGTATCACGTCTGGAGCCAATTTCTGTTCCCATGTAGATCTGAGCGTACCAAACTACACTCTTACCACAATGTTATGGAAGAGGAAACTCAAAACTGTTTCTTTATTTGGTTAGCGTAAGTGGAGGAATTGCCAAATTGAGAGCGTTAGGTTAGAACGAAAAATAAACCAATTACAAGGATTCCATGCCGATGAAACGCACTTATCTGCTAAGTGGTCAGGTTTTGACAAGTAATCACAATCCAGAACAGTCAGGAAAAAAGATTCCCCATTTGTTTCTATCAAAATGTCTAAATTATTCAACTGGTTGCCTTCAAATTGCTGCTTTGATCACTTAAATATGCTAAGTACTGGTAGCTGAATTTACTCATTCATGAAAAGATGCATACACACACACGTCCCAGTGGGAGTGTAAAGTGGCCTCAAAAACCACAAATTACCCTCTCTGGGGCACAAGGGTCCAGCAGTCACATCATAAAAAAACAGACTGGTCTTTCTCAAGGGAGTCGGTGCAGATTGATTCAGTCACTCACACACACACTTTCCCTCTGTATCATACACACAGGAACAAACACACACACATTCAGATTAGAGACGCAGTGTTTCCTCTGTAGTAGTTTTGTAGCAGTGGTGGCAGGGCGTAATTTTTGGTATTTGTTCCGGGTCCATGTCTGTTGAAGTGCTAAAAGTGACTGCAGGAATATTGTTTATATTTAGTAATTTGATCATGAATAAAACATTTAAATATATATTTTCCTATTTTAGCCTGCTGCAGCTGTAGAGTCCTTACTGTATCGGTCCACCACTCTTGAATGGATATAGAGGAAACAGCGGGATGCACAATATTGGATTTTCTTCAGCCGATACAGATAACAGATAAATTACCTGCTTCTCATGGCCTGCACCATAAAGATAACCAATAACTTCACAATTTTGTTCCTAACTTGCAGTTGAAGCACACATAAGGGTAAGAAAGGCTAAGATGTAGTGAGTAAAGACAGATAATATTCCACAGCTCCATGAAGATCTGTTCAGAACCTCTTCTACGTTCATTCACAAATCATATACCGACTAAAGGTAACGGGTACTCCACCACCTAATGTATTCGGGTGTATAGATGCAGCACTTGTGGGACTTCTGTGTTGTGATTGAAGCCAGTCGTAAGTTTATGTTAGCGGACTCCATTTCTAAAATAACGTTTGCTATTGTTGCCGTCTGTTAGCAATGAGAGCAACTGAGACGAGGCACTCGAGAACTTGCATAAAGTCACATGACATCACTGTCGCAGAAATTCTGAAGAAATCCACACTCCACCAGCATTAAACAACTTAAACAAATCATTTACAGGCTTGCACAGGCAACAGAGAGAAGGTCTCATGTTTCACTTCACTTTACTATCCACGCACATATGGCCAATAAAAAAAGTGATTAACATATGTAAAACACATCGTACAAATTGTTACAGAGAGCCCCTTTGAGTCAATGAAAGCAATTTGGCTTTTTATGTATGGGCTATGATTTCCCGATACAATAAATAACTTATCAAATTCCTATAATTTATCAGCCCAATCTACAGCATGCCTCACTAATCCATATGCAGAATCTGGCTCCAGACCAGAAGCTCAGTCAGTAGATATCTTCTCTCTGCTCTATAAATCAAACCTCATCCACAAAGCATCTTTACATCAACCCCCACCCCACTTCTCTCAAGTGAAGGTTTGCAAGCCTGGGGACAACAATGGGCATACACTATTAACAAGCTCTAATCTACCAGGAAGAAAGGAAAGAAAGCTTAAAACAAACACCATATAAACTGATAACAAAGGACATACGTCTTATTTCTCTGGTTTATAGTGGAAGATTTTTTCTAAGCCCAACTGTGCTGAAGGCAGGCAGAACAGAGGCTTGTGAACACAATAACATCCAGGACAATGAAGCAAGTTTTGTGGCCAGGTCTCAGGTATCCTGCCCACTGTGCCTGTCCTCATAGCCATGGGCTAGTTCTTTTTGTCTCATGCAATCACACCAGTCTGTGAACTTGACAGCAAAATGTATGACCCTGAGGCATGAACACCAAGGTTATTTACATCTAAAAAAGGTGTGGGCAATATGCTAAAGCAAACAGGCTGTGCTGGAACGCCTACACCATTTGGCTGTATGTAAGAATGTAACTTTCACCACTCAGTGGCTTGGACTGCATTGAGAGGCAGCACTGATTTCACATCTGCTCTCCTGCTGACACCAAGTCATGTGGAGCTGTGCTTTAGTTTTCTACTATTTAAAAAAAAAAAGCAAAGAGGCTAAGTCAGTTCAGTGATATCAGCCCAGTGCATTAGTATTCTTGACTGATCTATAGTGACAGATGGTACTTCATTAGTATTTCTAGTGGACCCCATTGCAGCCGATCAGAGGGAGTCTGTGGTTTTTAAAGGAAACTCAATATCAGCTGATGATCATATGCTCTTTATGTAAAAGGAGCCATATCTGCGCATTTAAATGTCAAATACGGCAAAGCTTCAAATACCGGCAGGCAGATGTTTCGACTGATGGCGTTAACTACAAAATCTAAGATTGGGAACATTGGCCAACTTGTTCGAAGAGCATGTGACCTATACTACGGTGTGTTCATAAAACACACAAGAGAGGTGAGGAGCACCGGTTTAAAGGTGAATCGGCCATCATTAGCATCCGAGAGAAGAGGGAGAGAAAGAAAGAGAGACAAGAGGGAGCTTACCAAACACACTCATATATATCATAGAGTTACACACTGCCTGAGGAATTAAAATACAACGCCAATGTTACTTTTGTCATAAGAGCTAGCTTAATAATAATAATTAAAAAAAAATCAGTTACGAACCTTTTGAGTCCCATTCAGTGAACACTTATCACGACTTCAGCTTCTTCTTCTAAACGTCTGACAAATTATCATGACAAGAACTCGGGATAGAAAAGTAGCCTAAAACCAAAAATTAAAAAATACTATTATTTATCTAGCTACACTTCTGCCAGTGTCTGTGTTGTTGTTTTCCTTCCTCCTCCTCAGTGGGAAGCCTCCTCTCTCGTCTTCACTCCGTATGGAAGAAAGTTGCCCGAATAACCATCCACAAGTCTGAGTGCCGGACTGTACCAACTGACGGTAAAAAAGGGGCCAACAGGGGCAACATTTACGACGGCGAACGATTTTAAATACTGTCAAGAAACGTCAAGCCGCTACTTACGGTTTATAACTTCACAAAACTAATGAAAACATAAAAACACATGCGAAACTAATCAAGAAACAAATGTAAATTAACTGCGCTGAACTGCATCACCCCTATCTGCAGATGGTAAGTTCAAAGACTATTAGACAGTGAGGTATTTGGTAGACGCCCCCTTAGCTTTTCTTTGTCTACCTACCTATTTTCCTTCTCTTTTCTTTGAAATGTTTTGGGCCAGTTAAGCCCCAAACCAGTAGGAATACAGGGGCTGAATTATAAACCTTGGGAAACTGGTGATATTGAAATGACAACCTAATTCTTTTAGGAAGCATTTAAATTGACGTCTGAGACAAAACAAAAATAGAAAAGGGGAGGGAAGGGGATTCGAGGTATGCCAGACAGACTGGCTTGCTAAAGACAAAGTAGAAGACTTTGGAAAGGATAGGATATATCAATGTAAAGCAAATAAGAAAAAAAAAATCTGTGATACTTTGCCCCTCAGCTTAAATCAGGGGCAGTCTGTCTGGCTGCTTCTTTCAGATGCTTTGTCATCTGTAAACATTTTCAACACACCATGAACCATCTTACAGCTACTATGTCTTTTTATCATGTTTGCTGACGTGTATGTGATAGAGAAAGAGAGAGGGAGAGTGGTTGTAGTGGCTGTGTTTTGTTTGGCAGCAAGATTTGCATTTGCTTCAGACTGGTGTGAATGCTGGGACGTGGAGTTTTATTGTAAGAAGAAGAATGAATGAGAAAGCCTTCAGTCCGTATACTGCTTGCTTCTCATCGCTCTTGTTGCCACACAATGATTTATACTGTCATCATCGCTGTTGTTACGCTGTATGAACATATTACTATTCAACAAGTGACTTCCATCTGGTCTAGTGGGCTAACAGTGACGCTGATGTGATTCCAGGTCACGCTCAAAAGTCCCAAATACAGAACAGATCACTTCCTAAACATAGCTAATCATCTCCAGGCTGCCTTACTGTGTGTGTGTGTGTGTGGTTGTGTGTGTGTGTATGTGTCTGTGTGTGTGTGTGTGTGTGTGGTTAGACTAACTCAACCCAGAGCATCCGAGGCCAGTGGATATTCTTGAAAGATGTTCACTCTCTCTCTCTCTTTCTCTCCATAATTTTCCAAACCATGCCCTTTTGACTTTTTTTAACCCCTTTTTGTCTTTTACTCCTTTTCTCCACTCCTGCTGCTTCACAATGTCCCGACCTCGTGTGTGTAGACACAACCAAACGCGGTCAATATTTGAATCAGCCAGGCACAGCTGGAAGATAAATAGGCCTGTCAATATTTAACTTAAAATGGCCAGGCCACACAGGGCTCAATGAAAGGGAGAAAAGCGTACACAGAGAAAGTTGGACCCACAGAGAAGGAAAAGCCGCTGTAGTGCAAGTTGAGCTGAAGAAAAAGGAAGGAACACCGAGTGGAAATTGTTACATAAGTCAAAAACAGAGAAACTGGGAGAGCTCTGCAACTGAAATGGGGAATTTGGAAGAAGAGAGAAGAAAAGAGAGGAGGCACAGACAGGAGATAAACAGATCAAGGTACTGGCAGACAGAGAGCAGACAGGCACGTGGACAGGGGTGGACAGGAAGATAAGAAAGGAAAGACAGTTTGGGAGGCTACTCTGTTTGTATCTGACTTTAACAGAATTCCATGAGTAGTGTATCCTCTGCAGTTGCTGGAAGCTGTGACTCACTTGCAGCTCGCTGTTCCAAACCACTACGAATTAAGCCGAACCAGAGCACTACATCATTGAAAACACATACACAAACATGTGGAACTGCTCACACACACACACACACACACACACACACACACACACACACACAGACCTGTACATTTAATGCGAAAATGCACACACACAAACATACTGTCGTTTCTATGGAAAACGTCAGCACAATGTTAACTGTACCCATATGACTCATACACACTGAAAGGAATGCAAGTTAACCAAACCACAAACTAACTACTCTCTGTCTCTCCCTCTTTTTTCACACACACACACACACACACACACACACACACACACACACACACACACACACACACACACACACACACACAGGCTTGAGTTATGAAATTCTGAAAATATGCTCACTCTGTGCAATTAAGTCAACTTTCATTCCACTTCTTTTATTGACCAGTAGGTGGCAATGTATCAAAGCTTGTGTGGGAGAGAGTTTGTGTGTGTCTTACCCTGTGTGAGTGGTGTGGGCACAGTGACCTGTACCCCATCCAGGCTGCAGAGGTGATCACAGGGGTCCAGGGTCACCACCCCTCCTGTGGCAGAGGTAATGATGACAAAGTATGGGCTCAGTATACACTTACAATGTACATCATCACTTAAAGGAAAAGAGTCTCCCTATTCAAAGAACTAACTAACTACAAAATAGATTTTAATCACAACATGCACATAAAACCGTGCTATTTCCGTCATCGCTAAAAGGCTTTGGTCTGGATGCTTAGCGTGGTAATTACATGTGTTGAATCACACAGGAACAAAAAACAACAAGAGCGTAATCAGTCACTCAGCATCTCTCTGTCTCTTCAAAGATCTTTCACACAATACACTGACAGTGCACCGGAAGATTTCCAGCTTAATAGATCAGTTCCATATTTACCTTGAAACTTTGTTTTAACTGAAACAATTGACAGATTAATTTGGTAATTCGAACCGATTCTGTTGACATTTTGTTATAATAATACTCCCAAAAGAAAACAAAAGAGTTATTACGTACTGATGAAATCTAACGGATCCACTCTGTGGGAGTATATTTTCAAATACTGTAATCTCCCTTCACTGGCAGATTTGCTACCAGTAGAATTATGTTATTTTTGGCTAGATTATACACCAAACTAAGGTTAAAAGCCTTGTTGATTAAAGGAACACTTCAGTGCTAAAAAGATGAGATAACTGATTATTCAGAGGCTTCCCAATATTATGTATTCATTGTGTAGAAAGTGAACTGACATCAACCTTCATTGAAGATGAGACAGTGCTCTGCCTCGATGCCAGGCCCCTGGATAGTGATATCTTGTGGAATAGGAGCATCTTCTCGGCCTATGCGGGTCACCCCTGGAACGTCAAGCAATACATATGTGATCATCATTAAAAAGGAAAGCGTAATAGATATATTCAACTAAACACTGATCTACATGCCGCTGTGGAAACCTGATTAAACTGTCTGTTTATATCCACACTTTAAAGGGCAACTTCAGTATTATGAATTCTAAGTGGTCTTTCTTCTTCAGTAGACACATTGTGAAGAAAAACAGACCCTCCGTTCTGCTAAAAATGCTTGTACACATTGTTGGCATTCCTCACGGAAAGACACACCAAGCTGGAAGACTGTGAAAGTGCACGGAAATGTGTTACGGGTTATGCAAAGAATAGTAATAATTACAGCTATAATAGGCATTTCGGCTGCTTTGAAAAAATCCAGTTCAGCCCAAATGCTTACCTATCATTTTAATGCCATCCACTGTGTAATTCTGTAAAACATGGGGTTCGTAAGTGGTTAAAATCACTCGTATCCCTGAAGGAGAAACTAACCAGTTTGCAATTTGTTATACTGGCTAGAGCCTAATTTAAAAAGCAAATAAATCCATCCAGTTAAAAGGGCAGTACATTAATTTCACTACACTGTTCTCATGGTTGAGAGGAGGCAAAACAAAAAAGTGTCTGTCTGTCTGCATAATGAGAGCTCTGTGATCGCCATTTTTTTTCCGCGAAGGACAGATACTCACCAACTTTTACCGCTTTTAATCTAATGTCAGTCAGTTTGTATTAGTATTCCATTTACTATCTGCAGGCTATTGAATTTTAATCAGTTGTACAAGCATGTCCCACTTTATCGTGTTGTAAATCTTTCTATCTTTGCTGCCATTTCTTTGCTATCATGTGTTCGGCCAACTAAGTGGAATAATAATCAAGCGATGGCGCCTGTGGTTTGCTGATCTGATGAATGTGTGTGTGTGCGCATGTGTGTGTGTGTGTATGAGAGGGAGTGACTGAGGGAGAAGGACACCTGTGGGTGGCTGATGATAGAGAAACTATAAATAATAACTATAAATACACTGCCAATATGTCACCGTAATCATCCCGTGTGTGTGCGCGGACACACAAAGTGCATCATTTATGCCAGTGTTTTGCTGGATGCAATTTCTTGAATGAAAAAACATCTTGAACGGATTTGACTGCTACTTTCGTTTTAATGGAATTGGTGCTTTCTGTCTGTTGTAGTAGACGGTATCATGAGACCATGCTGTGTGAGTCATCATTCCTGTTTTATAGCTGTTTAGGTTGGCGCGGTGTTGTCCTCATTTTTTGTAGGGTTAACTTTGCAGTCAGTCCGTGCATTAGCCAATAAGTGGGATACATTCAAAACCCCGATGACAATAAAAATAAATACCCAACGATTTTGGATGTGGTCACTTGTATGAATATGTTTTCAGTCCGAAGGAGTCCTGTGGGAGGAAGTGTTGTTGGCTCCTTGTCTTGACTCTATTGTGGCCAAGCCTAGAGTATCACTTTCCCCTATCACACTCCCCCACCTCTCCGGTAACCATGGAAATGAAGCCATGGGTGGGAGGGTGGAGAAGTAGAGCGGGGAAAGGAGGGGGAAACAAAGCAATCGGGGAGTGACGAGGAAGGGAGGGAGGAGACTGCAAAGGTCTGCTTTCAGCACAGGTGACAGTTTTACATGACCTGAGAGAATTTACATCCTTGGGCATTGGGAAGGGAGGGGAAGATGAATAGTGACTGTATGACCTGGAATACCTGTGTGTGCGTGTGTGTGTGTGTGTGTGTGTGTGTGTGTGTGTGTGTGTGTTACCTTCTTTCAACGGCAGCAGGGTGATTGCCACACTCAGCCTCCCGCTGCCCAGGCTCACCAGATGAGGCGTGGCAGTCTGGACCTTCAGCCCCTTCCCTGTGTCAATCAGGTCCAGAGGCGGTGACTGCAAACATCAGTCAGAGTTGAAAGGTCATTTTCACACACACACACACACATCTATTTAATATCAGTATATTCTTCATTCTGGTAAATCTAGAAAAAGCTGAACCTTGAATGTTGAATTGTTTTGGATTCAAATGGCCAACTACCTTTAAATAAAGAGTTTTGAAATACTGTGCTCGGACCTCTCACCTTGGGTTCAATTGGAGACATCTGATCTGACTCTGGTTGGAACATCATCTCAGAGTCCTGCAGTTTAGATGGAGAGAAGGGAAATTCACCTCAGACCACACAAATAATAATATTCTTTAAATGATTTGACTGTATTTTATGTTCTATTTTGAATCACGTTTCTATTATCAAATATATATAATTGTTTTTATCATCTTGTATTATTTTATATGTTCTCAGGTCTCCAAAAAAAAAATGAGATTTGAATCTTGATGTTACTTGCCTTATTTAATAAAAGCTCAATATGAAAAAACAGACTAATGACCTTGCCAGGTACACACATATTCTGTATTCTTTACATGTATCGATACATCTATACAAATGACTACGCCTCATATGTATAGCTACACTCAAATACAAACACATCCACATAAACACCAACAAACGCACGCAAAGAAAAAAAAAATCAAGTGTGCATTGCATGCCCAGCTGCTGCCACATGAGAGGAACTCTCCGTGTGAAAGTGTTCCATGGGGAAAATACCACTTGGGAGGAAAAAATACACACACACACACACACACACACACACACACACACACGAGCTGGTTTGCAGTGGGAGGAACTGGTAGGAATGTTCCATGAAAACAGAGTTCCCACGACTTGCTGGTAATGGTCGCACTGCCTGGTGCTTTGAAAGTGTGTGTGTGCGCGTGTGTTTTTCAGCAGAGCCAAGTGACAGCAGTTGACAGCGGTCAGCATCAGTTGCATGATATGCATGGGTCCTGTGTTGTTTTTACCCGGGGAGTTTTTCCTTAAGGACAGAGGATGTTGTACATGCTTATAAAGCCAACTAAGGCAATGTGAAAAAATAAGTAGACTTAACTTGACTCAACACTTTGGTCCAGAGTAAGATACTATTTAGACATCTATACCAGATTACCCAGAAATTAGACATTCATGACACCCAGATGATGGTTCCTAATATTTTGATAGCCCCTCTGACCTCTCCTCTAGTGCAATCATAAGGCCAAATCTAATAGACAGCAGTTGATGAAGTTCACTGAGTTCATTCATGCTTCCCACAGGATGTGCCCTTTCAACTTTGGAGACTCCATCAGCGCTCCTTTTGTGCCATTGGTCAAATGTCAAAGATATGTCATAATCTAGATTCTAGAAAGTAGATTGCGCTGATTACATGCTCCCAAAGAAATTAAGCCATTTGGTTTAGCATTTAGCATTAGCATTAAGTGTCTATCTCAGGACATAAAGTGAAAAGTATCAGTAAAGTGCTGTAATACAACTTTCAGCCTCTAAGGGTCACTGGTGAGGATTTAGTGAGATGACCATACACTTTATAAAACATGGACGTATACTTTGTGAAATTACCTAAGGTTTTCTGAAGAGCCATTGTTAAGCTCAGTGGGGCGGCTCCGGCAGCTGTCATAAATGTACATCCTGTCAGTGCCTGGCTCAGCTTACTCATGGCTCATGGAAAAATGGGCAGAGAGGTGGAACATGGGCTGAGCTGAATTGAGCCGAATGATGCCTGGTTGTTGATAGTTAGCTCGATAGCTCACATTAAAATGTCCAGCTTTACAGCTGAAATAAACATGTTTACAGCCTAGACATGTTTATTTCAGCTGTAAAGTTGGACATTTTGACGTGGGGGTCTATGGGGATTGACTCGCTTTTAGAGCCGGCCTAACGTGGCCATTAGAGGAGCTGCAGCTTTTGGCACTTTGTTTGGTGCTTGGTGATGACTCATCTTACTCGTTGATAGTGGAGTCCAAGATAGAGATAAAAAATCAAGTCAAAATGTTTGAAGGGCGGGAATAAGTAGGAAGCAATGATGAAACTACAAAGAGGAACGAGCGAGATAACAGGAAGCGAAATCAAAAATGCTTTAAAGATGCCTGTGTGTTTGAGTAAACACACTTAGATCCAGTGCCAAGGACAACCCCTGCAGAACCCTACAATTCAATACAGGAAAAACAGTCTCGCTTCTATTTACGTGTGCACAGACCCATTCAAAGGCACAAACACATTCACACACACCCAGCTGGATGAGTGAAATGCTTCTCACTAAAGCAGAGATGATTACAGTATTTGGGAAACCACCTCAGCCACATTTCCTTTTCCACATTCTGTCATCTCCTTCCTCTCTTCCTCCTGCCTCTTCTTGTTATACCCCCCTTCCTTTATGTTATCCTGTTATAATCCTGTAATCATGATCCACCTCACACAGTTTTTTACCACGAGTATCTTATTTGTTTTTTTCAATACTTTTCCCTTCCTTCCTCTAAAGAGCTCACTTGTGCTTCTTCAACTGTTTTCCAACCTTCTTCCCTCTCTTCCTCCTGTCTTTCCTTCACTTCTCCTTTCCCATCCTTCTGCCTCTTCAATCTCACTCTCCTCTATTTTCATTTCTTCCTCAAGTCAGCAGCAGAGGAAGCGCAAATCAAAGCCAGCCCACTTCCTCATATACCATTTCCTCGAATTCAGCGGCAACTTCCTCTCTGAGGTCACTTCCTTCGCTGCTTTAACACCCTTATTGCCTTAAAACACACTCTCTCTCTCTATCTCTATCGCTCTCTCTCTCACACACACACACACACACACACACACTTGCTATTCTTTGCAATTCAGTCACCCCTGTAACCCCTATGAACACACAAACATCCACAAATAAAGTCACGCATCAGCTCTTTTTGTTATCACATGAAGATATGAGGCCCCACATTCCTCTGATTTTTTTCAACACTAGTGTAGACAAAGCAAACACGAGGCCTATGATGACAACATCAGATGGACAAATGCAAAGGTGCTCCAGAGCCCAGAGGAAAAAGGAGGTCAAAGTCTCATTTCAGAGCTGAGAAGGATTGTTTTGAGTTTAATCACGAGACTATTCTCTCTTTCTCACCCTGCTCTCTTTCTATATTACCTTTCCCACCTCCTTGGCTCTCCTTTCCACCATACAAATACGTAGTTTCTTTTTTATTTCCCCCATTGTTCCCTCTCATTGTCTCTCTGTGTCGCCCATTTTTTTCTCCATAGCCCCCCTTCTTGTTCTTCTTTCAGCAGGTGAGCTCCAGTCTGGGCAGGCCAAGACAAGTCTTTGGCCTTGTTGTGCTCCAGTTTAAGCAGAGCAGTGAGCTGTGTCAACCCCCGTCTAGATTTTCAGATTTCAGCTCTGGTATCCTGAGGGGTCTACACAATCGCCAATCATCAAAACTGATGCTATCAGGGCCTCTGGACAAGAGTGCTCAAGTATGAGATTACTGGATGGTCTAGGAAGGTTTGCAGTGTTGGAGAAACTTTTGAGAAAGGTGCCACTATTTCCCTAACCTTCATGGCTGCTCTTTTCAATATCTTAATATTTATAGAGGATGGAATGTCTATTTTTGATGTGAAAGGGCTCCCTTGTTGTGGCAAACCCACAGAGAATTATCACTTAACTCTGCGATACACCTCAGCTCCACGGAGGCTTTTTGCATCTTTCAGCTCACTGACATCAGGCAGAGCCACATATTTTTTAAGGAGTTGGTGGAGACCAAAACTGAGCTAAAAGAGAGTGAATACTAAACGTATATTCATCAGGTGGCCAGAAACAGGACTCCACATGAGTGCTAATAATGCTCTGTGTTTTCTTAATGTGTGAATAGGTAACGTGTGCTAACATGTTCATAATAACAACAACAACTGTATGAGGTAATAAGATAATATCTTAAAATTGTATTTGAAGTTTGTCGCATTGCCGAAATCCAGTAAAGGTTTTGAATGGCAGCCCATTGAGAGAAAGAAAAGCTCCATATCCCAGACAACTGTGCATATGAATCAAGTAGATTATTCATCTGGCATCCAATGATAGCATTCTAGCATGCTAAAATGAATGGAAACTGTATAGAATGAGATTTTAAAAAAGTAAGAAGAGTACTGATCTTCTTTTTATTTCATTTTTTTACAATAATGCTATTGTTGCAATTGATTGCTTTATAGAAGATGTCACACAATTCAGTTCTAACATCTAAATTCTACTTGAAACACATGAAAACTTAAATCTTTCAAGCCGGGTTGTTGTTTTGTATTTTTCAGGTCCCATGGTGTACAGTGTGTTTGTGGCATAACACTAACTTAACAGGACGTCACTTTTCCATTGCAGACAGTGGAGTTTGATGTCAGAATATTACGTAATGAATAATTAGTACGAGGTTCTGCTGTTAACCTGCAAAGAGCAAGGACTGAACTGTCACCGAACAATAGATCTAAATCCAAAAACTGACAAAACTCTTCACTTCTGTGACAGTGCAGTCTGGGAAAATGTACAGTATGTGATCAAAATATGAAGCAGACTAAGGGAGAGAGGGGAAGTACACTTCAGCATTTCATCACAAACTAACTCCTGAAATGGAATGATATGAAAGAGTGGGACAGTTTTCAGAGGTATTTTTCTTTCCCCTTTTATGGGAAAGTTGACCAATGGAAAGATAACCCTCATGGGCAGGCCTGTTACATTGATTCTAAATCTGTTCCCCTGAACCTGTTGTCCTAAGCCCTTTAAATAATTGAAGATTAGCTGAAACAATGTCATAAAAACACAATAGGACACAATAAAAAGAAAAGCACAGGCACTACAATCTCGCTTTGATCCCATCTGTAGAACAGCTGAGTCTCCCAAAAATGCTCAGTTTTCACTGCATCTGGAGCCAGACATGGAGCTACAGAGAAGGAGAGAGGAACATGAGAGAGAAAGAGGGATGGAAGATGGAGAGAGGACTCATAAAACCAGAAGGACATGTCCTGCATTGGTTCTCGGACTTTTTGATCTCATCCTTTTGTTTTCTTCATCCTCGCCTTTCATCCCTCTGTCGAGTCCCTTCTCCTTTTTGTATTTCCTCTACATCTGCTTTGTCTTTCTCTCTCTGTTCCAATTACCCTCTACATTATTGTTTCTGTCTGTTTCTGTTGCAGTCTGCATTCTCCAAGCCATATGTCCAACGGCTTTGAATGCAGCTGATTTGGAACAGATTTTGTTGGTGCTAGCTGGGATGGTTACGTCACTTGCATATGTCCATTTCGATGCAACACAACCTGGATTAAATCTGCAATATGGCAGGTTTTCAAATTAACATTCAGAATCCTCTCATTTGCAATGCTTGAGATGTTCTTTAAGATATTCAAATTTTAAGATAACATGTGACACATTATTTTTTATTTTTAACACAGATATTTAATATTGGCCATCTGCTTCTTCAGTGCATGTGGCTGCTTTATTAAAGAATCTTACACTGGCCTTAGGCTAGAGAACGTTTCAAGGCATGCAGCTCCTCAAAATGATATGAACTGTGGTATTTACCAACTAATGTAGATGACGGTGGGGAAAATGATGCATCTAGCTGTAGTCAAGGTGACTATTGAGCTGGCAGTAGACTGGATACATAAGTCAAATTTGGCTAGTTTCATGCAAAAATAAAAAAAAACTTTTGCAAATACAGCTGAGCACCACATGAGTTCCTGGTGCTGGGGTGTGTGCAAATGTTTTGGTCTGGTCCATTTCTTTGGACAGTGATAGGCTGGAATTGCTGTGTTTGAATATGTTTTTATTTCTGGTTCCAGTTGCATATATTTCCATCTATATGCATCTACTAATGAAATGATTTCCAAAAATGCTGATTTGGGAAGTGTTTACCATGTTTTGTTTGTGATGGTGTACAAAATATTAGCTTGTAGAGGATTCATTAATTAAGATTAATCAATTAATGAATTAATTAAGATTAATTAAGTTAATGTGCTTGCATTTTACATTTCTGCAAACCATGGATACGTTCAAATATGCACCATATCATCATTTCTACCATACGTGTCTTATTACATGTATATGAGCTGACTGTCATGTCCTGAGGTGGGCTGGATGGCGGTGGTGTTACTGGCGTCAGCTGCCAAGCCAGAGAGTTTGAGGTGGTGTTTCAACATTTGTAAGCGAGAAGCCACTGGGTGTTTATGACATTTTTTCATGTTTGTTGCGACGGAACCAGGTGAGCCATCCCTAACCAACTACTTTTTTGTGCCCAAACCGAACCAGACCATCAGCACAGCAATGTCGCAACTTAAAATTAAAAACTGAACCTAAAGAAATGTAACGTTACAGCATGAAGAACTGACTGAAGAAATCTATCTGTCTGTCTTCGCCTGGCTGTTCTCGTCTCTTCATCTTTATCTCTCTCTTTCTCCATCCCTCTGTCTCTCACTAACATCCCCTCCCCTTACATTCCAGCATTACCCTCTCCTCCTCCCACCTGACAAAGCCAGCATTGTATCACAGATGCTGTTTAATATGGACTCCCTCTCTCTGTGTCCCTCTTATAGAGCAATTCATATGGCTAAATGGGGTTATCTTCCTCCCTTCTCTTCACCACGCTGTGTCCAATAAAGTCTCCAACAGAGCTTTAATTGGTTTAATACAAGCTTTAGGGATGCACACACACCACAGGCGTCACCATTTCCACACACACATGCAGTGCTATGCTTTTGGACAGACAGCTCTTCTCTGTCACTGTTCTACATAAGAAAACCAGGGTGTATGCAAGTCGTGTGTGTGTTTTGGTGAAAACTCTGCAAGCGGATTAACACAATTTGACCTTGAAAACCTCTGCTCAAACACAACAAACATCCACCGGCATTGTTCTCCGACTCCAACTCTCTCACACTCCTGTTCTCGTTTTTTTTTTTTCGTGTGCCGTAATGCAAGATCCTCACAGGAAAGAAAGTCTATTGTTGTTGCAGCTGACTCAAAGTTGGAGGAAATCTAAGTTGAATTTCAATCTAGGGTGTGTGTGTCTTTCGGAAAAGCCCAGATTACCTTCGCCGCCAGATGCAGGGGATCAACTGATGTTTGGGTTTCTGAGGGGCCGGATATGACAGAGAGACGAGGAGGGACGGTGAATTGTTAGAGGGACATAAAACCCACATTAGAAACATAGCTCACAGGGGTTAACTGAACTGCGGCTGCTGGATAGACAAGAGAAGAGGAAGGCAGAGAGATGGGCTTTGAGATAACAAGAGAGACTCACGGAGCATGTGGGGGGAAACGGGAGACAAAAGAAAAGGAAATGGATAAAAACGCAGACTAAAGAATCCAGAGATGAAGTAAAAGAGATTAATGGTGGACCAAAAAACAAAAAGTTCCCCACCACTGGCCTCAAATCAAAATGTGATCCTATACTGCACCAGTGACAGAGCCAGACTTCTTCTTTTACCTTTTTCAGCTGACATATACCTGGTGAACACATAAGCAGTACGCACTCTGGGAGGAATGCAGAAATGGATATCTTGACAACAGAGTAGACATAAAATTCCCTTTCTCTTATCTAAATCTATGTGTATGCGCACATACCGCGTATCATGATGTTTTCGTTCTGGTATGAGTCTAGCAGCTGATAACGGTTTTCGTGTCCTCGTGACGGAGCAGTTGCATCCTCCTGGTTTCCACATCATGACCCGGGCCAACTTGACAGGCGTAATGGTTTTAACATTAGCTTAGCGTTCTGATGGAAGTACTGCTGTCGTGAAACCAGTTCGAATTGGTGAGATGTTAAAGAGGTGGGAGGTGGTATGGCTAAAATGTCCGATTTGTCAATTTGTTCATCGTTGGCTGCTTCAGTGGGGGAGTAACATGTTGTGTTTCAATTTAATCATAGGAATGATAATGCAGATTCCCAATCTGACTCATGGAATAATTTAGGTGCACCCACTTGAACAGACTGATTCACTTAAACCACAGATATTCTCTAAGTTTGTGTCAAATGAGGGATGAGGCTCGTTCTTATTCACACACCTACATACAATATCCTACCACTAATAATGAACCAACACAATCCTCTGATCTGTCTTCAAATGGGCCGTATAACAGCCCTGTGGTGCTCACTACTGACTATGCTGGTGCACTGTAAAACCAAGTAAGTTCAAAAGCTCAAAACTGTTGTCATAACTGATTACTGGAGAATATTTAAGTCAAGATAAGTCTTTGATTTAGTAAATACTCCAATTCGAGTTAACTTAATTCAATCATTCGCTTTTTATCTCAGCTAACAATGACATGCCAAACTGCCTCGACTGAAGGACGCAAAACAAAGATTTCTTTCACAGCGCTGTGAAGAAATCTGGGTTCTCTAAAGCTTTGTGAATTCATTGTCAGTTTGGCTCCTTTGCTTTATTGGCTTGCCTCCATTTTGAAAAACCTTGCCTAACACTGTGACGTTGATGGTGTTAAGACACTGTGTCCCTTTGTACACACAGAAGTTATAATCTGGATACCGTTATTTACTTGGAAACATTGATCCACCTGGAAAGACATTACTCACTGATAAGCAGCAGCAGTGCATCATTTTCCATACGATCATCATGTGTTTGTTGTGTGTGCTGTCCTGTTGGAATCATGTATCTCTAAAAAGTCAACTTCTAAATTAAAAACAACTGAAAAGCTGCCTGCTTTCATGCATTTTCCAGCTAATCCAAGTTTCGTTTTAAGTAGTTCACTCACTGTAGGATCATTTTCTCAGCCAATACTGGAACTGTAACCCTTCAGTTCATAACAACTATTCAATTTTTAAATGACCAAATTTGGAGATACCGTGGCTTTTACTGAGCGGTATGACACAAAGTAATCTGAGTAAATCGGTAAAGCTGTCAGACAAGTGTAGTGGAGTAGAACAGAACAATACTGCTCTCTGAACTGTGGTGGAGTAGAAGTATAAAGTTTCTCAAAATGGAAACACTCAAGTAAAGTGCAGGTACCTGGAATGTGGAATGCTTGGGTCAAATGGGCAATATTATGAAAAACAGAATAAAGTAAAATAATTTAATAATAAACGTGTACTATTCCACTCTTACTTACAGTATAAGACACCTATACTTCTATACAGGGGGGCTTTGAATGGGCAGCCCAGAAACAAACAGAACTGTCTGTGTTTCATTCCCTGAGAAAGAAACCCTGGAATTAAAGTCGGATCAGATTGAGCTTATCGTTAAACAGCTCGCTTCAGAAACAAACACAGCAAAGAACAGCCTGAGCTGCGGATTAAACACCGCTCAGGACTTTAAGTGAACGTCCTCATCGAGAAAGCACGTAAAGAAAACAGGAGTGCTGTACATGAACCCGAATACAAAACACAAACGTGCTCACCAGGAGTGAAGCGGGACAGGCCACCTCTGTCATCGCGCAGGAGACGGGACGCGGTTAAGATCCTACGAGTCCCGGAAATCTTCTGTCACTTCTCCCCGTGTTGTGATCACAGCCGCTTTCTTTGACATTCCCTGTGCAGCATGTGGATGCCTGGGTATAAGACGTATAACCCTCTGACACATTCACACACACACAGACGCACACAGACAAAAAAAAAAAAAAAAAAAAGCCGGCGGCCTCAGCCAATCGCGACGTGAGGAGGAATGTGGCAACAGCTGGAAGTGGAGCTGGAGACGGGATGAAGGGAGGGAGGCTCTCTCTCTCTCTCTCTCTCTCTCTCTCTCTCTCTCTCTCTCTCTCTCTCTCTCTGTTTCTCTCTCTCTCGATCTCAAACACACACACACACTCACACACACACGGGGCCTAATGCGCAGGTGTGAACAGGCCAGCCTAAACTTGACCCCTCATTCTAGCCGGCTCAAAGAGAGAAGAAGCCTTTAGGGTGGCAAAGAGAGGGAGAAAATGGGAGAGGGGGACAAAAAAAGAGAAAGAGAGCATTCTTTCAGGCCCACTTGGCAGCAGTGATAAGACACCAGATAAGAGGCATGTTTAGCTAATGATATTACGACAGGAATGCAGACAAGTCGCCCTTTCGCAGGACGCGACCCAGTCCTGACACTGTAGGCTTTGAATTATTGGGTTTATGGAGAAAGACAAACTGAACTGGGAAAAGTTATATAATTGCAGCAGGACTGGGGTTAAGTGATGAGGTCTGATTTAAAGATAAATAAATAAATAAAGCATTTAGCTTCCATTGTGAGAAAACAAAAAACCCTGTGATGCTATTCAAAGGATATGTAGCTGACTGTGTGTGGTCGGTCTACAGTATTACAGTGACCCTGCCTGTAGGTGGTTAAAGGATAAGTTCACCCAAAAATAAAAATTCAGTCAGTAGCCTATATGTGCACCATCATGCAGATGGAAAGTCGGGTGAAGGTACGTAGTCCACAAAACATTTCTGGGGATTCACAGCAAAACAGCGTTGCAGCATTCTCCCAAACAACTGAAGTAGATGGGGACTGCAAAACACCTTTGAATAAAAACACGATGTGCTCCATATTGCTCATTCAGAGCAATCCAAGTCTCTGTTAGGGACGAGATCCAAAATTGATCTGAAAAGAAGCTATTCACTACATTTTCTAAGCTAATGGTGTTAGCATGCGCTACGTCCGAAGAACTAAAGGGTGTAAATTTTGTCTTTTCAAATCAATTTGTGATCTTGGGGCTTCCGTAGACTTGGATTAGATCGTGCAAGCTGTATGGAGCCATTTTATGTGTTTTTTTTCGTTGTCATTTTTCGTTTTAAAACAAGTCCCCATCTACTTCAGTTGTTTAGGAGAACGCTGCAACGCTGTTTTGCTGTGAAGCTCCAGAAATGTTTTATGGACTAAAGAAAACTTCAAACAATTTTTCATCAGCATGGGGGTGAGTAGATACCGACTGAATTTTCATTTTTGCGTGACCTTATCCTTTGATGGCAGGAGAGTACTTGCCGGTGCCTGCACGAACAAGTACAAATGTCACTATTAGAGCCACACTTTAAAAGTACCCTGGGAATGGGGTTATTATGATGATTGACAAATGAGTAGTTAAACTCACAGCCAACAGTTGTTTTGTAGTAAACAGGAATGAAAACTCTACCCACTCGAGAAGGATATGCTCCAACAGAATATTTGACTTGAGAGTGAAATAATGTAAGAACACGGTTCTAGTCAGGTTCCCATTTAATTCTGTCATCAACAACCTTCACATAAAAACACAACTATTTACCAGGATGGAAAATTATAACTTAATTCCATCGAGCATAGCCTTTATATTTCTACGGGATGAGCTATTTATGTAATTATATCCTACAGCGTACCTCAGAGCCCCAGGGACAACTTGACAGTCCCGGCGTGAACACACCAATTTGCCCATGAGAGTGTGAAGTTGATTAGTTATACAGGAAAACAAATTAAGATTCGTACTCCGTTTCTGTGCTTCCACCATGAAAACATGCAACAGTCCTTATATATGCTTAAGCAAACTTATCCTTAAAAATGTTGCTCCTTCTAATGCTGTACGCGTAGAACTGTGGGTATCTGTACAATGTGGCGAGCTGCTCTTTGCATGAGTTATGTGCACCATCTGAAAAATCTCAGCTACATGCGTGTACGGTCATGCATCGGTCTGAAGACATCGCGAAGGCACGAGTAGATGGCAGCGGTTTCTGCATCGGTGGGTTATTTTATTTGGCAGAGGTTCATGCATTCTCCAAAGCTCGTAACAAGAGGTTGCACACAACAACAACAACACACATTATGCAGAGCTATAAAAACAGCCTTACTCATGCACAGTTTTGTTTAGGCTATGCACACTGAGCACAACGGAAGAGTAATTCACGATGTCTTCTAATGGCTGGAAATCATATATGACACTTCAAAATGGTCATCCGGTGAGGACTGAGGTCAAGTAGGGTTTGTGTACCCACACTCATAAAAGCACATGTGAACACATGCATATCCATGGCAGCAGGATTATCTTATCTCTCAGGCACCGCAAGGCTCTCCTTGTGGATAAACAGGAAGAGAGCTTGTGCACTTTCTCCACCGCTCCTCAGCTCGACCATGACACCCGGTATGTGTGGTTATCCACTAGCCAAGCTAGTCAGTAAAGGTTTTGAAGCGGGAATCTTCGACTTGCATCAAGATCACAAACCCAGCTGTCTATATTTTGTTATCATCAGGATAAACATTCAAGCTTGGCAGGAATGGAAAATGAGATGACACGCGTTTGAGGCCAGACCCATGGTGGAATAAGCGGAACGAATGCTGTCCATTATGATACATTTGTTTTTATCATTACTGTCAACCAATGCAACCAACAGGTCCTTATCTGGGGGCTATTTGGTTGTTTTTAGGTCTTGACTCAACATTTACAGATGCATCACTGGAGCCAAAAGCCTTCAGAAGAAAACCGCTAAATGTTATCAGGATAATTTTCCCCGAAAATTATCTGGCTGTTCCCTTTAACTTCCTTTCTTGTCAAATGTTTCCAGGAGCTATAAAGCAATTATGTCGCCATGGGTTGCTTGCTAGCATGAGAGCACTGCTAAGCTTTCCCAGTGACATCATCCCGGAGCCCGTGGGTTTTTCGGAGTGTTTGACAGCATTCCCCGGGTGAATTCCGCAACTCCCATGTAATCCCAGGAGGCTGAGCGGGAACTCTGGGGCTGTTTGGAGAGGGATCCCACCCGGTGTAAGGAGAGATTCTCTGACATGAAAGACAAACCCTGCATCTTACTTTTTCTAATGGGTTTCTAATAGCCTAATTTTTTACGGGTTTAACGTAATCTTTCCAGGCTACTTCAGAGCAATAACCAGTGAAACAATATCCGAAGCAGCTGACACCAGCACTCCCTGACAGCTCATTTAATCTCAGGAGAATCTCTGGGATCATTACTGATGTAGGGCTTTGAGGATTTTAGATGATAAAACTATCAACCCACACGTTTTTAGTAACATCTTAATGACAGATAATTGGAGGACATTGACACCGTTTGTGGTTCACAGGTAAGCAAGGTGCTCTTTCATCTGTTTTGCAGTGGCCTGGTGCAGTGCCTCGACACGCTTTCTTGCTCTTTACTCACCTCCATCATTCTTGCAGAGGTAGGACAGTCATAAGGTACAGTGTAATGTGTTTTTACAGCTGTTTCAATGCCGTAGTCATCATGGTCTAAAAGAGAGCACTTACTAATCTGTCTGTAATGGATGTTGTTGACCTGGACGACTTTGGTCACTGACATGACTTAACACCAGGGATCTAGCAGTGGTTAGATGAACTCAAACTCAGTTTACTCACAAGTGTGTTTGCAAAAGAGTAGCAGTGATGAATGGTTTTCCAAGACGTTGCACATCTTTATTTACCACCGGCACACCACGCAGGCCAAGCACAAGTGTGTGTGAGACGACAGTCCTGCCAGTGAAATGTCAAAACATGTTTTCCCTTATTAGAGACTGGAAACTGCAGCATGTGTTTGGGCTGTGATGCAGCCAAGTAAAGTCTGCCTCTGATTTATGTAGCAAAAAAATGTCCCCGCTGCTTGGACGGTTTTCTATAACTGGTGAGGGGAGCGACATGTTGAAGTAAGGGTGAGAGATATCACAAAGGTTTAAAAAATTAGGTGCAGTCATGGATCTATTTAGAGTGCGGTGACCAACGGGAGCAAAAATAGTTCTAGAGAGCTGAGTGTTAATATTTGCGCCATTTTTTCTGCAGGGAGTGTTTGAGGAATATTAACAGGATCTTAGCTGCCACAAATGCAGCTTTATGACTTTACGGCTTTGTTGACATCTGGAAGAGAGCACGCTTGAGCTGTCGCCTTCTCCTTCGAAACCTGGGAAGCCAACGGGGATACAGTGGAGAGAGAGAGAGAGGAGAGAGAGAGAGGACCAATCCAAACAACAAAGGAATGCTCTCCATCACTCGGAGCTCCTGCTCTCCGCTCTCCCACTTGCCTGCTGTGGTATGTGTAATTACTTGACAATTAAAGTGCCTGTGTTGGTGTATGTGCTTGGTGACCACGCTCAGCCATGTCAACAATGTGGCCTGGGTGGAACGGTCAATTTCACACAAGTGAGAAAAAGGCAGAGGGCAGAGTTGACATGAAAAGAAAACATTGTTACTCTCCTAAAGGAAAAAAAATATATATATAATCAGCTGTTTAGATAACTCTCTCCCTGCATTCTCCATTTTCTATGATTCCAACTGAACTTTCTCCCTCTTTCTTCTCTGCTGTGTAAATCACTTCTCCTGCCGTCCCCCTCGTTCCCTACTCTGACCACAGGATTGCAGCAGCGACTGTCACTGCGCTACTGTCTGTGTCATGCATAGTAATCACTGGGTCCGCGAGGCACACACACAAACAGGAACACACACTGATGCAGAGTTTAAAGAGTCGGCGCAGACTTGACACAAGCCACACGTGGTCATATACTCTACTGTGAATGCTCTTCTATACATTCCCACACATACGTTTTACTGGTTTCTATTTCTGCATAACAATGGAAGTGAAAAAATACTGAGCAAAAATACGGTGAACATAAACATTCATAGCCGTGTAAATGTATGGGTGCGTGTGTTTTATGACATTTGTGGCACAAGTTCCACACATATTTGGCTTTCACTCTGCAATTTCCCCCTAAAGGTGCCACTGTTTTTAAACTGTACAACTATGAGTACCGAGACAGTGTTGGCACAGTGGGCTCCTCTTTCACGGCGCTTGACTTTGCTCAAGATAGAAACAAAAATACTGCAGCCCGTACTGTTCCCTTATGTTCATTTAATTACTGGAGCGCAAGAGTTAAAAACCCAGCTCCGCTCATTTAGCATATTTTCTTAGCACAAGCTCTCAAATTCTTGAACAAAATGATATTAGGAGTCTGCACACCAAGGATTTGTCCCAATCACCTTTCTTTATAATACCTATTGTGTCGGCAAGTTCCAACGAAGGCGATACCTTAAATACCTGTACAGTACATAGAGTATTTCACAAAGCAAAACGAAAAAAACATATGCAATATGTGATCCTGGCTTTAACTCAAATTAAAAAAATAAATCAAAACTTTTGTTATATCTGATGTTGAGACCAGAGAAGTTAAACCCCCGGGGCTGTGGCAGCTGTGACTGACCTGTGTTGAAATGTAATTAGACAGTAGCAATGTGATATATTTCCAGATTTTACCCAAACGTGACTGTAGGAAAAGGAATCCAGAAATTAAGCCATTGCTGTGGCATGACTGATGTGACCTTATAATGATTATGGTAAAAAAAAAATGCCACTGGGCATTCCCTGTGGTTTGTGATCTCAGCTGCAGCTTCTTTCCGTCTTTCGAATGTTGTGCATAATACTGTGGGTGAGAGACTCACTCAATTGATGAGTTCCTATGATTCAAGCTTTTAGAGCAGGAATGCTCAACATATCTGGCCCACAAGAGACTGCTAGGAGGCCCACCAACCATTTTCTAATTAATGGTTCAAATAAATTGACTGATTGATAGATATAGTGTCAATCTTTACACCTACCCTCACTGACCTAGACAGCAGACGGTGGCTAAAAATAGCTTGTTCTAAAATGTTTAATAACTTTGAACTGCTAATCCTATCCATGTGCTTTAAAACTTATGCAAAATGGAGTTTCTCAGTTTGGTATCACACGTCTTGTTTGGGCATTCAGGGGCTCTGCAGTGAACATGATTACATCATCACGTTCTGCAGCATCGATTCATCTAGAAAACTCACTTCTAGAAAACTCCTCTGGGTCATTGCTGAAAAACGCCAAGGATCATATCATGATAAATGCCTGGAACCTGCTTAGGAAAGGTTAGATGTAGACAAAAGTTCATATGGAGGGTTAGGGTTAGGGAACATTCAAGTACATGTTTTTAAATTATAAAAGCTAAACCTCACGAGGTTCTGTCTGAGTTCACAGTACAATTAATTAACATAATATATTATTATCAAAACAAACTTCATAGAATGCTTTCAGAAATGAATTCCCAGTGCTCCAGCATTATGTAACGACTATAACCCACAGCGGTGGAAGAATCTGCCATCAGAACTCCAACCTCCTCCACTCTGCAGGTTAGCACACTTTAGTCCTGTTGTGCCAGCATGTGTCATCTTGCTTTGTGGCCCTGTTCAGACAACAGCAGGTTGTTCAGTTTGATGACAATGTTGGCAAAGTCTGTGAGGTCCACAAAGTCAGAGGTGATGATGTTGACCCCGTCCACCCCCGGCCTCTGGGCTTCCACCCAGGACATGATGGTTGGCAGATTTCTGGAGCCAAAAGGGAAGAAAGTTTGTATTAGATGGTGAAAGGAACATCCTGTTACTTTAATCTTAATTGAAACTGATTCCCTGACCTCGCAAGTGAAATATCCCAAGCCAAGTTTCTGTCTCTGTGAGGTTTATGGTTATGGCTATAACGTTGCCAAACTCTGCTCAGTTGTTCTTTGGCTGATTATCTAGCTGTCCACCAAATTTCATGAAAAGATGCTGACAAGGTTTTCAGATACAGCGTCGTGATATTGGAGAAACAGATCCGATGGAGGAAAAGGGAAAGGGAGTGATGTTTGTGTCTGTCTGTCAGTGGTCGACGGGTTCGCCAGCATTGTCTCAAAATCATTGCCTTGCATTCAAAACACTTTCTGTTTTTGGTTCTCGGCATAGACGCACACACACGCAGGCAAACGCACACGCCATGACTCTGTCGCCGTATCACTTCTAACACCCTAAAATTCTCCACTATGCTTGAGCCGGCAGCAGAACAAAACCAGGAAGTCAAATTGTTTACCCAGCGGTGATAAACAATCCCATTTCCTTGGAAGTGCAAAATTAGGCCACCTCCTGTCTCGCCAGAGTGTCCCTTCGTGAGCTTTATACCCCAGCACCGGTGGCTGTTTCTAGCACATGGAAGGGCTCGGTGGGTATGTACTCTAAGTCAGGATTTCCGCTGTCAATTTCCACTTCAACCTTAGGCTCAGCGAGCTAGATGGCTGCTAACGTTTGTGCAAATAATTTAGTCCTTTCTTAGGAAATAAGATCTCTTATCTGTGGGATGAAAAGTGTTTCTGTTTGATCCCCTATAGTTTGGATATGGATAAAGAGGATTAAAGCTAATCCTTACTGAAATGAGGTAAAGTGACAGAATATTGTCACAGAGAAGACAGAGATAAAGATGCATGCTTAGACATTTTTTGTAGAGGTTGTAGTTCTGTTAAGTTATAGATAGGTGAAACACACTCATCCACATCTTAATCACGTTCTTTTCCAATTTGTCAACATCTGTCTTGCTTGCTTCGGATAGCTGCAGGGATTTAAAGGTGTGTAGGATTTAGTGGCATGGCATGGTTGCAGATTGCAACCAACTGAATACTCCTCATCTCACCCTCCCCTACGGTGGCAACTAACAAAAAGGCCCAAAAGGCCCTCTCTAGAGCCAGCGCTTGGTTTGTCTGTTCTGGGCTACCATAGAAGCATGGCAACATGGCGGACTTCCTGGAAGAGGACCCACTCCCTTTGTAAAAATTTAAGGTTCATTCTAAAGTAATAAAACACAATGATTATTAGTTTCAGGTGATACTCTAATGAAGCACAACTATGATTATTACATTACATCTATTTGACAATAGATCCTCATAAATCCTGAACACTGGTTAATTGAACTTAAGAAGTTTTTCCTACAGTATAGAAAAGCTGTGCAAAACAAATACTGTAAGAATTACTCGCATAAATTCAGAGCTAAATGAAAGAGAGTGATTCATGAAAATGGCTTTGGATTTTTATTGAAAACCCTATTTGTTATTGCTGTGCATTCAGCACTGACATGAAAACAGTTCCCCAAATTCTCCTTTTCCCCTGTCAGGGCCATGTGCAAATCTGGCAACCCTGCAGACATTTGCTGCATTAACTGTACTGCCCTCTACTGGCCACAGATTAGAGTGAATAAATTGAGTTGAGCACAGAAGTAGAGGACAAGATTTAAAGATGCATGAGCACATGCACTCTCACACATGTGGGCTGGATCCCCCTAAACCGTAGACATGTGTTTCAAAGCATGTCGTATGTAAAACTGATGTTTTAAAACCACCAAAGACGTTGACATACTAATTATCTACTTATATATCTAAAATATTCCACCACACCCTCCTCAGATAAAACCTCCCCAAAACACCCACACTTGGTCACTGACCTCTCCACCAGGTAGTTACGTAGCCCCCAGACCAGGCCCTTGGCCACGGTGTTAACCCTGGGTGTGAGGATGGCCTGAGACACATGGAAGGAGCCCTGCTTAGCTCTTTCCTTCAGTGTACTTTCCAGGAACTAGACGGGAGGATGACAAACACAACAGCCTAATGTAAATCACCCCAAATAATGTGAGATAATCTTTGGAGACATAACTGTTTAAATAAGATGTCTCAGACAGAAAGAGAAAAGCGGTAAAAGGAAAAGGAAAAAGAGGATGCATAAAGAGACAGAGATAATGAAATGAAGTGAATTAGATAAAAGACGTATGTGCGTGTGCTGGTAAGTCGTTATCACAGCCGGCGTCTGAATGTTTCTGACCTGTAGGAGCTTGTTAGGTTCGGTAGTGTTGGCCCAGGGAGCAGGGATCTTGTTGCCAGGCCACATGACGGAGATGCCCTTAGCTGATGGATGGTGGTAGAACACAATCACCTGAGGAGCGAAGAATAATGAAAGTTGGCTAAAAATGAAAGCTCACTGTAGAATTACCCACAGCGCAGTATTTACAGTCATATCTACGCATTTCAACAGTATTGTCTAAGTCAGGGTTTCTCAATTCCAGTCCTCGAGGACCACTGCCCTGCATGTTTTAGATGTGCCCTCCTCCACCACACCTGATTCAAATGAGTGGCTCGTTATCAGGCCACTGCAGAGCTTGATGACGAGCTGATCATTTGAATCAGGTGTGGTGGAGGAGGGACACATCTAAAACATGCAGGGCAGTGGTCCTCGAGGACTGGAATTGAGAAACCCTGGTCTAAGTGGAAATGCAGACTTTTCGGCTTCTTCATTAGTGTTGAACATCCCAGTAAAGTAAGTGTGATGGGTTTTTTTTTAAAGAAATTGGATAAACACCTTTGATTCGCCTACTCTTTATCACAGTGATTCAGCATTCAAACAACGAGAGAAGTGACTGGGGTTCAGTGCACTCTACACAGTCTCTCTCTCTCTCTCCTTCTCTCTTGCCAACTAAGCCAGTCACAGATTAGGGTCATAGGAACAGGAATTCAACTGATAGTATTGACACAGGCAGGCACCTAGAACCATGCAGACACAATATCAAGATGCCTGTCAGCATGGGTTTCTCATATCTATATATGTAATATACAGCACTATAGTGTTTTAACTGTTTTTTTTTCCTTTTTACCTTTATTTCTTTATACCTTTATTTCTTTTACATTCTGTGTCTATGTTCCTTTTATTACATTGTATTGCTTTATACCTTTTGCTGCTATTGGACTCTGTTTCTAGATCTTTATGCCTTATATACAGGCCTACCTCGTTAGTATTTTCTGTGAAATAACCCCCCTGCCAAATCATTTCTCACAGGTCGTATGAGATCAGTAAACATCTTGAATCTTGCGAGTATGTGTACGTATAACAGGAGAAAGGTGAAGAAAGAACATAAATGAAGACCGTGAGATCAGAGCAGGACATGAGGGGATGATAAGAAATGTAAAGGAAGGGCAGTTCAAGCAAAGAGAGAGAAATGTAATGGAAAGAGAAATGGAAAGCGCGAGAAAACAAAGCGTAAAAGGTAAACGGCATGAAAGGAGGGAGGCGGCTCGGTGTTAATGGGATGACGGTCACCACTAATTCCTGTCCAGGAGAGTCACAGGCGACAAGGATTACCTGACCACAGGAGTTAAGTGGGCTTTCGGATAAACCCACACCTGCATTGCTTTTACTTGCCTGTGTGTACTGTAGTTATATGCACATATGCTACATAATCAATAGAGAGCAGCCCCTACATGCTGATTAGAATCTTCTATCTCCCACAAAGACTTAAAAATCCAGATGGAAATAGCTTTCTCTGGAATGATTAATGAGCTTTTATTGATCTGAGATTACTGGAGTCTCTAAAAATGGGTTAATGAGCAGTACTCGAAGTTAGTCCGCTTTTATCCGTGCGTTCCGATGTCACCTGAAATTTCTTGTCCCAGAGGTAGTCCAGAGTGATGGCCTCCACCGTACAGTTGTGACAAAGCTTGCTGCCAAACACCTCCTGCAGCATGGTGATGAGGTACACATGATGCTCCGTGTCCATCGCATAGTGGTGGTTGAAGTCTAGAAACACTATCTAAATCAATCAAACATCCAAATCCAAATCAGTGAGTGGGCCAAAATGATCCATCTAATATAACACTCATGGATCTATTCTTTAAAAAAAAAACTTTTAAAATGGCGTCCCACCTCTTTCCTGTGTCTGCTTAAGAAGGCGTTTATTTCTAACAAGCCGTCCCGGACCTTCGGGGGAGAAAAGATGGAAAAGCTGGAGGTCACTTGCTTTGTCAAACCTAAAGGTCTACTGGTCATGTACTGATTCAAAAAGGCTACTGCTTGCAGTCTTAGTCAGGATGTTAGAGCCCCAAATGCCTCACTGACTAGTGGAATTCAAAACACCATTACAATGCAGCCATGAAATAGCTCATGACACGTGCAGTCAAAAACTGTGTCATACAGGGGACAGGAGCATGTCAGGATGACCCATTTCTGAGGGACGTTAACAACTAAACTCACAACCTTTGATCCCTGCGCACGGCCGCCTCCACCCCACGACTAACAACATCAGCCGGGGACTAACAACACAGTACTGAAAAAACAAGATCACTGTTCAAGTTCACACTGTTATACGAGACGAATTGAAGTAGAAACAGCTGAACACGCTGAAGTATTTGAAGCAACATTTTGATCATTTCAGGACAAGAGACATCTGATCTAGAAAGACAGGAGCATTCACCAGTGATGTCAGACTGCAACAGCATTTAAATGTCAGAGAATATTTACTCCACTGCTCACCTTGTGGCCAAACAGGCCGTGGATGAAATAGATCTCATTTCCAGCCTCGCCTGGTTTGGAGGAGACCCTGAGATCAAAGTAGCGGATTCCTGCATCCAGCTGCTCTTTAAATGTCAGATTCTAGGAACACACACATTGTATATTATACATTACAACTGGCAACGCAACCCAACACATCTGTTATTGTGCGATATGCACACACATTAAAAATCTGCCCAGAATATGTCATTTCATGATGCGATCTATAAACTGCCTGGCTCCCCAGATGGTTGGGTTTGGACACGGCACTGATCTGAACTCAGTACCTGGGTCATGGACCACTTCACCATGACTTTCTTGGCCACGACGCTGAACATGGTGGCCAGGTACTTCACATATGGCTTCTGATCGGGGCCCACAGGAGCATTCACGTCCACCCAGTAGGTGAAAGAATCGTGAGAACCTGGAAGAAAGAGGATGGTGTTGACAAGTGAAAAGGAAATAAATAAAGGCTAATAAGAGTAAAAGGAGGGAAGGGGTCAGTGGGAAAAGACAATAAAAAGAGCTGATCCGTATGGAAGAAAGTCATATGTAGCCTATTTTTTAGAATAGCATGTAGAATATATGGCAGTATTAATACCACATTCTTCCCAGAATTGTAGTTTTGTTATCCTTTCAGTGGCATAAATCCAGGTGTGATGGACGGATGAATGCGCAGCGGAGAGGCCAAACACCTTTACGCACGACGTCCTCACCTGGCACGGCGAGGTGCTTGAGGGGCATGGCACTGAGCTTGGAGGGGAGCGAACCCATCCAGTCTGCATTGACATTGCCGATCCCCGCCGGTCGGGTCTTCATGTCAGAAACAGCCTGTCACTAAACCGCCCCCTCAGGAAACCGCTCTCTGGTGCAGACGCAGTCCCGGTGCCAGATTCCCGTGCGCTCCCAACAGGCAAAAACTGCTACCGATCATTTTGTAAGGTCGCTGTTGATCTACAAATAAGACACCACCGGTTCAAAAGGCCCTCCGACTAACCAGATCGAGTGTGACCCGTTTCCTCGGTACCGGTAAGTTATAGCCCGGCGTCGAGGTGCGCTGTGCTCCAACCGGCACCCATCGACAGGACCGGCGAGTGACTAACGGCACTGATAATCCTCTTAGAGCACAATTCCACTTGTTATCTCCCCCTTCTGCTGCTTCTTGGCTTAACCTACCTCGTGTGTGTGTGTGAGGACCACCCACTGGACACACGCAAACACACGCGCACACACACAAATATAACAGAGTTGTCTCAAAGTTGTCTTAATTGCACGTTTGATGTGCTTCACAGTCAGCAAAACGTGACGTGTAGACTGTACGGATGAATGCCTATGCAGCATTAATCAGCTCATGTGAATCATCTCATCCATGTGATGGAATGACACAACTATCTGTCAATGCTCTCCAAGAAGGCTGATTCCAAAACCCCTGCGTGTTCAGTCAGGCGCTCTGATAATTGGTGAATTCATTACTTTTACTACGCACGTTGCAACTACTATATAGACTTGAACTCCCTATTACATATGGGTACTATTTACATCAAATCATATTATAAAAGTTAAGTAACTTTTTGTTTTTAAATAACTGAGATGTGTTTGTGTCTCCACAGCTGGTTCTTGGTGGATATATATAAAAAAGCACAGCTCAATAGCTCCATCTACCGGTTCAGCCCTCTAACTGCCACTGTGTCCAAAGAGGTTGTGAAGTACAGAGCTCACACTCCGTCACTTTTTTATTATTCCGAACACAACTAAGTTGCCATTTGAAATATAAATATACAATATGAAATAATAATAATAATAATAATAATAATAATAATAATAATAATAATAATAATAATAATAATAATAATAATAATTTAATTTTTGCCATTTTGGATGTCAAACTCGCTGCATTATAGCATATTGGCAAAATAGCATACGGAAAAAAATCTCACTTGCAGCTGTAGTTCTCACTTTGTGTGGTTGGACGGTTACAGGAAAATATTGTAGGAACCGCGCAAAATAAGTAAATGCAATGCTTTTGTCAATGAAGCTTCGAATTCATTAAAATTTCATACTCAATTCGCCTCAACTTGAATGCAAGTTTGACACTTCCGCACTCCCACAAAGCATTGCGCCCGCACGCGCCGCTTGTCACCTGGCGAGCGTCGCGTTTTTTGTGTACGTTTCCATGGGGAGCAGCCACACACACACACACACACGCACACACGCACACGCCTCTAGGTTCAGATATTACGAGTTTTATCGGAACAAACGTCGTGCTGTCAGCTGGCCCAGACAGAAGAAGAGGAAAGGAGCTACACACCTAAATGGTGAGTTTAAAACTTTAAGAGAAAGACGGTGAAACAGAGGTCTGGACTGGACGAACATGGCTGAGGAGCTGAACTGTCAAAGCTGACATGTCAACAACAGACGTTTCTCTGTTTCACCTCACTTTTCTGATAAACTACACGGTGTGTTTAACAGAAGCTAAGCTAGTTCACCAAAACTGTTACTCGTCACTGTTTTCATTTCATGGATATAGCCTGCTGTGTGCTGAATGTGTGTGTGACAGTGGACTCATGGGAAACAGAGTTCACATTTACATTGCTAAATTATGATGATGAATTCATCTTACTTTGTTTTTGTTTCCACTGTCAGGTTAGTGTCCACGTGTGTTTTCAATAAAATTAACCTTGGGTGGCTTCCTAATGTCATGTGGCCTGGCTACATCTTAATTCCCTTTAAATCCCTCCACAACAGATTGCCATATGTGAAAGCTGAGAGCAGGCCAGCAGTCCGCTGGCCGGCCTCTCCACTTGTCCTGTTGCTTATTGTTTCAGTGAGACTTGGATATCAGTCAAGAAGGGTTTTGTTTAGAGAAATCACTTCTGCTTTGCAGGAGAGGGGAAAGAAAGACGAGTCTATAAACAGTTTGCAGAAAGGATGGCAAATCTTTAAACATTTACATATTTGTAATTGTACTGATTAATCGTTCATTAAGTCAGAGTCATAGAGCTGGACATTGTCTTTGGATGGGAACTCCTGGCCCCGTTCGGTGATATAAACACTAAGCTCATTTTGTTTAGCGGCCCTTGGCTTACCTGCACCTAAATACAGCAGGTCAACACTCAACGATACAGATTCTGCTGACTCACCGCACTCATGGAAATAGCTGACACGAGCTCACACTCAAAAAGATTAGGCTTTCATTTCTTATTATTTGCAAGCTCAGGTCTTTGATAGTGCACAACATTGAATTGAATGAGATTTTACCCTAAAGGATAATGGAATATAATGGGTGGAATACATTTGGATACACTTATTGCATTGATTTTACCTTTGAAACTCTGAATGCGTAAAAAGCTGTATATTGATTTATATTCAATTACTGGAATATTATGTTACATATTTTTTGGCCCATTCTTTCTCTGGGTCTTCCAGAAACTGCACAAGCACTGGACAACCGAACATTAATCCTCCACGCAAAAGGATAAAGCTTAAAAGGTTTCAGGAAGGTTTACCTTGTTGTCTCTCTCTGGCTATTAGACATGAGCACGATGTGAGATATATGTTGATATGATGCAGTATAATTTAGGAAAACATTTAGAGCAGCATGTTGCAATCTAAAACAAAACAGTGGACAACCATGTATTAAGGCAAATCAAGTATACCAGTATCACCTAAGTCTGACAACTGCTTTGTTTTTGTTTCTATCATTTTTTAAGAAGTCCAAAATGTACAACGTAATAATGTGATGGCTGTGGCCTGTGGCAGATCCTCTTGTCAGGCAGGTAGTGGATGCCGGTCATCATGATGGTGATGTAACATCCTATTTACATCCCTGTAGGCCTAATCTGCCTAAGGCTGGCTGTGTCATCTCCCTTGGGTGGTCATGCTGGAGCCTCCTACTAGTGAGACACACACCTAATCCGCCTCACTGGCGGAAAAACAAGAAGTGGTCCTTGCTTATCTTTGCTCTCAGATCGCTTAGAAATCTTTTGGGGCATTTTCAGGAGTGGGTGAAGCTTCTAAAGGCTGTCCGATTTATTGTATTTGGAGTCGCTGCTGCTGATCTGTATTTCTTTTCTGTCACTGAGGGATTACAAAGGCACAGTGTCAACTGTTGGCTGACCTACATCACCAGGATCCAACCTTTCTAACAAGGGATCAGTCGCCGCAAGATGAGTTTTGAACTTAAAGAACTGGTGAGCGTCGTCACATACTGGCCAGGTGAAAATATTTCCTCCTGGGCAAAGAAGGACTGAACTCTTCCTGAGAAGCCGGCGAAACGGGGACGTCTCTCCAGCAGAAGAGGACAGGAAACGGGAAAGATAATTGATCGATGAATCAGCGCTGTGTTTCCCAAACTTTTTTTATGAACAAGGAAAGTTAACAAGCTGATGAAACCGTCTTGAGAGATGATGAATCGTTACACCACCCTGAGGCAGCTGGGTGATGGCACCTATGGCAGTGTGCTTATGGGGAGAAGCAACGAATCTGGAGAGTTGGTGGCTATAAAGAGGTGAGGATATTGATCTTTTTTTTTGTTTTGTTTTGTCTAAAGATTTAAATATGTCAAAAAACTGATATCATATAAATATTTTTATATAGCTTACATGTTGTCTTTCTCTAGTTTTAAAGGCCGATTTACATTTAAGTAAGGTTATACAATTCCCGAAAACTTTAGTATTGACTGCTTTACTTAAGTGGAATAAACAACCTTGGTACTAATTATACATTGAATATTGTATCAAATTATAGAGCCTGACTGATTCTCGATACTAATGATTTTTGGGGTTGATGCCAATAACGATATTCGTGCTTATAAAAAATCTGTTATCTCTTAAAAACATAGATAACATAGGGAATTTAATACTTGCGAATTAGCCCGAGCATCCCTTTCTGCATTTAAATCTCTCTGAAAATAAGTCTTCATACCTGCCCATATTGAACAGCATATACACCGATACTGATGTCTGAAGCACCAATAATTATCCCTAAGATATCATCTCATTATTAAGGGCAAGAAAATATAAAAATATAAAAAAAAGCTTTAATATAAAAGTATTATGTAAAGATATTGTGATTATTGGTATTTGATAATATTAACGCAAATTCTGATACAGAGAGTATATCATGTCTTTCAGGGTCCATTGTGTGGTATTGGTGGGCATTTAGTGGTTGCACTGGATAAAGATCAGACTAATAAAAAAGAAAAAATAGGACTAAAGGCTCCTGGTTTCCGGCCATCACCAGGGCAAACAAACTAGCTTCCACGCCTTTGTTTCAGCAGCATGGCAGCAGGGCTCAATAATAGATGAGAAACCGGGGAGATGCGTCCACTGGTTGATCATTTGGTTACCATGCAAGACAATACATGCGGTGACGGTGAAAGGGAGTGAAAGTACAAGGAGTGTGTCGGGTTGCTGACATTGTGGAAGGTACGACTGAAAACTGGCAAGAGCCCAGAGAGGAGAAACAGATATGTGCAAGTTCTGTAGTTCTTACATAATTCCAGTTGGAGGGAGACGTAACGCTGATCAGAGAAGATAAGCTGTCCTAAACGTGTTCCGGATCCCAGCTGGTTTGTGGTTTTAATGCACGTAGCAGCACACACTGTGATTAAACTGACAATTTAATATATCAGCTGAGTCATGATGTATGTTACTTGATTCAAGTAGGAAAAATCAATGGTGAAGCCTGTCCAGTGTAGAATATGAACTTCTATCATTTTGGAATCTACAGCTTTGGCTGCTTTTGTTCTTCTAATGAAATGAACTGAAAATAGAGACGCCTCATAAAAACTGAATTATTGATGGAGACATACAAAGGAATTTCTGAAAGATAGCGACTCTACTGTATGTCAGGTGTAATATATAAGGCCTGTCTTGTATTCTTTGGTTGATGCATGTATGATCTTTGCTCCAAATCAATGTGTGGTTTTGATTTTTCATTTGCAGAATGAAGAGGAAGTTTTATTCATGGGAAGAATGTATGAACCTAAGAGAGGTGAAGGTAAGGATGGCGATTCTATGGGCAGGTTATGAGACAGTTTTTTTGCAGCAGTACTTCTGTTAACTCTATGATTTAAGCAACAATGTCAAAACAAATATGTCCCTTACAAACTGAAGCTAACTAGCTTATTAGTGTTCCTGCTCTCTGGCACTGCCAGAGTCATAATTGTAAACATTGAACATCATTGTAGAACAATTCTGTGTTTGTCTCAGTTATATATCTGTTATTACATTCCTACTTTTTCCCATGATTTGTCACACCAGTCACTGAAGAAGCTGAACCATGCGAATGTGGTGAAGCTGAAGGAAGTAATCAGGGAGAACGATCACCTCTACTTTGTCTTTGAGTATATGAAGGAGAACCTCTACCAACTTATGAAGGACAGGTGAGAAGATTAATACTTTACAATGCAAATGTTCATACAAGGTGTACAACACTGTGGTCTAGTTTGATGCCATTACCACAACACAAAGTTTCCAGATGTTAGCATCTGGACAGGAGCCTTCCCGTTGAAGCCTAAAACATGGCCAGATTAGAAACACGATATTCTGATATTCAGAATTTGAATGATCTGATTGGATCCAATGGTTTTCAGTGAAATATATCATATTTCTGTCACCATGCTTTCAAAAGGTTGCACTTCCCCTGCTTTAGGCTCTCCCTTGTACCCAGCTGACAAAGAGACAAAGACAAAGATCTGAAAAACACCATCTCTGGGGGAAGCTCCAATGTTTTTGCTAGTTTAGAAACCCCAGGTGTGTGCACTGCACTTGCCTCACCCAGGGAAAGACAGAAAGCAGACAAGTCGAGGAAGCGCCGATGTTTTACAGCCAGTCAGTTTATTGACTATATGTGTGCTTTGTTTTTATAGAATAATATTCCATTAAGTGTATGTGTACAAAGACAAAACCTAATGCTGTTTGTGTAATCGATGCTAACATTAGCAGGCTCATGAGAATTCTATCAATTCTATGTTTACAGAAAAAAGTTGTTCCCCGAATCAGCTATACGAAACATAAGCTTTCAGATTTTACAAGGCCTGTCATTTATTCACAAACATGGTAGGTGTGCCGTGTTCCCTTCAAGCCTCGGAACTGCATTATATTGTGGTTGCATGCTGCAAGATTCATTGAATGATTATTCAGGCAATAAGAAAACTGTAAAGTTGCGAAAAGATGGAATATTGCAACCAAAGTCAAATGAATTTAAATGAATCTTGTAGTTTGCGAACCTTTCATACCTGCCTCATCTACTGTAACTCTTTGCATTTCTATAATTAACGGATGTGTGGATGCCTCATATGCAGGGATGCAAGTTTTAAAAATCTTACAGGAACTCAATCATGCATAGTTGGGCATGTTTAAATGCACAGAACCCACCCAGGCTTCCACACATCCAGAACGCATGTCCTGCAGGACTTCTCCTTATTTTAACTGCTTTTCATTCATTTCTCTTTTACCTCTCTTTCCCCCCCTTTTCTGTCTCTTCTTTGCTCTGCTGCCAGAGAGAATAAGATGTTCTCAGAGAATGAAATTAGGAACATCCTGTTTCAAGTGCTATCTGGGTTGGTTTTTGTACATAAGCATGGTAAGAGGCTCTACTCTATCATTCTGTACCTGCTTTAAAGTTGCATGACCTTCCAGTTGTTGGTTTGAGTGTGTTTGATATTGTAAAGAGTCTTGTTTCTTTCTACGTGCCTACTAGGCATAGTTATCAGATATATTATGTTATTTTACAATAGCTTTATACCTCTAAGCCTTATTATACAGTATATACAGAGATGTTTAACTTTCATTTCACTAAAAAAGAAAAAGAAAGATGCAGTCTGTTGTTTTGAAGTCTCCTCATCATGTTACATTAAAGCTGTATCTACAAATTGCTTCTTATGCAACTATTTTTGATAAGCAGAATACATTTCTGATGTAATGCCCTCTGGATGACTTTTTTTTTTTTTTAAATATAACAAGAATATTAATACTGCAACCGCTAAATGCACGGCTAACATTTTTATTTCCAAAAAAATACATGTAAGATAAGGTAGATAAAACAGCTTGTTTAAGGTTATAAAAACAATGTGGCCATGGTTAAATCATTAAAATGTCAATGTCGAATAGTCTGGTCTTGAATACACAGACCTTCAAACCTGGGCCACTGCTGTAGAAGGCAAATATACTTTACATCCATTCACCAGCTCCTCAGTTTCCCTTTTCTCATAGTGTCTGAATGCTGCGCTAAGCAACATTTGCACTGAATGTACAGTAAATACTAATGTAGAATAGTTGCCATATGCCAATAGCCATTTAGAGTCCCCATTAAAAGCTGGCTTCAGCTTGATATTAACCTCTCCACAGGTTTCTTTCATCGAGACATGAAGCCAGAGAATCTCCTGTGCATGGGCCCAGAACTGGTCAAAATAGCAGATTTTGGACTGGCCAGAGAGATCCGCTCCAAACCTCCCTACACAGACTACGTATCAACGAGATGGTGAGAGCACTAGCCAGGCATCGATAGCCATCTAAAACAAAGAATAACGCCTACGCATCAGTAACAGTGTGCTTGATTGCTTGTGAGTTCAAGCAGAAGCTTTAGCCAAATGCACAATCTAACTGTACAGGGTGAGTTCTTTATTTGAGTGTGTTCTCTGTCCAGGTACCGAGCTCCAGAGGTCCTGCTCAGGTCGTCTACTTACAGCTCTCCTATTGACTTGTGGGCCGTGGGTTGCATCATGGCGGAACTCTACACTCTCAGACCTCTTTTCCCTGGAAACAGTGAGGTGGACGAGATCTTTAAGATCTGTCAGGTCCTGGGCACTGTCAAGAAGGTGAGAAGGAACTGAATGTAGACAAGTGGATATAAATCAACTTTATTGTCATTACCCAAAACTTGTCAGGTGCTGAAATTAATTGAAATTATATAAACACAGGCAAAAAAACGCCTCACGACTCAATCTGTAAACACCTGATCAATAAACACAGTAATGAATAACCATGTCATTGTCTCTCCCCTTAGACGGATTGGCCAGAGGGTTACCAACTGGCTGCTGCTATGAACTTCCGCTTCCCCCAGTGTGTCCCGACCCACCTGAAGACCCTCATCCCTAATGCCAGCAACGAAGCAATCGCCCTGATGAGGGACATGCTGCAGTGGGACCCCAAGAAAAGACCGACTGCTGTACAGGTAGGCAAGATTGAGCCTCTGGGTGGGTTTTAAAGATCTGAAGTCAAGGCTGGTTCTACCTTTCCAGAGAGAAGCAATTTCCATGACAGTGCAGCGCTCACCACTACATTCATGTTTAAAGTTAGCTCTTGTACAAAGATTGCATTATAATCCTAGTTATTTTTGATAGGTCTTCATTCCCTTTGCCACTGATAAATGTTCTATCTCTGCTGGTGTGCTCATTCGTCATTCGTTATGTACCACATCACCAGGTAGTCAGATATAATTTACACCCAGGTGAGAGGGATGAATCATCCTGTGGGCCCTGTGTAGGAAACACCTTCCCAGCACGGGTGACAATGCTTTTCCATCCTCTGCTTACACAACTCCCAGGAGTGGGATGCACATCTGGAGTATGGATTAATTTCACATACGTGCATACTCATCAAAAATGTGTAATTATTTGAACAGAAGAAAAGGTTACGAGGTTTAAATTCCTTGACTCCAGTGTCCAAAGTTTCCAGTTTATTCTGAATAATGATCTGCATTCCTGTCTTCTCCCTCTATAGGCCCTACGGTACCCGTACTTTCAGGTAGGCCAGATCTTAGGGCCTCGACCTCAGAGCCAGGAGGTGAAGAAGGTCCAGACCAGGCCTCAGGCCCAGAAGCAGGCCTCAGAGCCCAAAATTGATCCCCAGCAGTCTTCCTCTGAGTCCAAAGCTTCTACATCCTCCTCCAGAAACCAACAGCAACATCAGCATCAGCATCAGCATCAACATCAACATCAGCATCAGCATCAGCATCAGCATCATCATCAGCCTCTTCAGCAGATCCCCCTTCCTCAGACTGAGAGTAAACCAGCAGGCCTCAGCCATGCAGTGAGTGTCTTTATGCAAATCAGAACCTTATATATATATGTATATCCATATATATGCATGATAGGCTATCTATATACTACACACATATATATATATATATATATATAAGGTTCTGATTTGTATAGACACTCACTGATGACTATGATATACTATAGTATATATATATATATATATATATATATATATATATATATATATATATATATATATATATATATATATATATATATATATATATATATATATATATAGTTTGACTATTAGGACAATAAAAGTAGCAGAAAGCTGGAGTTAAGTTAGTAAGACAGATTTTATCAATTATAACCGTTTGTGTGGGTGGCTGTTGTATTGTCTTCTGCAGAAGGCAACATCGCTAGGCGGTGAGAACACAGTTGTTGATGATGATGGTGGTGGTGGTGGTGGGACGGGGGCACTGAAGAGTGGCCGCCGTCGCTGGGGCCAGACGGTGGCCAAGACCACAGACAGCTTGGAGGAATCTGACCCGTCAGAAACCGCCGCATCCAACTCCAAGAAACCCAGCCTGGGGAACGCAGAGGAGGAGAGGAGCCCTAAGGAGCACCGCCCACAGTAAGTGCTGCAATGTCTGAACAGAAATGGATTGGCAATTTGATTTAAGCATTGACACAGAGTTTTTTTTTTTTTTTTTTTTTTTACTGCATTGCAGGGTACTAAAAATGTGCGTTAAATGTAGCTGTCTCATGCATCATGCATTATTTAAGATGACAATAGGTTATTTGAGTCATGATGCATTTTATCCTTGTCAGTTTATAGAATCATATGTGAATGTACATGCAGTGTTTCTGACGTATCTGTCTCAAGGCATCAACAGGAGTAGGAAAAACATTCAAGACTTTGTATGATTTTTTTTTTTTTATTGGCACGGACCGCTAAGTGTCTGGTTTCTCTTTTCAGGCCCAAGGAGCAGAAACCCCTGTACTCCTTTAGCACAGTTACTAAGTTACCCAGCAATGTTAAGATTGGCCAAATGGACTCCAATCTCCCAGGATCTGCTGCACGGCAACACTATCTGAGCCAGTCACGATACTTACCAGGTAACACTACCAGGTGTATAAACAATCAAAAACAAAAAGGCATCGGATCATTCATAAAACTGCAACATGGTGATTTCTTCTTGTTTCGTTCTCTTGATTTTTAATCACAGATTTTCTGATTCCTTTAGGGTTGATCAGCAAGAATCCGACTTCTTCTGGAGACAAGGAGATGAGTGGTATGACGCTGCGTGACCTGTGGGAGAACTCCTCCAACACTGTAAACAAACCACTAGCTCCTATTGGAGGCGGATTATCTGTCGCCAGAGCCAACGCAGGTAAGGACTGACGTCTAATGGAGAGGTGTTAAGAGGTTTGATAGAGCGCGCAGTCAGTGGACAGGGCTCAGGTTTCCCAATTTCACTTTGTTAAATCTTACAAATTTAGCTTTTTCCACGTGTTTATGAAATCAGATGTAAGAAAACAACTGTGCTTTCTGTCAACAGCTTTTAGAGTTCTGATAATGTTAAAGGAATTGTATTAGTTATGTTTTAGGACATTAATGGAAATGACTGTGCTTCTTTTCTGTGATTAATAGAGAATTGCAAATGACATCCAAAAGCAACTTGTCATAAGAAAAGAAAAAAGGTGTCCTGTTATATTAACCATTGTGAATTAGCTTAATTAAGTCGCTGTGTCTTGATTTTTCAGTGAATGATTAACTCTTTTTCAAAGTTTCTTTTACCCTGTCCTGGACCAAAATGTTCCATCATAACAGCCCATTGTACCCTCTGTGGATTTACATAGTTTTTGAATCGCCCATAAAATATGCAGACTTGCAGTGTCCAAAGACAGCAAAACTCCTTCCAACAAAAACGCTATCTTTTTAAGAATCTATACCAGCACATTGTACTGTTTTTGGCAACAGAATTAAACAATAACCTGCTTATCAAGCGATACAAGCCATGGCGACAGCGTGACTCGCCTCATTTTGCCGTGCAGTGGAAACCTGGCGACTGTCAGTGTCACCCACTGTTACATAATATGACCTGTCCTCTTTGCCGGGACGCACATGCTAATGATGCAGCTAATGCCTCCTGATCAGTAGTTATGGGGCCGTTGACCAAAGCCTTGCAAGGAGTGAGCCTAAGCGTCTGCGACTTTAGAGATGGGACACCTCTATAAATCATTTGTCATGTAGACAGACACACAATATGGGTCCCCGCTGCACTCCCTCCTTCTGTCTCTTTCTTTCACCTTGTCTCCCTCTCTCCTTTTCTTATTCATGAGATTAAGACCGTCGGTGTCAGATCAAGTGTTTCTTAAATGGCCCTCAACTACACCCCCCTGCTCATTTGTCCTGGCACTCACACCCACGTTTGTTTTGATACTACTCACCTGTTACTCATGAATACAACTCTTTTTTTTTTGCAGTTTATGTTTTCCTCTCAATTTTCTAATCCTGTTCTCTGTTTTCTCTTTTTCCTTTCTCTCTGATTGCTCGCTTGCATGTTTCTTCTGCTCTTCGCTCTGAGCCTAGAAGAGAATGCCTCTAAATCTGAGGAAAGCCCTCCAGAGAAAACTGTTGTAAAAGAAAGAATACTGGAGAAAATTGATCTCTCCAAAGGTATTTCATTTAGGTGGCTTCATGTGGACTGTTTGGTTGTGTTTAACGGTTTCAAACAATGATGTATGTTGAGATATCTCCGACTCCTCCACTGTAATTCACTTGTCATGCTGAAGCTCTTTTGTGTGTAAACATTGTGGCTGTAGTTAGTGTGGCTGCCTCACGTATTCAGCCAGCGACTTAACATGTGAAAGAGACCCGCTGCTAAAGGCTCTGCAGGAGACAAGGGTACAAATACACAGTTTAGGCAGAGAACTAAGGACTCCAGTTGCTAAATAGATGGTAAATTGCACTACAACCACAACATCTTCACGAGGGAACAATGAGGCTTTTCACTAATTATACTGATAACCATCTGTGGCTGCTGGTGGAGCAGACCGATGGTGTCGCCGGGAAAGTTGAATGGCTTCAATCACTTGATCTAAGTCGTCTGTTTGGGCCCTCAGTAGCTGTTGCATATGCAGCAGCAACCACACACAAATAATTAGAAACAATAAAGCCAAGTGTGAGAACTTCTATTAGGTGTGTTTACTAAAGTTTTTCTTCATTTGTGTGTTTTTGTGTTTTAAAAGGTGCACATTGTTTTAGCTTTTATCACATAGCTACAAGCCCATTCTGGTCGGGTATCTTGAGGGCGTAAATACTAAACATAATAAACTATGTATGCCTTCTCTTTTAGGGAACTTTGTCAGCACCAAATACAACCTCTCCAGCGCCTACATGCCCTCATTCCAAAAGAAAGAGGTGGGCTCGGTGGGACAGAGAATCCAGCTCGCCCCTCTGGCTGGCCAGCACACAAGTAAGATTCTATTCCATCTATGTAAAGCCCAAAGTAATTCAGGTCACAGATAGCCTCCCCACATCCCCACTTATCTGGCTCAAAAAGGCTGCACTTATCACCAAATCTTCATCTTCACTAAACACAGTTTTCATGCCCGGTCAGAATCACCGCTCTCTTGTATGGTCATCCCGTGCTCGACCGTTCCCGCTCCCTAAGCCCCTTTTCCTCTCCTCTGTTTATTTTCTGACTTGCAATATTGCTGTCCAAGCTCTTAACTCACTGGGCCTGTCTCTTCTCTTTCTTCACCCTTTCAGTCAATCTTTCTTCTCCTGACAATAAAAAAGAAAAATCTAAATCTGCAAAGGCCAAGCCCGTATCCGGCTCGTCTTTGAGTGAAGCTAATGAAGGTATTGGCATTTTCTAATAGTCGTTATTAGGGTTGTGCGGTTTATTTTGTATGATAATAATCATATAATACTAATCATACTTGGGTTGTGTGTTCATATTTTAGAAATGAAAAGCTATCCTTCTGTATTTTTTTCCTTGGCCATTGCTTTCTGTCTTACAGTACCAGTTTTATCTCGATACCTGAAAAGCTTTATCTTTTTTCAGCTTGTGTGAAGGTGTCCTGCATCACATACAAATAAAGCTCTTCATCAAGACAGATACATGGTTGTATATGTAAAGATGTATTGGAGATTGGATTAACAGACTGACTGGCATGTTCCTCCAGATTACGAGGGCTGGAAGAGGAGGGCGGACAGGACTCAGATGAAGGGGAGCAGCTACTCAGCCCTGGGGAAAACCTCTGGGAACCTCCTGTCCAGAGCTCCTGCTGCACAGCCGGTCCACGGCAGGGTGGACTGGACGTCCAAATATGGTGGAAATCGGTAGTTCAGAAGGGAGATTGTACGAAGTGTGTTGCCTAGCGGTACGTGTCACTGACTGAGGACGCTAATCCCAAACAGAGTTTTAACCTCACTCAAAGTCTGTGTTCCCTAAAAATAATGACATCTTCAGAAAATATTAAGGTAGCTGGTAGTAGGGTCACAAATGATGTAGTACATGACGACGTGTCATTCTTTTTAGGAGACTTTTTTTATGCCACAATTGGATAGTTTTCTTCCCAGAGAGCCTGAGACAAGTAGGATGTAACTGTGGATGTGCAAGGAGTCTCTGTGTTTTGATGACTGTTGCCATGATGCTGAACCAAGATTCTGTCTGCAAGACAATCCCACTGTGTTCCTGAAGGAACCAGTGTGAGCCAATTAGTGTTGGGATATTCAGATTCAGATTTAAATGTAGAATACAAGCATTTTTTTACTCTAGTTTTTATTGTCAAGTATTGTTTTACTACTAATGATAGTCATTCATGAACCGCTCCTTCAATACATTAATCCCTCTGCTTTTGTTCGACATGGGTCACTCATAAAAAAACAAACATCTGTGTAATGTCTATGAAAAGGATTACTTCAACTTATTCTGATGATGTAGGACAAGTGCACACCTCTTTGTATTATGCAATGAAATAACTGATCATTTTGTAAACATTTTATACCAATAAATACATGAAGGTTGTTACTGCATTCATTCAAATAAGACAAGACAGCCATTCCTTTTATATATAAACAAGGTACTATATTTCATCCTTAAATATACACTTTTTTTTTTTTTTTTTTTACAAAATCATTGATTAATGTTCAAAAGTGAATGACGAACGTTGACAAGAAGCTCCTGAAACAGAAGATAGGCGCTCACATCACAGTCTTCCCTCCGTTAAGACTCCTGTGGTTTCTGGAGCAATGCCATGCTGAGCTTTCCCACCATCAGGAGACTGGAACAGAACAATAATATCAGACTCCATGCACAGAACACTGGAGATTGTACCCCAACCCAAAAAGACAACCATCAAGACAGGAATATCACATCCGTCTTCTTGACTTTTAGAGAGACTTTGAGTAGCTTTAGAGTATGACAGTTTAGTTATACCTTGCTCCAGCCATCAAGCCAGCTGGCATGAACTTCCTGGATCCGTAAAACCTCTTTCCCATGACGCCGGTCAGTGCTCCAGATGTAGCTGCAAGACACCAAGAAAATGTTAACCCAAGAGACACATGACTGTTTTAATCAGGAAACTCTTTACCCAGTGTATCCCCATGCAAACACATTCACAGCAAGCACAGTACAGTCTCAGTATACCGACCGAGGGACACCCAAATATTATTGGGGTCGTTGGAGATCTGGTAGGCACCAAAACCTGCGAGGCCGCCGAAGAGAAGACCGGCAGCGAGAGAGGGGACACTGCCTGGAAGAAGCGACACACAGCAGGTCAACACCCCATGAATAATCAGCAGATTATTATGGAAGTAATTGTTAGTTGCAGCCCAATAAGAAGGCTGATGATGTCAATCTGAAAGACTAAGATTATCATTCAAATTCCACTTACTGAAGATTTCTAAAGGGGATGAGTTTATTTGTATCAGAGATGCAGTGATGTTTAAAAGAAAAGAAGGCAAGAAAGCAAACGCCACAGCACTATCTTTACGATCTCAACACATTTGAACTAATTGAAGATTTCAGGTACCATGACATCATAACCTTGCACCTCTCTCATAACTAACACAACACATACCTGCTTTCACATAGCCAATGGCTCCCCCGGATGCGATGAGGGCTGCGTATCCATACCCGACCCAATCCACAGACATGTTGGACACCTGTCAGGGTCACAGCGTGAGCGTGAGTGTGGAACAAACTCAACGTGTACACACAGTCCTACTTAATCCACACAGCCTCCTGTCGTGGACTTAAAATTACTTACAGCTGGAAAAAACCCAAAAGGGCTGCCTGGCTGCTGCAGCACAGAGCTGTTACAGAACACTAGCTGAGGCAACAGAAGATACAGAAACATTTTCCCGCCGTCACAAAGCTCGTCTCGTCTGTTTTTGACTTTATATCGTTACATGGTGGCCACACTGCGGGGGGCGTGTGTGTGTCTGGTTTATTAGATAAGGCTAACTGATGGCAGGAGCCTTAGCACGAGCACGACTAGCATTACAACACACGCAGGACGCTTAAAGCGCCTACTGCTGCACTTGTATACTCGAGTTAAGGGGATAAACGACATTGTTTGAATGAGAATCACCGCTTCAGAGGTCTAAAACTCTCAAATATGAAAACATGATGCGCAAACGTAGCTACATACAACCTTGCTCTGTCAGTTTGTCCTCTGTCACGAGCGACGGCGGCTTGTTCCTCACCGGGCAACGATTACTGGCGCACACAACAAGGCGGCGGGGTGGCCGATGGGAAATGTAGGCGCCAATGCTTGGGAGCAAGGTGCTGCCTTCATGGGAGGCGGAATTTCTACAAATATAATAATTACAATAACTACATACTGATTGCAAATAAAGAAAAAAAGATGTATTGTTTTTAATTTAGAAAAGAAAAAGTTTACAAATATGTTCACATTTGCTCTAAATGTAGACAACAGAGCAGATTCCAAGTGTTCTTATTCTTATTTATACATTATACAATTCTTATTGCTGTTTATATATTTAAAAAAGATACATTTCATTAGAAAACGTAGTGAATAATACATGTTTTATGTCAGGAACAGCTTGTTTTGTGTGTACGTTTAATAATTAATTGTTGTAAATGTTAATTCCAACATGTGAAATAGGCCTAGGCCTAATCATTCTATTTTTGACACTCACTTCCTAAAACTGATTAAGTGCCCTTGAGCAAAGCATCCCCGTCTCCCATCCACATCAGAAAAATGAAAGTGATTTGCTTCTCATCTATGGCGACTTCTGTCGTTTGGAGATGAACGACCAGTGGTGACAATGAACCCTGCTTACAAAAAGTCATCATCGCGCCCACCTGCAAACTCCAGAGTCGCGACATGGCTCTGAGATTCAGTCTCAATTTACGGATGGCCTATAAACACCTCAGGGATCAGACACCGGAGTGGGCACTGGATTTATTTTTGCGACCACAAGATGGCACCACAGGATTAGATTAAACTGTTTTAAGACGTGCCGACGTCCTTAAAGCTTTAACTTGGCTTAATTTCATCTTATTTATTTTTTTGTTTTGCTTCACATTCAGAAAAAGTCTGCACAGAAGCAGTTAAACTACACAGAGGCTCACCCCTCGCTGCATCGGAGTGATCTCAGCTTTCAGCCTTTATTTCATTACCGTGAAAATGATCGGGTTTAGTTCTCGAAAGTGTGATTAAAGTTTATGAGAAAGTAAAGAGGGGTAGAAGTCAAAAAGAGGGGCTGAGAAGAGACGTCTAATTGCGTAATGGTCAAGTGATAAACAAACCTGACACTCTCCTCAATTTTGACCCGAGGGCCAGATATTTTTATTTGCCAAATTTCCACATGGCACGTCTGAACACCTGCTTTGTCGACTGGCATCGGTTTGGCGGTTTCACTTTGAGGAATTCTCACTGCTCACACGCTCTCATTTGGTTTTAATTACCTGCAATATTGTCTTAAACCCACCGGCGGCGCGTCCCGACTCTCATCCCGAAGGAAGGTGGCGCTAGAACACAACTTATCTCCCTTTTTTAGAGCCGCGTTTACAAATGGGCCTGAAACCCCTCTTCTCACTCAACAGACACCACTGTCATGAATATCACGCAGCCACACGGGGCTTCTGTCCCTTCAGCGGTGACGGGACAGTCACTGTCTTCAGCAGTCAGACGCGTCCAGCTGGTGCGAGTCCGCAGACAGGAATCTTTCCTGCGAATCAAACGGGGGGCCTCGCTTCAGTGGTGACTGTCCAACTTCTCCGTAAGTTGTGGGCCGAGGAATAAGCCCCCTCCCCCTCACCGATCAATATTAGAAACCAACAAGGAAAAGCTTCCTGGAATGTTTCACAGCATTTTTGGCAAAGAGAGGGACGCGTAAATTACGCACGGAGGTCTGTATGTGTCTCAGCAATTTCCCTTTTTGACCAGTACTACATATAAAAACACAGCACTACCACCACCACAATAATAATAATAATAATAATAATAATAATAATAATAATAATAATAATACATTTTTTTCTCCACATGAACGGCTGCTCAAATGGCCTGAGGTGCAGCCGTTGCCGACGCCTATTAAAGAGAGCTCGCAGTTTTAGGAAGCTGAACGTCGCCCGGAGGCCCGGTGCTCTGGTGGAAGTGGTTGAAACCAAGCCCTAGACAAACAGGCTGGATATTCAAAAGGGACCCCGCTCTTGTCTGAGAGTATCCCACTCTCAGACAGCTCTGCTTTTAAAAAACTTACTCCTCCCTTTAGTGCGCAGAGCCCCAAACAATATTTCTGATCCCCCATCACCATCCACCACCTCCCCTCTCCTTTGTCCGGTGCTGGTGAGGTCTGTATAGCTGCAGGTATTGTGTGTGCAGTTAAAACGTGTTCGCCTTTGAAGTCAAAAACATGAAGGCTTGTTTTAAATATTAACAGCGGGAAGAAAATCTATAGATTCTGTGTGGAATTATGCAATTGCAATAATAATAAAAAAAGAAGCAAACAAATAAAAAAAAAAAAAAAGAGAAACCAAAGTAGGGGAGGATTTATTGGAGGAAATGCAAAATAGAGAGTCGAAAGTTTGCCCGGTATTCTGAGTGCATTAAAAAAGCAGCATATGTTTGAAACAAGTGTGCGGTGTAGTGACGGAACCACGCAGCGCAGCTCCGTCTGTGCGTCAGGAACTTGGAGAAAAGAGGTTTCAGACTAAAGATTTGACCATTATCACCTCTGCGAGCGCACGTGTTGCTCTCTCTCTCTCTCTCTCTCTCTCTCTCTCTCTCTCTCTCTCTCTCTCTCTCTCTCTCTCTCTCTCTCTCTGTGTGTGTGTGAGAGGGAGAGCTCATTCGCTCCTGGCCGGAGGGGTCTACATAAGTATGTATTAGAAATAAACAGTGGATAAATAAATAATGAGCCTCACAATAGTGGGGTAGCTCTCTGTGTAGAAGTAATGATGTTGGCAGTTAACCTTCAAGTTTTTTTTTCCTTTTCTTTTTAACTTGACACACTTTCATTCGCAGTGAGAATTCGTGTTGTGGTTCTGTTTTTTAAAAGACGAAATAGTGAAAGAAAGAAAAAGACAAACATTGGAAAGGTTAAATGACCCACAGGAGGAAAAGATATTTGTTAAAGACGAACAAATAATTCAGCAATTTAGGTTTCCCTCTTTAATTTCAGTAAAAGGATTTTATCTAACAAGTCATCTTTGTTGTCAACGTTACAATAATAATAAGTTTACAAAAATTGTGGGGAGGGTGAAGCAGCATCACAACTCACCTGTCTGTTAGTGTGCACAATACACTGTTTTATATATAACAAATAATTGTTCATGTTAATTAAGCTGATGCACATAAATCGCCACTCTGTGATAAATGTATTGTATATGTTATAAGATTATAAAGACAATTACCTGCAATTATAATTACTGTTGTATATTCTGTATTAATAACAGTGGCTGTGATGAGTGCTGGATGTTTCATTTTCCTCAAACAGGCGACAAGAATAAAATATTTTTTTGTTCGTTTGTTCATTTTTATTATTTTTCTTAGATCAAATCTCATCTCATTGACATTAGAGACCGAAGTATTGCAGCTTAGGCCTCAGACAAATCGCCTATATTTCTTTCCCAGGTAGTCTCTTCTTTTTCTCGTCCACGCCCGGAGCAGTGCGCATGCGTCACCAGGTGGCCCCACACCGCTTTTATGGCCAGGTGAGGCGATCCGGTCCAGGTGAAGAGTAAAAGGTTTTACTCTGGGACCGAAGGCTCGATGAGATAGGACGCGGCATCGGGATCGACCACGAAGAAGAAACACCCCCCCACCCCGACACCAAAAGGCAGCAGAAGACAAAGAATGTCAATTATGGGCAAAATGGGGGAATGGCAGGTACGTGCTGCTTACTTTAAAACAAAGAGACGGCTGTGGAAGAAAAGAAAATCCTCGGAAAAACTGTCAAAGTGTCGACTTGTTGTAGGATGAGGCTGCACAGGCGCCGTACAGTCTTTGGTGAGGGGAGCTCGTGGAGGGACTCCTGTGTTTAAAGCTTATGGATTTTACGCGTCAGGAGATCACGCGGAGAAGTTGGGGATATTTTATTTTGGAAAGTCTTTTTCTTTTCTGCGGTGATGCGAGCGTACCATGTCACGATCGTGCACCTCGTTTGTTTTGATATTAGGAGGCTGTTGTGGCCATACAGATGTGTCTGATCAGAAACATGAAGTGACGGTGGTGTAAAAAAAAACAAAAACGCAGCCATTGTTGCGTCTTTAATGTCAAAGAAAAACCCTTCTAAATGTAATTCGCGTTAAGTATATTTACATGTGCCCTTTTTAAACTTGTGAGCATCCCATCCTGACTTTCTCCACAGTCTCACTCCGCGGGATTGTGTCTGAGAAACTGGCCTTGTTTTGTGAGCTGTGGGTGATTTAAGAGACGATCTTTGCTGAAACTAACACTTTAGTTTCACTCGACAGGCAGGCAGCTCTCTCTCTCTCTCTCTCTCTCTCTCTCTCTCTCTCTCTCACACACACACACACACACACACACACACACACACACACACACACCGCATGCATACATGTAGCTGTCATTGTCAGCCGGTTCCATCGCTCCATTCTCATTAATAACAACCGCTCTCGGAAAAAAAAAAAGGGCACTCCACCAAAAATGGTAATCCAGTGTTGGTGGTGGTGGTGGTGGTGGGGGGGAAACAGAGAACGAGAGGGGCCAACGCCTTAAAGAGCTGGCGACCTGTCTGCTGACCCACGACCTGCTGAGGTGAAGGCTCGGCCGGCGTCAGGGCAGAGCCAGGCCCTCACAGCCGCGCATTCAGATGAAACAGGGCCATGTTGTTGTGTTAATTATTTACATTCCCCCCCACCCACCCACCCACCCACCCACCCCACCTCCAAAAGTCTCCCTCACAGGTAGCCGGTGGACCTGTAGAGCCGCTTCCAATGGCTCACCTTTTTAACATGACACTGAAAGAATAGCCTCTCAAGGTCCCCACTCTCAATGGGATTAAAATAACAGTTTGGGAGTTTTTTTAAAAAAAAAATCAAGGGTGGTGGGGAGAAAAAAAAGAAAAGAAGAAGAAATAGTGTGTGACAGGGTCGTATTTGCATAGGCATGCTGTTTTCACACACGACTCAATACAAATAATTCCAAAAAAAAGTTATTTCCAAGCAGATAAGCGCGCTATTTTTTTTTATAATTAAAGTGCGCTGTGTTTTCCTGTAAGAATTCATAAAAAAGACGCGCAGAAATCAGAGGAGCGAGCGTCCCAGGTGCACGGAGAAGGTCCCCACGCATGACTCTGTAACCCTCCCGTCAACACACACACACACACACACACACACCCCGGTGAACAGTGGAAATTATAAGCATGTGTAGCGTCTTGCTGCTTTAGTCTTTTTTACCTGTGCGCTGCTGTCCATTGGTGTTGTGCTTTTTTTTTTTTTTTTGTGTGTGTGTGTGTGTGTGTGTGTGTGTGTGTGTGTGTGTGTGTGGAGCAGATGGGGGGAATCAAACGGCTGTTGATATGCTAATGAGGCCCTGTGCCAGTGTTATTACAGAGCTGCTCCAGCCCTTCACTTCCACCATTAGAGGGAGACCTCAGAGCGCAAGACAGACAGGCAGCCCACAGCTTCAATAAAAGTAGTTTTTCTGAGCGGGGGAGCACAATTCAGTGAGTGAAAACAAGAACTAAGGCGATACCTATACTCAATATCCACCTCAGCAACCCATGAAAATGCTTTGGAAGTTAACTGATAACATTAAATATGAAGATTGCGAGGTAAGGGGCTTCCTCTCTTGATTTGTTTTAATTTTGATTTCATTTTCTTAAAAAAAAAAAAAAAAAGAAAAGAAAAAAAGAAAGTACTGCTCAGATAATTATTTGTAGGGATGTGATGTATGGTTTTGATCCAAATGTGTCATTCTTCTGACAACTGTTAGTGAACACGTGTGGTTCCACTGCAGGACGAGCAGATCCATGTCTTATTTTAAAATGTCATTTTAAGAGCTTCTTCTTTGTTTGTGTATTTATGTGAAATTAGAGGATGATAATACATTATTATTATTATTTAAAAAAAAATGGCAATAGTTCCAACATCAATAATAATAATTATTATCATTAACATTATTTTATAGCACTCAGGTAACAACAGCTGTGTTTAATATTTATACATATCAGATACAAATATGAATCTGTTGGTTGCATGAGTGAAATCACACCTGTGATTTAATTTCTTTCTCTGTAAATTCACGTTTTTTTTAAAAAAAAAGAAAAATACAGACACATTTTAAACGACACGTGAAAACATTAAAAAAATGATAATGATACACACTTACCACGCGTTTAATTAAAAATAAATATTTGAGCTGAACGGCAGACGCAAAGCGCTCACACAAGCCGCCTCTATTCATGGCTTGGACATTCATCCTTCAATTTTAATATCTCTGCAATTTGAGCTCGTCAGGTTGTGCGTGCGTGTGTGTGTGTGTGTGTGTGTGTGTGTGTGGACTGCGTACACTCGGTGACTGTTGTTATGGGCACAGACAAAGTTTGGCAGTAATATCAGGGACTTGTTTAAGAGTGGAGAAGCCAGTCGGACGTGTTTTTTCGCCCGCGTCCTGGGAGGACAGGGACGGCCGGGAACAGGAAAACAAAAGCTGGCCACCTCCGTGTTTCATGTTGTGGTGCTTGTTTTTAATTTACGAGCCTAATGCTTTCCCCCCATCGCTGGCGCCGACGCGAGGAAATGAAAATTCGCAATCGAAATCCGATCACAGCCCCGCTGTTTCGTAATATTTTCTTTTTTCTTTTTTTCTAAAATGCGTGATTGAGCAGGAAGGGGAGTGGAGTTGTTTGAGCCGCGCGTAAAAGTTGGTCGGAGCGCCGTATCCGAGCGGCCCTGACGCAGACTTTGGGGGATTTTATTTTATTTTTTGTTTCCCTCTGCGTCTTTCCGGGTTAAAAGTTAAAAGTTAGCCGGTGTGACTCTGGGTTCGGAGTCGAGGAGGAACCGGTGGATTAATTCGGCGGAGACAGAGGAGAGAAAGGAGACCCATGGAGGACAGCTCGCTGTCGGAGTCTGAGCTGGAAAACAAAGGGACGAGTGGTAGAAACGAGCCCGCCGCGTCGCCTGCTGGATTTTCACCCAGCTCAGAGGTGCACATTGTTTCCTTCCATGGCCGCTTCTCCTTCTTCTCCTTCTCCTTCTCCCTCGCCTGTCTGTGGTCCACCTCCCTTCATTCCTATGTCTTTCTTTCACTTTTGCGCTTTGGCCCTGGGACCCTTTTAAAATGCCCCCCTCCTCCTCCTCCCCCCTCTCGCTCTGATTCGTCAGACGGGAGTGAATGTCCCTCTTTTTGTCTCTCTCTCTCTCCACTCCCTCCACAGTCTCTCACTCCCTCTTTCTCTCTCTCTCTCTCTCTCTCTCTCTCCCTCGCTCTCTCTCTCTCCCCATCTCTGATTAGATATACTGATTCCTCCTTTCAATGGACGTCATTTAAGCGCAGACTCCTGCCTTGAGTTGCGTCCTCCGCTTCACGCCCGATTTCCGACCATTCTTTTTCCTTATTATTAAGTATTCCTGTAATATTAATAGTCATGAATGCGTTCCATTAGGAGTCCGAGAGGGAGACGAAGAAGCGGCTCTTTTGCTAATATGAGCTCAAGCGAGGGGACGGCAGCACTGTGATAGAAGCCAGGAGAGCAGGGAGAAAAGAGAGAGGGTTTTTTTCTTCTTCTTCTTCTTCTTCTTCCTCCAAGAGAAACTTTTCGACCCAAAATCCGCCAGCACCGCCGAATATCTACATTTTTAGACCCAGATGAAGGGCAGCGGGGATCTAACCGTTTATTTCTGATGGATTATCGTCCTGCTGCTGCTGTGGCACATATCTGATCGCCGGGGCCATCGCGAGCTTGCAGGAGAGAAGAGAAGAGTCTTTTTTTTTTCCTCTTCTAGGGGGGCTCAACATTTTTTTTTGTTGTTGTTGTTGGTTTTGTTTTGCTGGTTAATTTTTTTCTCTCTCCTCCGCTCGCCTCCTCAAAACACGCCAAGTGTGTTTTTTTTTCTTCCCCCGAACTGATTATTTTTCTCGAGTCGCACCAAAAAAAAAAGAGAGAAAGAAAATACAAAAAAATCCTCTCAGATGTTAGTGCACAGTTTTTCCGCGATGGTAAGTTGCTGGAGCCTCACCGTGTCAGACACTTCGAATTTGTTCTACCGCATCAGATTTTGTTCTTATTTGTGTTTTTTTCTCTCTTTCTTCTTCTTCTTCTTCTCGCTGAATAATGTTTTGTAAAAAAAGCTTGCATGCTTTAAAGATTCTGGGACACCTTGGGAGGAAAAGAGAAAAAAAAAATGCTGAAATCCTGCGGGGCTCGGGTATTTATCTGAGGGCATTTCCACCTCCGGAATTTCGATGTTTAATTTGATTATTTACTTTTGTCAAATTATCATCACGTTGTTTTTATTCTATTTTTAATTTCCAAGACTTTACGCACGTGCGAGTGTTCGCGTCGAATTGTCGCCCCTTTATTGTTTGAAAGCAATCAGCACGAGTGGTTTTAATTTAAGAATCCGCTCTTGGTCTAATTCCTGTCATCCGCTCGGGCCATATTCGCTCATGCCCGCAGAGCATCCCGCGGTTAAAACAAAGAAAAAGGGAACACGTTCGTTCATAATTGTGTTTTTTTTTTCTGTGTGTGTTTTTTCTTTTAAATGAAAAAGAAAAAAAAAATTGCATTTCAGCTAAAACACACTCTCCTCCTCTGTTCCTCTCCGCCAGGACCGTCACGACGGGACCAGCAATGGGACAGCCAGGCTACCTCAGCTGGGCGGCGTGGGCCAGAGTCCCTACACGAGCGCCCCTCCGCTCTCCCACACACCGAACTCGGACTTCCAGCCCCCGTACTTCCCCCCGCCCTACCAGCCCATCTACCCGCAGTCTCAGGACCCTTACTCGCACGTCAACGACCCGTACTCCCTCAACTCCCTGCACGCCCAGCCGCAGCCGCAGCACCCGGGCTGGCCGGGCCAGCGGCAGGGTCAGGAGAGCGGCCTGCTGCACCAGCACCGCAGCCTGCCCCACCAGCTGTGCCGGGAGTACCGCAGGGAAGTGCTCCTACCGTCCGGCCACGGCATCGACACGGGACTCTCGGACTCTATCCCTATCCATGGAATACCTCACTCTTTAGAAGACGTTCAGGTGAGGTTTACCTATGTACGTGTCTCCTTTTTATGGGCTTACTCTGTTCAGAATGAAAGGCTAACATCCATTCCATCCATAGCTGTTGGCACTGCTGTTTACCATGAATGCATTTTTAAAAAAAAAAAAACTGATATCATCTCACCATCCATGCTAATGAGCTTAACTCTGTGATTTTATTATTTTGATAGAATTATGACTGCAATGTGTTCAAGCTGCCTGCTTCCTATAATTACTATTCGTTGTCATATTACGAAGCGTTGCTGAAAGTGTTTTTTATGAATGCCATTGTTCCACAAACGCCAGAAGGATGAGACGGCGTTAAACGAGTCTCTTATTAACGCAGCCATTTATCTTTTTATCTGTGGCCGTGGTGGCGCGGAAGGGGATGTTTTGCAGCGTGGTCGTGATCGCTGTGAACGAATCCGCTCGATTTTTTCTTTTCTTTTCTTTTTTTTTTTTTTTCGGCATCTCTGATTGAATTTACCAAATGTAGTTTTCCCAAATGAACGATTCGACGTGCTCGTGCTTAAGATCACCACTCCAATCGAATGAAAATGAAATAGATTTAAGAAAGAGAGAGAGAGAAAAAAAGTAAACAAAGCGCCTGTTGGTTCCACACATTCTCTCCACCTCCTCTGACTTTTATTTGATATAATAATAATTAAAAAATAATAATAAAAAATAAAAACGGACGAGGCTCGCCGTTTGTCTGCGAGCACTGGAACGCACCGCGCGAGCTCCAGACAGCAGAGCTGCTGAGCTCGGCTGACTGTGTTCAGGTAAAGATGTCATGAGGAACGAGCGCCTAAAAATTGCCAATAACCCCCCCACTTCCCGCACCCCCACCCCCCTTCCTTCAGCGTGTTCTCCCCCAGTTTTTAATCAGAAACAAACACCAATAATCCTCTAATTAGTTCATAGGCCTTTAATAGGCTGCGCTGCCGTAATTACTATCCAATCTAGATTAGAAGTTTCCTTGCGAGTGGAAGCCAATCTGAGGGCGAAATTGGGTCAGGATTATGGGGCGACACAGCTTCGTTATTTAAGTCTGAGTTGGTGATCCGCCTGTAGCGCGTCCGTCAGCGCGCGACCCCGCCGAGAAACACTCGTGCGGACAATAATAACAGGTACACATGGGGCCTCCGACATGGAGCCTCCATGTTGGGGCTGATCGAGGCTAATTGTGCTTTTTCGTCCGCGCACACGCAGCAGCATCCACGTACACAGCACCGATGACTGCTATTTTTCTTTTTCTTTCTTTCTTTTTTAAAAATATTTAGGTGCCTTTGTGCTAAAACTGTCCCCCCTTTTTTTTTTGCATTTGTGTCACAGCCTGTTGAGGATCAAGGAGTTCACATTCCCGACCAGACTGTAATTAAAAAAGGTAAGCAATTTCCTCCGAGATATCATGCATGTTTCTGCAAGCTGTACGCACACTGCACTGCACACACACACACACACACACTACACTACACTACACTACACACACACACCATTCAACCATTCTGCTCGAGAGAGCTCGATGCAATGCGGTAATGCCTGACTGATCCTAATACGCGGTAGCCTATTTTTCATTACATGGTTTCCAAGTGCATCAAACTGGCTGCACCTTTTTTTCTTCTTCTTCTTCTTCTTCTTCTTCTTCTTCTCTCTCTCTGTCGTCTCTCTCGCTGATGGAATTTACTGTCAGCGTTTCACGGCAGCGGGGAGAAGATGAGTGGAGCTGGTGGGGCTTTGTAGGCCCCGTGGTGCTGATGGTCAAAGATGCAGGGGCCTTACAGACGGGTCCTGGGCTCTGGAGTTGGTGAAAAAAAAGGCAAATAGCTGCAATCAGACTGCATGGTCCGAAATGATTTTTAAAATGGAAGCTGGAGCTCAGGAGCTCAGGAGCTCAGGCCCGGCGCGAGCAGGGCGAGAGCCTGTCATTTGGAGAGGGAATCAAAACGCAAAAAAAAAAAAGAAGAAGAAAAATCCAGTGCAGGTTGTTGGATGATACGTTTTATTTCATCTGCTGTGAAAAATCAGGTGATTTATATTATTAAATCACGACGAGGCCCCCACTTTTTTCTCCCCCCCAAAGCGTTTTGTCAGGTCAAATCAAAGCTCGCTCGATAAGACACGGAGCTTCCTTTTCTTTCTCTTTTCTGTCTTTTTTCCCCCCTCACATTCTTTCTTTCTTTTTTTTTTTTTTTTTTTTGCGGAGTCTGCCTATCTGCGTATCAACATGATAATTGGCTTCTTATATTAGTAATCTCAAGAGTTCGTTTAACTCCTATTGTCTCTATTAGGCTCCCCTGAGCCATTAATGTCACAAGTGATCTATCCAAAGGCGCACAGTCCCCTTTGTCTCCGGTTACTGCACACCAAAACGGTGTAAAGCCCAGTAGTGCTGAGCCACCCCACCACCTCTCCACCACCACCACCACCACCACCACCTCCTCCTCGGTGTGGAAATCACACACGGGCGACGGTGTTTTGCTGGATACCGAGGATATGTCAAAATAGGTAGACTTAACCTAAATCTCTCGGCTGCACGGTCGATCCATAGCGCAAAAAAAAAAAATAAAAAAATGAAAAAGTAGGGGCGCTCGGATGGAGGAGACTCTCGCTGTCTGCTGCTGTGATCTCTACATATAGATGTTGACCGGTGTTTTTTTTTTATTATTATTAAATAAAAATAATAAAGAAATAGAAATAGAAATAAAGATACAGGCGAGTGGAAATATTCAGAATGTTGGAACATCTGGAGTTGAGCGAGGATCAGGCCCCAAAATGACTGATTCTTAGCACACACACACACACACACACACACACACACACACACACACACACACACACACACACACACACACACACACTATTATTATTATTGTTATTATTATTATTATCATCATTATTATGACTGCTGCCATGTATAGGCCTGCATTACTCTCCTCTGCGCACCCTGCCCTGCTGAAAGTGTACACATGTGGTGCTAAACTCCTAAATCCGGGGCCTAAATCCCCCCTTCTCATTTAGTTAAGGCTCTGCATTGCATGAAATTCACTGAGCACGGTCTCTCTCTCCCTCCCTCCTCCTCTCCATCCATCCCTCCTCTCCCTCTCTCTCTCTCTCTGTCTCCCCCCATTGCTAGGTCCAGTGTCTTTATCCAAGAACAACAACATCTCCGCCATCCCCGTAAATAAGGACGGTCTTTTCGGAGGGGTGGTAAACCCCAACGAGGTGTTCTGCTCGGTTCCGGGTCGCCTGTCCCTCCTCAGCTCCACATCAAAGTACAAGGTCACGGTGGCGGAGGTGCAGAGACGCCTCTCGCCGCCCGAGTGCCTCAACGCCTCCCTGCTGGGCGGGGTGCTGAGGAGGTGAGCACGAGAAAAAGAAAAAAAAAAAAAAAAAATCTCTCACTCTGTTGTACCTGTGCGTGCATTGCGTGCTTGCGTCTGCGTGAACTCTCTCACTCCACTCCAAGCCATTCTCTCTCTCTCTCTCTCTCTCTCTCTCTCTCTCTCTCTCTCTCTCTCTCTCTCTCTCTCTCTCTCTCTCTCTCTCTCTCTCTCTCTCTCTCTCCTCTGTACCAAGAATAATTAAAATCGACCAACCATGACACCTAGCTCCTGCATTTAAAGCAGGAGGGGTCTGTTAAATTCCATATTAACTTCCCTAGCGCGCTGGATCTCTCTCTCTCTCTCTCTCTCTCTCTCTCTCTCTCTCTCTCTCTCTCTCTCTCTCTCTCTCTCTCTCTCTCTCTCTCTCTCTCTCTCTCTCTCTCCCTCTCTCTCAAATTAATGTAGGCCTAGTCTGTTTCAACCCCAGCTCTATAGGCCCAGTGAAGGCATTACACATGAAAACATTGGTCTCCAGTGAACTGTCTACTGAAGTGCTGCAGACACGCAGCCAGTAATAGTGCTGCCTATTAAGTAGGGCTTTATTTATTCATTTTGTACAGTATTTGTCTGCTGGAGAACAGGGCTGGGGCTCCTTTGGTTTTTATTTATAGCTTTGTGTTTGGAGGGGTAGAGGCAGCCAAAACCCCATCAGCCCATTCACCTTTTAAATTGGCGGTGCTGAGGCGCACCTATCCTCATATCACAGTCTCCATCATGGAAAGTGTCGTCAAATTATATTTTATTTTTTAATATATTTTTCGTCTGTGCATTATTTTGAAATCCATTGTTTGAGTTTCCGCTCTGTTTTTGTTGTTTGCCGCTCACAGGGCCAAATCCAAGAATGGAGGAAGATCCTTAAGGGAGAAGCTGGATAAAATCGGCTTGAATCTACCTGCGGGCAGACGCAAGGCGGCCAACGTCACCTTGCTGACGTCACTAGTCGAAGGTAAGTCTGGCCTGGCCGTTTAAAATCACGTTCCCACCCTCGCTGCTCGCGCGATATCAGGTGCTTCGCAAACTGGGAGTTTTCTTTTCTCTCTCTCTCTCTCACTCACTCTCTCTCTCCTCTCTCTCTCTTTCTTTCTGTCTTTCTTTCTCTGTGTTGGAAATCAGCATATGCGCTCATCCGTGTAATGTGGACCGACTTTGCCTCGCAAGTAATAAAGCATGAAGGATGTGTGTGTGTGTGTCTGTGAGGAGAGAGAGAGAGAGAGAGGAGAGAGAGAGGGAGTGAGAGAGAGAGAGAGAGAGAGAGAGAGAGAGAGAGAGAGAGGTGCTGGTGATTCTAGTGGCTTTGCAGCGTTGGCCTGCGCTTTCAGGAGCGCACTTCCAGGTCCACGCCTGGCCTAGTTTATACACTGGATGAATTTGTGTTGAAGTCCAGTTAATTATTGAGTGCTGCTTGTTTATTGGGCACCGCTGAGCTGTTTCACCTCACGGATGAGAAGTCGATTGATTTATTAACCCTGCGTTGTTTCGAACAGGCCGATGTGGCGGCGCACAGGGCCGACTTTTTATTTATTTTATTATTATTGTTTTAATGGCGACTTAATTCTCGCGTTAATAGCTTCCCATGCCCGGGTTTTTTTTTCTTTTTTCTTTTTCGCTGCATGCAAATGGCGCGGCGCTGCTGACCTATTGGGAGCTATATGTTTTTTTTGGGGGGGGGGACCTATTAAAGAATAAATTAGTCAATTATGGCGCGCTGAGAAGACGCCTTTTACGCCGGATAAATCCCATTTTGCTCGCAGAGTTGAGGCGTATTATTCCAGTGCGGTGGTATTTGGTGTGCAGCGCGTTTTCCAAAGGTGAAAGCGTGCGACGGTTCATTGGTCCCTGTTAATCATTACTGCAGGAGAGAGGGGCCGAGTGTTCATTGTGCTGTCGGAGAGATTTGGCGCTGTATTGTAATGAGCCTGGAGAAATGTATGATTCCGGGTAATAAGGGGGTGGTGGCACGTGTGTGTGGAGGAGGCGGCGGCGGTGGTGGTGGTGGATGGCAGCCGGTTGTTTAGTGAAGGGACACTGCGTTTTCTGAAGTGCTGTCATTGTTTACGATCCGCTCCATTTTATGGAAAGCGAGTTTACTGGACTTGATCTTTTGATGCTAATTGGCGCATGCGTTCTTCCGGAGCAGAGGCTTATGGGCAGGAAGCCCCGCAGTAAAAAAAAAAAAAAAAAAGGGAACTCAACTGCTTCAGGAAATTAAAACCAAAGACTTTTAAGGGGGGGGAAAAATGTCAACCAACAAGAGAGAGAGGCGAGCTGAGACTCGGACGGAATGAAAACCTGTAATTCTCATCGCCCAAGTGTGCAAAGAGAGAGTGAGGGTTTTGGGGTATTAGCCCTTTAAAGTTGCTCCCCCACCCTCTCATGCCCCGCGTGATCTCGCTGGACTTCCAATAAATGCACAGGCATTGGTAATCAATGACATGGTGTTAAGCATGACGCTCCGTCTATATTTCATATCCACTTATTGTTCCTCCTCCACAGCCATTTAACAGTTCTCACGGTGTGGAGGAGAGAGCCTGACAGCTCTGCTTTATTATTATTATTATTATTATTATTATTATTATTATTATTATTATTATTATTATTATTATTATTATTATTATTATGACTTCCGGACTGTGATTGTTGCCATCATCATCATTAGTGTCGTTGGGAGGGCACAGGTGCTATAACCCCCCCTCACTCCCCACTGCTCGCATCAGATTCATCACGTGTTTGGTCCAAGCAGGGGAGTGTGAACTGCTCTCAATTTGATGTAACCATATTTAATAAGCAAACACATTTTTTCCCCCTCCTCCTCCTCCTCCTCCTCCTCTTCTTCCTCTTCCTCTTCCTCTTCTTCCTCTCCTCTCAGGCGAAGCGGTACATCTTGCCAGGGATTTCGGTTATGTATGCGAGACCGAGTTTCCAGCCAAGGCAGTAGCTGAATATGTAAACCGTCAGCATTCCGACCCAAACGAACAAGTCCAAAGAAAAAACATGCTATTGGCCACGAAGTAAGTGCGATTATCACATTTCACTGGGTGTCACAGCAAATGCAATGCGAGTTTGTGTGTGTGTGTGTGCGTCACTGTGTTTGTGTTGATTTGACAGCTCTCTCTCTCTATCTCTCTCTCTCTCTCTCTCTCTCCCTCACACACATAGAGACAACTTTATCAGAATGTGTTCACGCTCATCACATGTTTGGCATTTTAAGAACAAATACAATTTATTATTTTTTCCTCCCCACATAGTCAGATGTCATGATTAAATACGCTGTCAGCATTCCTCCATGTCAACATCAGCCCAGCTGACGCTATCAGCTAACAGCTAACGGCTAATAATTAATATTTCTTTTGTCCAGCCACACACACACACACACACACACACACACACACACACACTCTCACCCTCTCAGTCTCCTGCCACCGACCGCCTCTGATAATTATTCTCTCCATTTACACACGTTATTCTTTTTAATATTGTAAAATTATAATTGAATACACACACAGCTGTTTGTTTGTTGACTGGGCCTCTCCCTCTCCACACACACACACACTCACTCTCACTTTCACCCTCTCTCTCTCTCACACACACTCACAGCAGTATTTAGTTTGTGATTTCAGCCACATTGACACATAGCTGGTGCACATCCAGCGCTCCTATTGCTGCTTATTTTTTTTTTTTATTTTCCATTTTTTTTAACAACGCGTCAGCTGAGATGTGGGCATTCCTTATGAAGGCGCAGCAGCCCGCATTTAATATTGATGATGGGTCGCTATAATCAAACAGCTGTCAGCTATAACCGCTTATTACAGGCTGCTTGAGTCTTATTAAAATACCCACGGCGCGAAACGGAGAGTAAACCCGCCTCGACTCCCATTTTGTCCACGGCAGAATGCAATGTTGTGAAAATAGTTGACACGAGCTCGCAGTGGGCTGCACGTCAGTGACATGTAGGCTGCGTGGAGACGAGATCACTTCGCTTTATTGGTCGGTGTTTCCTGTTTTGATTCCTCTGAGAAGAGAAAAGTCGCTCAGCAATCGAAGTCATTTGGACACGTTTTTCCTCTTTAATTTCAATTTCATTTTTTATTTTTTTTTTGTTAATAAAAAGTAAAATATCCTGCCACTGAGCTCAGAGATTAATTTCCACCTGTTTGTAGCTGCGGGACATTTTCTCCAGCCAAGTGTTAATTTTCTGAAAACAAAGCAGCGGGACGGGTTTGAGCGCACTGATACGCGCACAGCTGATTGGAAGAAGTTGATCTGCAAAAAGAGAAGACTTGTCCCCACCTCACTGGATGGACACTTTTCGCTCGCTTTAAGCAATTTTTTTTAGAGATATACAGCCCAGCTCCCTCCTCCTCCTCCTCCTCCTCCTCCTCCTCCTCCTCCTCCTTGCAGCAGGGCTGTCTGATTAAAAAATATTTGCCCAGTTTGATTTATTTTCATCCGGACATTAAAAAAAACACAGGAAAGGGCTTTGCGACGTCTCAGCTCGGTTATTAATACATTTCTTTTCTCTGGTTTTTTAGGCAAGTCTGCAAAGAGTTCACGGACCTGCTGTCCCAGGACCGCTCGCCGCTGGGAAACTCGCGGCCGCAGCCCATTCTCGAACCGGGAATCCAGAGCTGTTTGACCCACTTCAGTCTAATCTCGCACGGTTTCGGGACCCCGGCACTGTGCGCGGCCGTCACGGCCCTGCAGAACTATCTGACCGAGGCTATCAAAGCCATGGACAAAATGTACCTCAACAACAACCCCAACAGTCACTCAGATAACGGCACTAAAGGCGGAGACAAAGACGAGAAGCACAGAAAGTGATGTTTCCATCCCACCTCCACCGGGGGCCAGAGCCCAGGGCCCTTTCCTCCACACCGACCCACACTCCTCCGCCTCGCCCCGGCCCCCACCCATCCAATATAAATATTATAAATACCTTATAAATACTATTGATAAAGTTAAACGTGCCACTTCCTGATCTTGCGCGGTTTTACACGTTTTTTTGTTTTGTTTTTTTGTTTTTGTTTTTACATCCCACTTTGGATTCACGGGGAAAACGACGCAAGAATCTTCTTCTTCTCCTCCTCCTCCTTCAACTTCTACTTCTACTTCTACTTCTACTTCTTCGTCTTCTTCCGACACCTGAACCATACGAAATGTTATTTTAAAAAAAAAAAGAAAAGAAAAGAAAAGAAAAAAAAAAATAAAGCTGCAGAGGAACAGCTCCAGGGCGAGGAAAAAGGTGTACTGCCTCAGCCAGAGGACTTTTTATGTACTCCCCTTATTTTTTATGAGCTGCAACGAATGGACTGAAATCCAGCGACCCCTCTCTATCTCAATTTTACGATTGTGACACACACACACACACACATACACGCGCGCACGCACACACACACACACGGAGGAAAAAAAAAGCGAAGCTAAAAGAGGATGAATTCTTATCAGTATTGTGAATAATAAACTTGAAAAACAAAGAGAAATTCCACAGAGCTCTCCATGTCATGACTTCAGTTGTAGACTCTCTCTCACCTCTCTCTCTCTCTCTCTCTCTCTCTCTCTCTCTCTCTCTCTCTCCAAGCGACCAACTTGAACTTTTTTGAATTTCAACACGATTCACGGTTATATAAGGGAATCAGTGTTCATGTATGTATATATTTATTTATGTGTAATTTAATGGGAATTGTAAATATGGTGCGTCTGTTGAAACTTCTTTTTGTTTTTTTTTGTTTTTTTGTTTTTTTTATTTATCTGGTGCCTCCTGTTTTAGTGGGTTTTGAATATTCGGTTAGTTCTTCATGTGATTTTATGGTTCTTAGAAAAAAAAAACAGAAGTTTGGGGTATTTTTTATTTCTCTGGGATATTTTCAATTCAGCCCTCTTGTAGCATGTTGAGGCGACATTGAAGCAAGTGAACAAAAATTGAATAGAAATAAACTTCCATCTCTCTCTATATATATCATCCTTATTCAGTTGTTTTTTTATTTTAAAATTTGAGACAGAGCATAAAGTGAGACCCTGAGGAGAACTGTTTTTTTCTTTTTTTTTTTTTTTTTCGGTTGTGTTTCTATTTTCGTTTTTATACAAGCTTTTATGTGTTGTGCCAATCAGAATACGTTTCACCTCCTGTTCTCTCCTTGAAGCACCATAAAAGCAATAAATGGAATATTGTCTTTTTTTAAAAAAAAAATTGTTGGAAGACATTCAGAAAAAAAAAAACATTTTTTTGGGACCACCTGATATCTTGTTATGTCCGATAATGTCCAAAAATTGGAGGCGGTTTTAGCTGTATTGTATAGACATGTGCTGGCAATAGTTCCCATGCCTGTCAATGTATTATAGTCCTTTGTTGCCCAGAAAAAAAATAAATATTTGATACGCTTCATCTCGATTTTTATTCATATCTTTTAATTTTTGATTCGCCTTGCTTGATTCGCCCGGCTCTTATTTATTTATTTTTTTCTTTTCTGTTTTTTTTTCTGCTCTTAGTATTTTTTTTTTCCTCCCCATTCTGAACGGCTACAGTAATTGAGTTTAAGTCTCCCCTGACGATTGCTCCCTGCAATAAGCAGCTGAACTCATTGTTTCCCTCAAGTATAATAAAAAAAAAAAAAAAAAAAAAGGAATCTTACTTTTAACTCCCTAGTTCAGAGCACAGGATCTTATGCAGGCCAAGTGGCTCACAACAATGGATGTATTCGCGTTTGAAGTGTGCAGCGCCACCCCTCCAGCTAAAACCCTCTGAGATGTATATAGGCCTGGTGCGCAATGTTTGGTTGTTATAGGCTATATTTGGCTCTCCCCACCCACCCACCCACCACCCCCACCCTTCCCCCCCCACCACCACCACCCGTTTATTCAGCGCTGGAGCCTTATTCAAAGACGTGCATCAAATATTTGTTATGCTATTTCGCCTCTCAGTGTAATCAATGAACAATCAGCCTTCAGTGTGCCTTTTGTTGTTGTTGTTGCTGTTTTATTTTGTTGTTTCTAACACGACGCGCATTTCGTGATACGACCCCGACACCCTTTCACAACGAATCTGACTGCTCTGACTGGCGCGTTGGTCCCCGCGTCGTTGTGTTTGGCTGACTGAGTCTCTGTGAAATGTGGCCACACTATACCGCGCTGGCTGTGATAGCGAATCTGACGCTGGCCCCTTTTGCTGTATTTTGCGTGCAGAGCTGCAGAGAGTGTGTGTGAGAGAGAGAGAGGGAGAGAGAGAGAGATGGAGAGAGAGTGAGGGCCGTTGCATAACATTTGAGTTTGATTGTGGCTACACTGATGGAGGGGCGCACCTATAGCTCGGAATCAATCTCGTCTGGAGCATGAATCAGTCTGGTGATGTATGCATCTCGGTGTTGTTTCTCGCTTTCCCCCCCCCATTTCACTGTCTGGCAACCATGCACTTTAAAATATTGTAACACTGGATGAGCACTGGGCGACTCACCATCCACCCCCCCCCCACCCCTCCTCCTCCCCTCTTTCCTCCCTCTCTCTTCTCTCTCTCTCTCTCTCTCCAATCTCCTCTGCAGCCATATTTATTATCTGCATGATTTTTTTTCCCTCTCTCGTTCGGGCCCCCCTGGTTTAATTCTGAGGCGCTTGTTTTTTTTTTTTTTTTTTTTTTTTTTTTTTGCAGGAGGGTGAATGAAGCCTAACTGTACATGTCCTTGGCATAATTGCGATGCACAGTGCTGGAGCAGGTGAAGCGAGGCATTGTCTGTCAGGCCCTGTTTTTGTTGGCTCAGTCTTCAGATTGTGTGTGGGATCCTGTCCTCAGGCACAATAGCTCACTCATAAAGGGGAGAGACTACCCGGCTGCTCCTGCTATGGTTGGATGTGAGAGGAGGGGAGGGAGGAGGAGGGGGAGGAGGGGAGGAGGAGGAGGAGGGGGGGGTGAAGAAAGAAAGAAAAAAAAAAAGCATAAAGAGTCACTTTAAGGGGAAAACAATCGTATTAAAGCAGCATTCATCGGTATTAGCGAGAAAGGAAGCCCCTCACGTGTGTCATTAATGCTAATGTTATTTAATAAATGTATCGGGGTTCGCTTGAATGAAAACAGGTTTTTGAGGGGTGCGACGAACGCATTAGAAATAGTGGTATCCGCCACAATGGTGGATATGTTTGCGCGTGTTATTATTAGTGCGAGATGAGGAGGATCGAGAGGAGGCCTGTAATTGTGCCTCCCCCCTCTTTTTTTTCTTTCTCTCCCCCTCTTCCTGTGTAATGGAATTGGGAGTGTTAAAGAAACTCCAAATCCCATTGTCTGTTCGTTTTGTTTACACCGATACCAGCCCATATGATTTGCATACCTTTTTAATACAAAATTGTAATTTTACCCCCAATTTGATCTTAAACAGGTAGAGCCGGCTCCTCGTTAATGCCTCACAGCGAAAGTCATTTGCAAAAAAAAAAAAAAAAAAAAAGGTCTGAAATTTGAAGAGCCAGTCAGCAATACCCAGCTGAATTTGTCTAATTCAATCCATAACTGCTGCTTGTCTCAACTAAAGCAATTACAGCTGATTCCCGTATAGTAATTAATAAGTGTGAGGCCTGTTGTTATCAAATATTCTGAGGAGAACGCGCGAAATAAAATATAAATGTGGGTGAAAGTGGCGCGTCTGAGCGTCTTCAGGTGGACGGCGGATCTGTTTATTTCACACTGGATTTGTCTGCCTGGTGAGGTTCAGTGGGCTGGCGCTGGGCTCTGTTGATATTTATAGTTTGCAGCAGAGATGTAATGAAGGACAAACACAGACAGACTCGGTTAGAGCACCTCTGTGGATAGATAGAGCGCGCGCGCGCTGGAGTCTGACGCGAATCTCTAAATCAAAAAGCTGCAGCACCACGTTTAAAGAAACGGCGCGTGCGTGCGGGACGGATTAAAACTTGCCTGCTAATACTCCAAACAATTTTTTATTTTCATGCCCCTTTATGTTGATCGCTCTCTCAACTTCTCATCTCCAACCAGCCGCGCGTCACCGCCCCTGTCCATACTGTGTCCCGTCTCGCTCCGCGCGCCAGCAGCCGTTTTTTTTTTCCTGTGGTCAGAAAGTATTCGGTTGATGATGCTGAGGTCACTGCTTTTGGTGAGAGGAGAGTGTCTGCGTGGCCTAATTACCCCGTGGCACCATCGCTGCAACAGTCTGCGCTGCGAGCGCTCGCAGGCAAAGCTTTGGAGCTGCTGCCTGGGAAGATATAGGGCGACAGAGGCTACAAGGCCCGGATCTGTTCGCTGCGCTGCCACGAATGTTACACTGGTATGACTGGAATTTGATTTAAGCGCAGCTGTCCCTCCTGACATTTAAACAGATGGATCTGATGGAGATCGGAGTGATTGGTTAAAGATGACCAGTCATTGCGCAGCACTTTGAATAAAAAAAAAAAAAGAAGGAAAAGAAATGGATTAGTGTCCACATCAGGCTGGAAACTTTTTTTCCCTGACTGATGGAACAGAGATTTAGTTTTGATGGAGCAAAGATGTTGATGTTCCAGAAACACTAAGATGGACAAATTCTTAAATGATAGAGAGCAGATGGCTCTTTGCCGATAAAATTTCTGCAAACACGCTCCTGTCAATTTAGCTTCGTGTAGCCATTGTTTTACGCAGGGCGCTTAATAATAATAAGCGGCTCGGACAGGACGCAGGGTTCCTCTAAATGACATTTGATACGGTTATCGGCGCAATCGAATTATGTGACTTTAAAGTTTGCAGTGAAGCGCAAAATGGCTAATTGTCCTCAACTCTGACATGAGCCGTCATTCGGGGCCCCCTCCCTCCTCTCTGACCCCCTGTGGGCCCCCTCTGCCCACTCTGCGAGCCGGGGCTCAGAAGCCAGGAGAGGTCAACGACTCCACCAAATCACCAGATCGGCCCTGATCACCGGAGACATTAGGTAATCGATTAGAAAACATTAAGTGACTTTGAACAAACAGAGAGAGCCGCACTCACGCTCTCATTCACAAAAAAAAAACGAGAGGAGGCGTTCGATCGGTTTGGAGCTGTTTTTTTGCATATTCATATTTGCGAATCTCGTGTTTTTATTTTGTCTCTATTCGAAACCCTGAACAACAAACAACGTTTGTGAGCTGTGACATCACTTATCAGGAATCATTGCTGTCCTCCGGCCACCTATCCAGCGCTGAGGTCTGCCAGTTCCGTGGGCCTGCGCGCCCCTAAATATATAGAAGGAAAAAAAAGAAAAGGGCGGATTAAAATTGTGTTAATGTTTCCCCACTTGGTTAACGCAGTTTATATTCTAGTTTTAGTCATTCTCTCTCTCCCTGCCTGTCTCTCTCTCTCTCTTTCTCTCTGTGTGTCTCTCCCTGCATCCTCTGCAGTCAGCCAGGGGGGGAGTGTCGCCCCGGGCCAAACATATGCTTCTTTCCATTGCACTAATCCAAATGCAGCGTGGAGGAATAATTGCTCGAGTGGCCGTGGCTTCGCAGGGGCTTTGTCCCTCACTGGCTCCCGTCAGCCAGGCACACGCCATTTCAATCAACTCTCTCCCTCTCTCTCCTCTCTCTCTCTCTCTGTATCAAAACCCCAGACCTTTTATCAAACCAGACCCTCACGCTTCATAAGCACACAGCACACATCCTTTAAAAAGCGTTTTTTTTTTTCCTTTTTCTTTTTTTAAAAATCCCACCACCACCCCTCCTCCTCCTCCTCCATCCCCCGTGTTGTTTGTTGCTGTCAGGTCATCATATTTGGAGCACCATCTTCATTAATATTGACAGTGCGGCACGTTGGCAGGCTTTATTGGCAAAACGGTCGCATGAGCAATGACGGCACGAATGGGAAATGACTTTTTGGTGACTTTTCTCGACTGTTTTAGGTGTCTTTTTTTTTTTTAAACCACAGATTCCCGAGCACCACGCAGTAACCATTCGGAATCAGAAAGTTGACGTAGCTGATTATAACATGCTTTTATTTGATTTATGTTTTGGCAGTGCGTTTGGCATGATGTACAGAAAAAAAGTCACACTTAAAGCTGGAGGCTGTGCAGGAATCTAAAATGCTGAGGGCCAATTTAAAGAAATAATAATGGTAATAATAATGGGTATAATAATAATAATAATAATAATAATAATAATAATAATAATAATAATAATAATAATAATAATAATAATAATAATAATAATAATTTGGTATCAATTTAAAGTGTGTGAGAAAGTAATTCTGGGCCCCATGAGAAATATTGGTGCTAACAGCAGGTGGACGAACAGCCTCTCTCTCTCTCTCTCTCTCTCTCTCTCTCTCTCTGTGCCAACTGTTACTATCTGACTCTAAATGATTGGATTCATAACCAAAGGTGATTCGATAAGCAAAAAAAAAAAAAAAAAGAGAAAGTCTCTCCGTCCATGTGATGGATTCACACACACACACACACACACACACACACACACACACACACACACACACACACACACACACACACACACACACACACACACACACACACACACACGCACACAGTTCCCTTCCTGCGAGTGCACCGAGCGGATGAAAGTGCACATCGGCCTGTGTTCTGTACACACGCGGCCACCCGCCGCTCCGACGCCCCATGTCATCCTTTGTCTTATTTTCTGCGAATCAACGATGAAAAATCACTCGAGTAAAATGTAGCATTTGCTGGGAAATCACATATTTCCACGGATAGGGGGATAAGACAGAGAGAGGGAGAGAGGGGTGGCGGTGGTGGTGGTGGTGGGGGGACATGGGGGAGGTAGCAGCGGAGAGCCGTGGATGTCTGACTGAATTAATAGACATGATAATTTCACACTATTTCATAGTGAGCTATCTGTTCCATCACAGCAAAATAAAAGGGTCACTGCGCAGCTGTGGCAAACCCCAAGCGTTATTATGAAGTTTGATGATAGACCCCCCCCCCACCCTTTCTTTTTCTCCCTCTTTTTTTCCTTCTCTCTGGTACTTCGCTTCAGGCCAGCAATAGCTCGGGGCCACGCCGGTGCCTCCCCATGATAAAGGACTTATACTCAGTCTGTGCGCAAAGAAAGCCGCAGCAGCTTCCCTCTCTCTCCCGAACCTAATCAACTCACTGGCTTGGCCCTTTAACGATTGGTATACACCCCCCCTCCACCCCCCCACCCTCCCTCGCCTCTGTCTCTCTTTCTCCATCCCTCTCTTTTCCCCATTTTTAAAATTCCCCCCCTTTCCTGTCGCTCTTTATTTTTCTATGAGTTGCTGCACATTTTTTTAAAAAATGTATTTAATCTAAACAATAGCTGGCAAAAAAATGTGTCCTATAAATACAAAAGAATCGATACTAATAAAAATAGAAACAGGGATCGCAACCAGCACAAATAATAAATACAATGATATAACTCTTTATATTCATTTACAGGGATCATTGTTGTGAGAGGAAGCACAGGACAACATTAAGTGCGTTAAGGTCACTTTAAACTCACCCGAAGTTCTTATTCATAACGAAAAACATTTATTACCCCTCATAAAGTTTCTCACTTTTTGACTCCTGCGCATTTTGCTGGACATTCACCTTATTTATTTATTTTAATTCAGCTGCTCAAAAACTTGATTTTTATGGGGTAATTCTTATGCTTGTTGTATTATTTTCGGTTTATTTTCGTTTCTAGAACTTGTCTATTTGTTTCCCAAAATGCAAACAAAAAATAAATAAATAAATGAATAAATAAATACATGTATAAAAAACAGGGACGCACACTGTGGACCTTTTCCCCCGAAGCTTCCAGGTTGATGGGGACCTAAAACTCCAATCCCAGGTGATAGGGCCCATTCCGTCCATATGGGTTTGCTTCTGCCTTCCGGTCAGCCAGTTTTAACTTCATCCAGCAGGATAAAAGACACTTAAATAGTGACTGCAATATTTATTTTTAAGGTCTAAAGGGGGAAGTAGACTGATGTTTGGTGCTAAACTCCCACAGATGCTACTATTTATTTATTTTGAAATGTTTTCTGCTGTTGGTTCTGGTAATTATTTTGCTAAAAGGTGGACATCCCGAGGAAAAAACAAATGTCCACTTCAGTCTTTATGGAGGATGAAGTGAATCCAACTCTGAAGGCAACCCATGGCAGTTCAGAGAGGGCTGTTGATGTGCACATGGAGAAGATGTAATGTTCACTGTCCAGCCTTTCAATCATGACCATTGGAACCTCCATCATCACCATCATCATCATCATCATCATCATCATCATCATCATCATCACCATCATGAATCACCATAACTGACCTGTTAAATAAGAAGCAATGACAAATAATAATAAAAAATCCCTCAATGAAATAATTTATTTTTCAAGCTTTATTTCTCTGTCACATTCTTGGTTGTCATGTCTGTTTTTGACTGTACACAGTGAGGAGTGACAGTGAAAGATGGAGGAAGGGAGGGCCGGCGGTGGCATGCGACGAAGGTCATGAGTCAGTTTCAAGCCAACACTCCTGAGACACATTTCTTGTGTGACAAGGAGAAACAATTATTTGTGCATGCATGAGGAAGTTTATTTTTTTGTTGTTTGACTGACTCTGATCAGGAGCAGATCAGGATAGCATACCTGCACGGAAACCATCAAATGAAAAAGGGGAATGTAAAAAAGTCACTTTGGAGTTTGGGCTTTTTTTCCTTTATTTTTTAAAAAAAAAATAGATTTCTGAAACTGTCAAATGCAATGATCATAATTTTGCTACAGAGCTGTGTTCAATATCTCCCTGTCACGCTAAAGAATTACAAGCTTCCATTGTTTAAGAATTCCACACGTAACAGAGTGGAAAACCCTGTGAAACTGAATTTAGCCCTTGATTGTTAAAAGTAAAAGTCTCTATTGAAGCCAAAGCTAATAGAACAGCACCTTGAGGCACGGTGACTTCAGCATTAGAGGAAACCTTTTATTAAGTTATAATAACTCAGGATTTGGTCACTGAAATGAGTGAGTCAAATGTGCTATAATAACATGTAGCTGTAGGCACTGTAGGCTATTCCTGGTGTTATCAACAATGTAAAACAGTCCTTTCTTTTTTAAAATATTTTTTTCTTGTAAAAGTGGCATCCCTCTCCTTGGGTACATTTCAGTCCATTATTTTGGACAGTAAAGATTACTTAGAATCACTTTGCCTTAGGTTAGGGTCAAGTATCTCGGTTGCAGAAGCTCAAATACATGAAAACGTGAAGCTTCATAAATACTTCAAATGATAGGAACGCACTCCTGATCAGTTAACCTTCATCCTCTGAGCCTCTTTTCACAGCGGATCCGCTTCAAATGTTCTGTTTCTGTGGGTGAAGATACTGAGATGTCAATAATAACACAGCACTCACAAAAACAATGTGCATCTCCAGCCTTTATCTTGGAATCACTTGCAAAATAAACAGAAACATGGCTGATCATAAGACTTTATTGTTTTCTCACTAACTTAATGAATAAGTCATCTGACTCTCTGCTGCCAGTCAAACACTCATAAATGTCTCCGTCTCTGCACTGTGTCCGGCTTTATACAACGTTTGCTCGGCTTGTTACTTCCACACAAAAGTCGGAATCGTTCATGACAGTGCAGGACTACAACAAAGTTTTTCTGTCCTTTTTTTCGGTCCATCCCGTGAGCGGCCGATAATAATGTATTAACGTCACGATAAACAGCCACATTAGTAGCTTAAAGCAGAGTCTTGTATGGCTGAGAGAGTTGGAGAGCTTGGTCTGGCCTCTCGGAGCCTGTGAAGAAATGGTTTTGATCTCACCACAGGCTAAACACTGCCAACAGGACTTGACATTGCAGAACAATTTCCCAATTACCTTTTGACATGCATATTGACACAAACGCGCAAAACTGTAATTTTCTCTCTGAATTTGTTAGCTTGAGGGGCTCACTTTCATGCCAGTGGATTGTCAGATGTGCAGCTCTCTCTCTCTCTCTCTCTCCCTCTTTTCCAGTATGCTTATATGTGAGTGTCCAGAGAAAGGATTCCCTCCTGACAGACGGAAAATGGAAAAGACCATTTTCAAAGTGTGAACTTTCACGAGGCTTCGTTCATAAGAAATGCATTTTCTGCCAATATTTAAATCTCGCCGAAGTTTGCATTCAAGTTGCCTTGTGTGTTCGCCGGCGTATGATTTTCTTTTTGAGCAGATCTCCCACTCGCGGGTTCATGGTTTTTGGAAGCTTCGTGGACGTAAATGTGATCTGATGGTTTACTTCCACAAACAAGTTTTCATCTAATACCACTGAACACTTGTGTGCCAAAAACCTCAACCTCTCCCAATAAACTTTGCACGGCTCGCAAACATGTTGTCTCTCCATTGTCAATCTCAGGGTTCCGGCCAAAATCAACATGCCAGTTGACACTGAAATGCCATAATCACTGGGATGTTTTCTTGCGTTTGAGATGTCCAGGCAGCGAAGAGAGGAGAGCGGACGATGGTCATGTCATCACGAGCTTGTCATCGCGTTGGGCTTGATTGGCACATGCTAGGCCGGATTACAGGAGCTGGTGTTGATGGAGGGTTACCCTGAGACTCCCAGCTGTCTGCTATCAGGAACCCCCTGAAAAACTGGGTCACATTTGGGCTTGGCTCTGCCCCGAGCCCCTTTGCCCCAACGTTAGTCCCAACGCAAGTGCTAGTGGAGGAGGAGGATCGAGCCTCAGGCCTCGGATGTAGGCCAAGCCAGTACCTCAACCCTCCCAGGGTATTCATTTCCAAAGCCAGACTCACATGTTTGTAGCCTTCTCAGATGTAAACACAGTTTTTTCCATCAAGTTTAAGTGAGGTAAGAAAACACAACACCTTTGGTTTTAAGTTGTGATTGCTTTGTCTCCTTCTCAGTGGAGGCAGTGGCTTGACTCATGATATTCAGACTAATAGATAACAGACTAAGGCTTGTTTAGTCTATTATCTGTCATACTATGTTATGTTTCTTTTATATGCTTTTCACATTTATCTCATCAAATGTGAATTTTCTGTAGATTTTTCAGTAAATGAAACAATAAGCTGTTAGTGTGTTATTTGGTCGACTTCTGTTTGTATTATGATTACAGAAAGCAGATCATTTCAGGGCCGCCCATGAAGGGGGAAAGTTGTCTGGGGCCCAGCCCAAAAGGGGGGCCCATGCAGGCCAGCAATAGTCATTTTCATCCTAATATAAGAAAATATAATCAGATTTTTATCTCGAATACCCACCGTTACTTGATAAACAAGGAAAATAAAACATATTCTTTTCTTTCTTTTTGCGAAATAGCTTGTTTCATAATGCAAACCCCTCTCCTGAAAATTGTATGAGTCATTTTTTGTACACAACGTAAAAATGTCACATGACCTGAAGAATTTTCTGATCTAAACTTAAGTACTAGGGTATTTATGCTAGGACTGGCACATAACTCGGGATGTCAGTAAAGAAACGAGAGTAAAAGAGAGAGCTGGCAAGGACTTTTGACCCAAAAAATAATGTTTTGACCAACTTCATCAGTCAGTGTAGAAAGCTGCTCCCACAGGCTGAAGAGATGAACGATAGCCAGGAGGCTAACGTTAAAGCTAGCATAACTAGCCAGAAGATAGCTTGTACCAGCGATGGAGTCAGCCACCTGTAAGAGAGGACGTGGTGATGTAATAACAATGTGTTCACAGAGCAGAAAAACACAATTTGACGCTGCCCTTCACAATAAAGGCCCAAAAACTCTTGATTTGGTTTCCAATCCTTAATCAAAAATAGCTTATTAGGCTGTGTCCAGATTGGGTGTGACTGAATGTGAAAAAATAAACAGGGACGTAAAGCCTAACAGAGGATTTCCTTTGAACTCACTATGTTCAAAGTCTGGTAACATGTTGAGCCCTCATGGCAACCAGTTCATGACCCGGCAAGATGTTTATACAACAAGCATTCAAAAGAGAAAGAGAAAAAAAGTGTTTTTTTGACACTATAGCTTAAATGAATGGGTCAAATATAGAACAGAGGCGAGTTTGTTTGGTTGAGAAATCAAATGGCATATATAAAGTTCTCACTGGTCTTATTGGGAAACCACATTAGTGACTGTGGTGACAGCGGGAGGAGTTTGACATTAGAGTGACACCGCACCCATAATTTAAAACAGCGTGTCTCCACTGCTGTGGCCTGAGAGTTGAAAATGCTATCATGCAACAATTTATAGAACGGTGAAGAGAAACTAGAATATTTCCTTTCACACAAGCACAAGTATAGTCAACAGACAGGCCGCTCTGAACCTCTTAGATGCAACCTGAATAGATGAATCATTTTCCTTCTATTAAAGGGGCTGCACGGCAGATACAAATGAGAAAATGTAAATGCAAGCCTATGTGAATTGACTATGGGCATCCTCTTTATCTTCCTCCGTGGCCCCGGTGCACACTTTCAAAGTGTGTAACCCAAATGAGCTCCGTCTTCTTTCAGTAGTCACCTAAATTAAAGCAGCCACAACTAAGGGCTGGGGCTGAACGCCAAAGCTTTGCAGTGGCAGCACCGTGTTTAACACAAGTTCCATTAAAAAGAGCCCATTACTACTACTGAAGGAAACGATGCCCGGGGCCTCTCTAAAGTGTTGCGAAAACCTCATTGATAATTAAATGTTGGTTACCCCCGGTATGCATCGCTCCCGCACTTTGCTTACCAATCAAACCTCCGCCCACCACTGCTGCCATTTGCTCTCTCTCCTCAGTGTTTATCAAGGAATCATACAGCCCTCTAATAGGTGCCAATTAGAACCAATGGGGGCTCTGGGGTTAATTATTCCCAACACATTATTTGATTGAGCGTATTTAGAGCAGTACAGTGCCGGGGAAAAAATGGTGACAGGGGTAGCGGTAGATAACGCCTCAGTCTTTGTTGACGAGCACCCGCAGACAGTGACAGACGCACGCATGCCGACGTGCACGTGTGCACACACACATGCACGCTTCCAAATCCAGTTTCTAAGCAGCTGAGACAACTTCCCCGAGAACGCAGGATTCTTAATTTGACTCTGTGTTTTGCTTCATGCCTGGTGCACGAAAATGGAGGAAGAGGTCTCGCGCTTGTTCCTCCCTCGTTTGCCCAAATTGATTTGATTAGGATCCTCACATCACGGTATTCAAAGTCCCCGCTTTGCATGCTCGCGCCGTAACGGCCGGCGCCGGCCTCTCAAGGTAGCGTGAGAATATAGGCGGCGGGATGAAAAGAGGCAACTTGTTAATAATTTGTACCGTTGAATAATCCCGCTCACTGCTGAATAATAAGAAATGCCCCCAAATGTATTAGATTTTTTTTTACTGCCGAAGCAAACAAACAAAAAACAAGGAGCGGTGGAAAAATCGTTACGCAGGTTCTTTCAAGTGCAACATGGAGTGTATCGCCATCAATAATACAATAATATGTGAAGAGGGAGAAACAAATGTGGACTCAAGCAGCTCTCCTTGAATAGTAAACACTGGCAGGAGAAGAAAGTAAAGAAGGCGCGAGACAAAACAGATCCTCCGCACAATGAGCAGTAGGTATCTGATTTATGCTGGGCAAGTAGATAATAATCATTATGCCCAAATAGAGCCTCTCCTCAGTCACACAGCAAAGAAGCAAAGACATAAAAGTAAGTTGAGAGTAAAGCTTTTGACAGGTTGCTAATGGATCGCTGTAGGCCCATCTGTTTCACTGCAAATAGAGAAATGGTGGGGTTTTGATTTGGGTGTTGAAACTGTTACCACTGTCACTGTAAACAATAATTGTCAAACATATTTACCTCGCAATCGCTTTAGCAGATGTTCCGCTTTTTGTTTCAAGCAGCTTTTTTGTGTGTTGTATCTCCCCTCTGCAGACACACCACATGCCCCCCACCACCACCACACCACCACCACCACCACCACCACCACCACCACCACCGCTGCTGCACCCCCAACTAGAATATTGAGCAGGTATTTGCGAAAAAGGTGCTCCAGGGCACGGAGTGCGAGGGATTGGGGTGGGGTGGGGTAGGCGGTGGAGAGGGGAGGAGAAGTGAGAGGGGAGGGTGGTGGGAGGAGGGAATGGGAGAGAGAGAGAGAGAGAGAGAGAAGGAGGGAGGAAGAGATTATCTGGGCCCTTCATCAGCGGTTCAGCCCCCACCACCCTCCTCCCTCCCTCTCCTGCTCCTGCCCATCGTGGAGCCCTGAGGGCCCGGGGAGGCGGCCCCGTGCCTCGCAGCCATGCAACCTCTTTATCACTCTAATCTGTTAATTGTAGGCGCTCAATTGGCACATGGTGGCTTTTTATTAGAGCCTCCCAACATTAACTAGACAGAGAATGTAGAAAAGCTGCGGCCCTTTTTCTTTTCTCTCGCCCGTCTACCGTTTAAAAGCCGAAGTTAGCGCTCTTCGTTTAGCGGGAGTCATCGTGGTCTCACATCCTTCACACTTTGCCTTTTGAAATCGTATTTATAATCGGTAAAATTATGAACTGGAAACTGTTTAAAAATGAAATGCAGCAATGGAACAATAACACATCAGCTATATTTGGCGTTCCTCGCTTTAAGATGCAAAAAAAAAAAATCCAAGTGAGAGGCACAAGATTTCTTTCTCTTTTTGCTTTAACCCCTTGATGTTTTCTTCCCTCCACAAATGCAGACACGACCCTTTACTGCAGGCAAGTGATCAGCAGATCTGATCTCAGGTGTTCAGCCCTCCGCCCTCTGCTCCTCCTGCTGCCTTTGTGCAGCTTGTTACAGTCGGCCAAACCCCTCGTCCGAGCAGACTCTGAGGGACGGCGGGTGGAAGGCCAGAGGTCTCCCTCCCGTCCCGTCCGGGCTTGTCTGTTCCGACTGCTCTTTCCGCCCCCTCCCTGCAATTTCGCTGCCTCCTCCTTTGTTCGAGCAGACTTGCGGTTTTGTATCAATGAGACGGCTGAGACGTCCACAAGGTCTACTTGAAAAATAAAAGGGGGTAGGGGATTTGCTCTGGCTGTCCAGGTGACACAGCCGTGAATGCGCTCTTCACACACATTCACACACCTTCAATTGCTTTGCGTGGCCCCAAACAGCTTGTGTTTGTTGTCAAAAGACTGATTAGGAAAAAGACCCCTCTCTGCTGGTGCTCCGGAGCCCTCGCAAAAAGGTCAACAGCAGCTATATTCTGATAAATCAGCGTGTTTTTCCGCGCGAACATTATTCTCAATATCAGCATTCCGCCAAAAAGCCTCTGTTAACTGGCTGTGACTAATCTACAATATAGTCAAATTGTGCGCCACAAAAGAAGACAGCAATTTTTCATTCAAATTTAATGAAATGGTTTTTTATGTAGATGATGTGAAGGGAACCAAATTACTTGCAAAGAAGTCGAAATTCAAACGGCGATTTGCATGTTTCTGTCACAGCTCAGAAGTTCGTTTTCCAGTTTCAAAGGTGCACATGGTGCGCCCGGCGATTGATGCTTTAAAATGTTTGATGTCAAAGTAGCAAAGGAGCACGGGGGGGCGGGGGGACGGGGGGTTTGGCCTTATACTTTCAACAAAGTTTTACCTCATGAATCCCACAGAGAAATGCAGGCCTGCAACTTGGTGACAGAACAATGGAGTGAGCGATTTATGGCTGGCTATTAACAACTCCCGCTCTCAGGCCCCCATACTGCAAACAGGTGTTTTACGAGTCCGCCTGCTGTTTATTTCCACCAACTTTCGGAGTTTCCATTTTTTGCTCCCGACCAAGGGGTCAAAGAAATTAAAACAGCTCAGACGATGACAGCTTCGAATCACATGCTTCAGTTTTATACTCGACTGAGAAACAGGTCCCCTCTGCAGCTGGATGATGAATATTTGCCTTGTTATGACTGAGCCTCTTTTTTTACTGGGCCCTAACCACAGAAGCAGAAGAATTAGTGCTGCAAGAACATTTAAACCGCCATGAAGGGCATCAAAAGGCATGACAGTGCCTCAATTACGAGAGTACAAATTGATTTAAGTATAAACATGTCAGGCTCACAATCATCATCACACCAGCTATGCCACCAACAAAGCCACCCAATGTCCTTGACTTGCTTCTTTCCTCTCGTGGCATTGTTCACGTCAGATTCACCATGTCACCTGTGGCAAGAAACAAGAAAAAAAAACAAATGATAAAAATGATAGAGATCCAATTTGTTTAAACTGACACACCTGATGTATGAGGAGAGACACTTATAACAGAAGAATAACTTTTCGGAGAATGGATTTGTGACTGAGCACGTGTTGGCATTTGCAATTTTTTGCTTGTTTGAGCACAAATTTGGGTATTTTCTTTTTTCGTCTCTCTTGGAGCACACAATTTAGCCTCTAATTGTGTGCTCCAATTTGCAAAATTTCAAAAAAGCGTCTGTGTTTGAACTATCTCTGAGTGGAACAGTTTGGGCTTTTGAGCGAGGGAGCTGATTAAGAACTCTAAACAGCCGTAAAGCTTTTTTATCTCGACTCTGTGGCCTGGTCACAAGGACTCCATGCGGCAGACAACAACAGTGGCCGTGATACAGAACTAAACACACCATGAATCTGTCTATTTTTGGTCAATAGTGCCACAGAGTGCAGCTGCACGCAGGAACCTTCTGGGCCCTGAACACTCCTCTATTACATCAACTCACGTGCTGCACACTGAAGAGTATTGTCGTTTGGTCTGAAGATTGACTTCGAGGTTCGAGGTACATTTATATTTCAGCCACTCGTCCGTGACTTCAGCGACTGAGTGCAGCAGACACAAAAGCTAACATCCGATAATGAGGAGAAGGAGTGTTAATAGTAAGTACAGATTACAGCAGTGTTGTCCATGAATTCGCTGAAAGAGCCGTTCATTGAATGTGCTCATGTATTTGGTGAACAATGAGCTGAACGTATCTGTTTGCAACTGGCAATTCAGAGAGTAAGGCCCATTTCCAAGTCTTACCCCTACCCAAGTTTTTCGAACGCCCCCCTTGTACCCTCATATGTCATCAGTTACATTACAACCGGACACTTCCAACATGGCGTCCCCCCCGTGGTGGTTTCTCCTGCGTTACCGTGGCAACCCTTGTATTATCACAATGCCATTTTCCATTTATGTGATGGAGAACAACAACATGGACGCTCTTAGTTCATTCAAACAAGCCATCATTCCAAAAAGGAAACTGCTTTGTCGCCTGCCGCTAACATTAGCAACCAGTGCTCCTACCCTGACAGTCTGCACTGATATTAGAGGAGCGGTAACGACTGCCAAATCTGTTGGACTTTAGTTAAATGTCAGGCGTCATATGCAATCAAATGGGGGGATGCAACTTTGAAATATGTGAAAATGCGGGACTGTCATGTACAAATCAGCAGTAACAATGTAACATTAGTTGGCTAGCACACAAGGCAGTGCACCATTTCGTTGTGTCTGAAGGGAATATTAGGGTAAGAATATCAGAGTAAGCAAATCAAAGGCGGAGTAAGGCAGGTCATGCGTCACAATCCTGGGAAAAAATATTGAAACCACTACTGCTGAAGCAAGTTCATAAACAAGTTAGATAACCACATCAGTACAAATTCCAACTGAAAAAATTTCACATTTTTATGCAAATTGTGCACGTTGGGGCTAAAAAAACAAGTCTGAACGTCAGCCACATTGGAAGCACGTGTGAAATGGCACATCAAATTGAAGCGTCCAACCAGTCTTGGGAAACATCTGCAGGTAAATGAGACAAGAAATCATTATCAAGGGGTAAGACCAGGAGCCAACAGCTGCAAAGGCCCTCCACCCAAGTCGAACTCCGGTCCTTATGTAAAGGACTGGTTACATTCATTTCTTAACAAGAAATAGACAAACTTGTACGAAACCACATCTGCAGCAAATGAATGCAAACTAGTTTTTGGACTGTGATGTGTGAGATTGCAAAACACTGATTTACAGACAATATGTAAAAAGAATCCAAACGGCCTCAACCTAGTCATGTAATTTTAAACATGAATGCCTTTATGAGGGTCTCAGTTTTTTTTTTGTAAAAATGGGGGATAAATCTGTGTGAAGGGAGAGAGAGAAAGGATGTGAAGCGTTTCCTGAGTGGATACATTTTCATGTTACGGCAGAAGACAGGGAGTAACTCTGCCATCCTGCATGGAGTGAAACTAATCTAATTCACTTGGAGGAATGCAAGTGGGCCAATGCATACAAGGTGTGAGGCGACGGCCTGTAAACAAAACTCTTGAAGGGCTTAATTAGAAACTGACGCACATACAATACACCTTTTTGAAAAGCTAAATATAACCTGAAATTGCTACCTTAGTGAATTGAGCAAATCGCTGAGGTTTCAACTGTAATGTCTATGTAGGTGAAGACATGGTTTAGAAAATACAATATGTCCTCAAATCCCTAACAAGTCCTGCTGACTGATTGACTTTATAGTTCACAAAGAGGAGAAAGACTGAAGCTAGCTTGCTATGAGTGAAGTTTCCTTTATTTTCTTAGTGACTCCTGCTAAAGTTGTGAATCTAAGAGCCTAACAGGAAATTATACGATTTTCTAACAGTGCTTTGGCAGTACAGTACGTATAGAATGGGACCTAAACATTGTCTATATGTGTATTTGACAGGCTTAAACTAACTGCCAGTGTAGCTGTTTCCTGTTGTGTTGACAGCTCTGTCATTGGCGGTCAAACTTTGCAGCGTGCTGAACATGCCACGTTCCAGACCGCACTCCAGTTAAATAGCTTTTATTGGGTGACTTTTCGCCAGGCTAAATGGGGATACATTTTATTCGTAGTGTTTGGGGAGAGCCTGAGGTGTGCACGGCCAACATAAGTGGAAAGGCTTTGCAACTTAAAGGAGCCCTTACCTTCCGGCGCTGTTTTATTACAACTACTGTTTACATCTCCCAATACATCCTAAGTATTTCCATTATTAAGTTTGGACAAATCATTTGCCTGGGGTTCAAGGTAGTATGCCATTGAAACATGATCCTACTGTTGATCTTATTACTGCCAAACCAAACAAGCAGAAATCAATTTCAGCAGGAAAGGTAAAGGAAGAAGGGAAAAAAAAGAGGAAATTAGATCAAAACGATCGGGGGTGGTGGTTGCAGCTGTGGGTGCAGGAGAGAGGTGGGGCTGGGAGGTATATATGCCATGAGTTTTTTTTCCTCGCTGCCCAAACAACTCGACAAATAGTGAGCGGTAATTTCTGAGGCATTAAAATATTGTACCTCTCTGCAGAGCTGCTGCTCACCCCCACACCTCCTGGCCTGGGGGTGAAATCAGACACCTTGGATTACAGTTTTTTCATATTCATCACACACTGTGCTTGGTTTTAAAGTCTCACTGCACACTGTGAGAAAGTGTGTTCCAGCTGCTTTGGTACTAACGACGCCTCAAGTCTGATTATTTGACAGTTTAAAGGTTTTCATACACCGGGTTTTCATTTCATAGATTGACTTAATAGAGTGTTAATGAAAATACAGATGCTGTTTCTGCAGCCCGTGCATCCTGTAGTTATTATTTGTTGTTGTTGTGAACTTCCACACCAGTGTGTTTGAGTTAAAGGAGACCTTTGTTGCTTTTTTTATTTTCTCCCTCTCCTTCAGTGATTTATATGTGCTCGTGCATGTTAAAGGTCTTGACAGTTACAAGGCCAAAATATGCGCCAAAGGGAGCTCCACTCTCCCACAGAAAACACTGCTCCCGAAGCAGCCTCGACAGTAGTCCCGCCTAATTCCGTGACTTCTTGACATCACACTACGTCACCATGTCGCACTTTTGCACGGTTGATGCCTATATTCAAGGCAAAAGTGAAGCTGACTGGAAGCTGAAAACTGGAAGGGGCCGAATGGAGACACGGCGAGCGGTGCTGGCTCAGGCGTGTGTGAGCTGGCCAATCAGAGCAGACTGGGTATTCCGGACGGAGGCCTTAAAGAGACGGGAGCTAAAACAGAGCGTCTCAGACAGAGGGGGAATACAGAGCTGCTGTATGAGAAAACGTGTGTGTTTTTTGAACATTAAAGCATGTAAACCTGTTCTAGTAGTAACCCAAAATGAAATTATGAAACTGAAAGTAAGCATAAAATGTCTCCTTTAATTAAAGAAACAAAAAAAAAGGAGTTCGACTTTCTGTGTTTGGGTGTAGTCTCCCACTGGACACTGGTACATGAGGCCTATCCCAGGAGAACTTGCACCCCTGGAGAAGAATGAGGGAGAAAGGGATGTGATAAATTAGCCCTGGGAGGAAATGCAAAGCAGAGGTTCTGGCGGCAGGCCACTTGGAACCCCTATAAAATGGCAAACATGCATCGTCTCTCCGCTGTATTCCTCTCATTTGGGTGGCACTGGAGAGGAGAGGAAAAGCAGGACGACGCGTTAACACTGTTAATACCAGATGAGTGATGTCATGGAAAAGTTAGCCGTGTTTCGCAGCTTCTACCACGTCCTCCTCCTCCTCCTCCTCCTCCTCGTCCTCCAACACCTCCTCGTTTGTCCACGCAGGCGATGACAATTCACTGATTCACTTTTTGCACGCAGCATACGTTTGTGTGCAAATATGCATGCACAAATAATGCTAACAAATGCACATACACACAGGGCACGTAAAGACGTCCATGTATTTTAGTCCTAAAGGTTAACCAGCTTCACTCCAGAATCAGAATCTTTATTTACAGTCTACGTGTGTTTGTGTATGCGTGCGCAAATTTTGGCAGCGGATACTGATTTGAATATAATCTGCGTACGACGAACATGAAGAGACAAGTCCATGTGAGAATTCCACTGCAAACTTATTTCCAAGCTGATTATACTACATATTAACCAAACTAGGCCATTTGCATTCTGCTTTCACATGGTTAAACCCACGGTACAGAGCCTGCTACTAACATATGGCATATTCCTTAAAGATCATACATATTTCAAATATGTTAATACGGACGGAATATATGCAGTGTGAGGTTACAAAACGCACATTAGAAAGCCATGAATTAATCTCATGAAAAATGCAAACCTGTCTAATTATTCTCTGGGACAATCATCAATTGCAAAACAGCTTTCTCGCATTTCGGAGAGCGAGAACAAATAGTTGAGGTGGAAATGCTCGCTTCCCCGGTGCATTAGCATTTTTGTCTTCAGCACTGCGGCTTCCCCAGAACTGGTCAGTCGCGCAGGTCGATCGAAACCAACCAGAATTCCCAGGGATGTTTCGCCCTCTCACATCTCACGGCCGAGACAGCAGTGAGTGAAGGAGCTCTTTCTCTCTGTATGCAAATCCTTGGGAATGCGCAGGGGCCCTTCATGTTAATTTCTCCAGCTCTGCCGCTTTAAATAGCTTCGTGATCTCCTGAACACATACACATAAAGTTACGAAAGATTGTAAGCGTCATGGCATGCAGCCAGTGTCATTCCGTCTGATTTGCATAAAGTATGAGCTGAAAATGTTTGAACAGGCACGGAGACATAAAACAGGTGACACCGCGGTGAAAGATAACACAAAAACGAGTTACATTCGGAGCCAATCTAATGACTCAATGCTGTCAACAATTCAGAGCCGCAGCTCAAAATGAATTGTGTCAATCAGAACGCATGTACCGAATAACAACACTGTAATGCTTTGGCAACACTAATTGCCTGCTATCTTTGCAGAAAGCTGAGGTCTGGCTTTGATTACATACTCTGCTCTATATATGTGCTCTACTGTGGAATTGTCAAGGCAGTCAACCTGTCTGTTTGAATCTGTCACTCACAGCGGTCAGCAAAGACGGCGGCATGTCAATGTATGCTCCGTCGGTAAAAAAAACCAACAAAAAAATTCTGGCGTTCGCACCAAACGAAACCGTGAGGCGGTTAAGGTACCTTTAAATTCCGACAACACACGACTCTCAGACATTTTAAGGCCTAATGCTGTTTATTACACCGACAGCTAAATAAAACATAGCGCCGGCTTGTCAAGCTAATGCATCTCCCTACACTCAAGTCAAAACATATTTATCTTAAAACTTTAAAGAACAGCTGCATTCCATCAAACGGGAGCGTGGCCCTAAAACAGCGCTCTCACCACTTCTTCGCCACTCACAAATCTAAGAGAAGACAGCGTTTCTTTGATGCCAGACAACCCAAACGGCAAACATAATACTGTCTGCAAAGTGTGAATATTTGTATCTTTTTTCTTTTTTTTTTTTCTTTTCCTCTTCTCTTTTTTTTCTCCCCTGCCTGCCCTGCTGTCTGCCTGTGTTGTTTTGAAGCGGTGAATAGATTTAAAAGATGCAGGATGACAAGACAAAGAGCTAGGGAATAGCCCCGAGGCACTTGTGCTTTAAGTCATGCCATTTCCTTGCATGGCAGGCAGCCCTAAATAAGTTACTTATAAGCATTTATTGATGCACAAGTGTGGCATCTGTTCCTAGGCTGCGGTTCTGGATGTAATTAGCTCAGAACCTTACGCACTTCAATCAAGCGACACATTAAGAGATACAACTCCCCCACACCCCCCCCCTCCCCTTCAATGTTTCTTCCTCATTCCCTCTTCCAATCTCTCTCGCTTGGGTGTTTTACTCATTCACACTGCGCGGAATCCTCCATGCACAGTAATTACTCCACGATAACCTCCATCATCATTATCGTTATCCTCTCCAGCATTCAGCCAGCGTCGCGGGGACTGCTTAACTGTAAAGCCAGCGAGGTCCTGCTGTAAGTGTGGAGACTCGCTTTGATGACATCATCGGCGATAAAAGGGACGCTAAACAATCAAATAGGCACATGAAATCAGTCGCTGGTTCAGGCGTGAGCTATTTTCACAGAGCCAGATTTGAAACGACCCCTGAAATTCTTTTAATAGGGTTTGTTTCAGCGCGTGCCGGTCGCTTTGTTGCCTTCTGTGTGCGCACACACAGACATGCCGTGGTGTGTGTTTGTCTGTGTGTGTCCGTGTGCATGTACTTAGGCACGGCGCAAAGAGGAATTAAATTTGATTAATTTCAGACGGATTTTGAAAATATAAACTATTCATTTTGTTACATAGAACACAAGAGAAGGTTTAAACCTAGCCCAGGGGTAGAGCCTTTGTGTTGAGTCTCCTTTGATATTACGGAAGGCTTTTTATTGAGCTCTTGACATGATAGATAAACCATACAGTGGATTGAATGGCCTTCTTCTGCAGCACCCAGTAAATGCCATTTGCCATTAACAATGCTGCAGTGGGGTACATAAACCATTAATATAACCTTTATGACCATGCGGTCTAACTGAGCATGTCTCCTATACGCGGCTCCTCTCCTGATGGACGTGTTAGCTGAGGCCTCCTCTCAATACCACTAAAAGAAGAATTTAATTGCACCAAACAGATGAGATGACAGACATTAGCTTTTTAAAGGCTGTCGTAAAATGGATGAAAAACACAAGAACCGGTACACCTATCTCCTGCGAGCTCAGCCAATAAAAACGGCGTCTCACCTCCGAGGAGAGAAAAGCGGCTTGTTGTTTCCATGTGGTCTGACAAAGCTTGAAACCAGCAACAAGGAGTCTATGACCTGCTGTGTGGGTTTAATTGACAGGACAGGACAGGACAGGACAGGACGAGTGCCTCTTCCAGGCCGGGGGTGTGGAGAGGGTGGGGAGCGTCGGGCGATCAGTCACAAGATGAGTGGGCCCAGTATGGAGACCTGTGGGGTGCCACAGACCCTCGGCCGCTCCAGCAGGGCCTGGCCATTGATCATCACTGGGGGCCTATCGAGGAAGGGATGTGACTAAAGCAGGCATGCGTGGAACAATGGTCCATAGTTTGGCCGACGTGCTTAAGCAGCTGGGCGTCAGTGCCTTTAATAGAAGGGGTAGACTCCCTCTGTATGGTCCACAAAGCATTGTCTGTTTCCCCCCTTGGACAGAAAAGGTGGTTTTCTGCGAGGGGCCGTACCCACTATCATGTGGTGGCTGTTTCCCCCTCAGCCAGCAGTCTCCATCAACTGAATGGACTCTGTGGCTGACATGGTCTATATGTTTGTGTGTGGACGGAGGGGGGGGCAAGCTGCGAAGAAAGAAAGCAGCCCATTGAGTCACAAAGCAAGGGGGAGAACACACACAGCATATCACAAGGGAGCATCTGGTAGGAGGAATGTGTACATGATGTCAAATGATAGTCCAAAGATAGGCCTCCCTTCATAAAAACTGGAGAGGGAGATAAAGGGCAGCCCTAACAAGAAGAGTCAAGAGGAAGAGAATCTTGTTTGTGTTGCCTCGTCGGAGAGTTTTCTTAATGGGGTTCGTTGGCAACGCAGCGCAACATTGGGGAGGTCTTGCCATCTCGTGACACATGAGTAGGAATGTTTCCATGACCAAGTAAACTGTCTGACTCAAATTGTGTGGTTGGCTGGAGGAGCTGACAACACAATAGTTTCCTCCCCTCCCATTCCCCTTCAACATCCACACCAAGTACGTCTGTCTGGAAAGATAAAAAGTTTTGAAGAGCATGCGTGCAAATCCACCTTGATCTGTCCCCTGAATGCACACTTACTGTCAGTTAGGCCAAGGCATGTTCAGGCACATGGGAGCTATTAAGAATCCTGAAAACACCTGCTGTAATGCTGTGCAGTTTGGAGCGTGGCTATCAAATCACCACCTGTCCATGCACAGGTAACAGAGAAGACAGGACCTCGTTTCATGAAAGTCTTTATGGGTACTATATATCTGTTATTAAGTGGCAGGATAACCACGGAGAGGTTACCCTTTAGGTTCAAGCCACTAAGTCGGGAAAAATGCTGTCCTACAGGGACCAATTAAGTATCATTATGTAATTATCACATTACACAGAGACTGGTGTTGCTGTGTCTATTATTTTTAGCGCTTTAAACTTTGAACCTCTTAAATAATAGTTTGGGTCTGCCCGGTATCCTCGGCATGACGTCTGTATTGGATGATTCTGAGAATCATAATTTACATCCAATGCTAATGTTCAGTGCAGGAAGTAGACTACCCCATATGGAGTGGTGGATGGGTGTGTGGCAGTGATCACTTGCAACTTGAGCACATTTACTCAAGAACTGCAATTCATTTGTTCATTGTACTATTTGTATGACTTTCACTTTTACCAAAGTTACATTTTAAAATGATATCTTTACTTTTACTCAAGGGTTTCCTTTTGGATACTTTTTACAACAATTTTTCAACATATTTTCTTTTAGGCAGTTGTGAGGTCATGATTTGTTGTCCACTAAGGTATAAGAGGCACTAAGTTAGGATTTACATTATGTTAAGACACTTATATCACTTCAGTGTCTGTTGTACAGACAAAAAAATGATTGGTGGTGGAGAGTGTACTGGAAATTAATCTAAAATATTACTCAATTACAAGTAAAAGTACTGATATTAAAATGATACTTAAATAAAGTACAAAGTATTCTTCTCAAACACTACTCAGAGAATTAGTTACTTTTTAACCATTGATGTTTACTTAGTTACACCAATTCCTGATAATGATGTACATGGCTTTTTAAATGGCCTTACAGTCTTCTGTACCGCTCACTGCATAACACGCTTAGATTAATTAGCTTGTAAAAAATATTTCATCGGAGGAAAAGAAGTGTCAGTGTTCCTAAACTCTTGCAAAACATGGCCGAGGTCCCAGCCACCCAGCCACAGAGCTTCATACAGCCCGGCCAGCAGCGGGAAACAGAGGATCAAGCAGCCATTTATCATGCACTTGTCAGATGTTGACCTCCTTACCACTAGCAGGCAGATGTTGACCGGCATTCATACGCGCTATTTGTCTGTGCATTCAGAGTAAGCCAGGGCCACCGACCAGTTTGTATATAGACATGCACACACACATGAACACACCAAATCTGTATGTCGGTGGGGACATAGCCTGGGTAGGGTTGAGCAAATGGTGGTTGTGGGCAAGTCACGGGGGAACACTCACCTCAGCGCTGAAATCCCTCGCTGCTTGACCTTTTCACCGCCACTTCTAGTCTCTCTCTCTCTCTCCCTCTCTCTCCCTTGGGGTCTGGTGGACGGAGGAGATCTTCCCAAGGGGGTCCTCCCTTCAGCCACCTGACTATTACCTGTGGACCCAGCTGTCACAGTTAGCTACCTGCAGAGGGGAGATACAGCACACACACACACACACACACACACACACACACACACACACACACACACACACACACATTAACGCACATATGTACACACACTCTGGTGGTGACACCCCGAGGGAGCGCTGTGGCAGGGTGGGGGAATGAAACTACCAGGGGACCCGGCAGCTCTGGGGAAAGAGAGCATGCCATCAGTCACGAGCTGGCCATGTGCTGGCTGTGACATGAGCAAGATAGCTGTATATAGCAAACAATTTATGTCTTAGAGTGATACATGTGGGAATACTTTGCCAGTAATGAACAATGAGTATGAGCTACAAGGAGATATCTATAGAAAGCTGAGTCAATTGCTGTTTTTTCAGATAAATTACAGCTAATATACATAGAAACAGAGGCTAACAGTAGTTGCACATGGCTAAATAAGGTTATTTGTTGGTGATAAGTACGATTAATTAAGCAAAACAGCTGATGACTGAAGATAAATAGGTAGCATATTAAGTGATATATGATATCTGTCAAAGTTTGGTTTGTTTGATAACATTATATGTATGGAAAATGTATGAAATAAAAGGATGACACAGAAATGGTAACATATGAACGGGACTATTTCAATAAATTCAATCACCTTTTAGCAAAAACAAAGGCTGGTCATGACTTAAAGGGTAACTCCACCAACTTTACGTATTGAAGTGTGTTTCATGTCTTGGGGAGCACAGCTGCATATATGAAAAAAGTAGTGTAAAACCTTTTGTGTCTACAGAGGAAGCTGCCTGTAATCTGAGAAATTGCCTCCAGTGATGTCACCTGGTGGCTAAGTTGCACTGTGGGTAATGTATGCACCAGGTTTTAAAAGGAAGAAGAATGTGTGGAATAAAAACTTGATGCCTACATTAACCATAACGCAATTTAACCACTGAGTGACATCACTGGTGTCAGTTTCTTTATCAGATTACAAGGAGCCACAAGAGGTTTTATACTATTTTTTTTTTTCCACAAATGCATTAGTTCTCCCAAAGACCTATAAACACACTTTAATGTGTAAAATAGTGGAGTAACCCTTTAATTAATCGTCAATATCATCATAATTACATTGAAATCTAACATTTAGAGAATGACTATTCATATATGGAGGTCGTCTGTAAAACAAGAAGGCAATGCTGATGACAAAGACTTTTTTTTTTAGCAAATCTTGGTAAATGAGCCACAGGTTGGTCTTGAAACAATCAGCCCACCCTAACCCCTGTCCTATCCATCATCGTCAGCGCTCCACATGTCGTCCTAAAGCATGAGCATCGATGAGACAGTTGCTTGGCAGATAATTTAGTAATATGTGCCTGCACCCTTTGTGCTTTGACTCTATTATCTTGTTTAGTTAAACAAACCTTCATCACCTTATATAGTCTGACAACAAGGGCTCTGCGAGCATCTCCGCAGCTTCTCTTCACTTCAACCCCCACCCTAGAAAGATGTGACACAGGGCACGTGAGAGCTGTAGGGTCATAAGAAAAGCCCAAGTGAATCATTAGCTTGGTTTGGTGCCAGCCAGGGCTAACTCATTAGCTACGTCAATGATCTGCCCTCCAGACAGAATCTCCTCTATTTTAAATACATCGGAAATTCACCATGCAGCAAGGTTTTTAAATGATAATTGCATTTCATGGCTTGCTATAACCTCACAAGGCAGTTCTGGCCGTGGTCCTGCTGAGCGACACTCGGCCTGGGTGTAGCAAAGTGGCAGTTGCGGTCTTTTGTCCCAGCTTGTTACGCCCCCGATGTGCCGGCTATTGCTATCAAGGGAAGTCAGACGTCCTAGGGCCACTGTAACTTTATTAAGCACAATGCCAACCCTATGTAGCGCCCAAAACAGGGCAGGAGGGAGGTGAGGTGGACAAAGCAGACCATTGTGGGTGAGGTTGGAGGACTGGTGTGGAGAACCACATGCTCCTTTCCCACACTTATCAGTAGGGGCCAGCATCCGAAAATAACAGCTGATGGATAATAACAGCAAGAGACAGCAGGAATGAACAGTTTTGATAAAGTGAGCATGCCACTGTTTTGTGTATTTAAATCTCACATTACTCAAATAAAATGCTCTATTTCTTTGCTTTTTCTTTTGAACTGACTCATCATTTTTCGGAGACTCGTCACAGATTAGGGGGAAGTGAATAGAGTCGCTCATTTTTATGTTTGATAAAAACCTAATTGGCAGAATAAATGTTGGCATTATAAGTTTCAAACCATGGATATGTTGCAAATGTGTGTTTTTCTTTATGCGCAGTTGTCAGTGTTGTGTTGTGACAATGCTGCTTCTGATAGTGTGGTTAGTTTTAGGCACAAAAAACACTTAGGATAGAAAAAGAATCACGAATTGGCTCAGCTGGCCCTGTAGCCACAGTCAAGGCTTGAAAATATCCCAACATTTTGTTTTGTCTTTTGCAAGTTGTCCCAATGACTCATTAAAAATATCCAGTGGTTTTGCATTTGTAAATGTTGGAAACACCGTCTCTAACAGTGGTCTCTCCCTCGGCAGCCTTGTAGAAAGGTAGAAATGTTGATGTGACACGTATCCATGGTTTGCAGAAAGGTACAATACTGACATTTTTATTCTGGTGACTGGGCTGTTTGACCAAATGACACTTTTTTTGTTTGTTTTTGAGCTCATTCCTTCAACGTCGGTAATTGAGACGGGCAGTGCATATGGCTACATGATAACTCAATGATTAATTATTTCCCAAATGATTCCATCTGCTGTTACATAATATTCAACTGTGTAATGTGTTTAAATATTTAAATATGTACTTTTTGTCATGAAAATGTATTTTTAAGGGGTGAAGAATTCTGAAAAATAGGCTAAGAGTGGCTGTTTTGGTCATATTTGGTAATTTGGTCACACAATATTTAACCCTTTACCTCTTATTGGCACATGAATATTAGCACTAGGTGCAACTTTCACTTCTACAGCTGTATGAAAAGTTAAAAAATATAAACATATATACTATATATATATCAATAACTAAGATTTTTTTTATTGGGGTACTTTATATATATATATTTAATAACTGTTGTAAGAACTAAAATAATCCAGGTACAACAGCAATGACACTATCTAATTAATCTTGCAATAAATACTGAGACAAAATCTGTGAGGTTTACATTTGCCATTTTTTTTTTCACATCTGTTTGATTCAAAACCAGAAACATAGTAATGGAGAGACACAAGTGAAAAACAGCTAGATAGGTAACAATAGGTACATCTATGACACTTCACTCACTACGTACCGTACATTTAGGCATCAGTTTGGTTTTAACTGCATTATGTTAAAGAAGTCTTTTTTTTTTTTTTTTTTTTTTACATTTGCACAGACGGAACTTTGCAAGTGAACAGTGTCTTCTCCCGGAGCTGAAAGGTTGTACCCTGGTGCAAAGCACTGACCAGCGGGGTCTCTAGACAGCGGAGGAGCTGGAGACGCAGAAAACAATCTTCTGCTTGTTTCTGCTTTACCTCTTCTGACATGGCCTGACCCCTCCATCGATCTCCTCTCCGCACAATGGGCTTCCTCCTGAAGAGCAGACTGTGTGTGTGTGTGTGTGTGTGGTTTTTTTTTTTTCATAAGTGTGTGTGTGGGTCCTCTTTCCTGACAACATATTTTGTTCTAACCAACATGCCCAGAACTCTCCAGGACAAGTCTCGAAGGTGTTTTCCAGAAAGGCTGATTCTGGTGTCTCATGAGATGTTGCTGCAGCGTGGAAGTTGCACCAACATGCTGATGTACTTTTGAATACTGTAACTGCATATGGAAAATGGTGCAACACGCGAGGCATTTCTCTATTTTTAACATATTCGGCTGATTTTCTCAATTCCAGTGATCAGTTGTTATCACCTGTGTTTTTGCTTCTGTGGTTTTCAGGAACATTTACCAGCAGAGAGAGCTGGTTTGTGTTTACGCCTGTCAACATCAATGTCAAAAAAGCGAGTTGAATCATCTCGCCACACACACACACACACACACACACACATGCTCACACAGGCTGGTGCGCACACAAACACTGCCCACTCGTCTTATCTTACACTGCTTGTTAGAAGTAAATACAGTACAGTGAGTAAACCAGGACCCCTGCCAAAAACGAGGGGAAAAAAATCAAGAGGAAGAGAGGAAGAAAATAAAATGCAATTGAGAGAAAGAGACAGAGACAGAGAGAGAGAGAGAGAGAGCGAGAGAGAGAGAGAGCGAGGAGAAAGGGATGGAGAGGGAGCTGTTTGGGCCTAGAAAGTGACTTGAGATAAAAATAACTAGTCACACGACACAGAGCAGATCTGGGCGCTGTTTCTCTTGCCCCAGGGCTCGGCCTGCCCAGCCACCACTGTGAGAGACAGAGAGAGAGAGGGGAGGGTGAAAGAGAGGATGATGGCGAAAAAATGAGAGAGGGTTTGGGGGATGGATGGATGGATGGATGGATGGATGGATGGATGGATGGATGGATGGATGGCTGAGGGACTGGACTGAGTGAACAGGGGAGAAGGTGGTGTTAAGGGGCGAAAATCTGTAAAGCTCACAGTGGGAGGTGGAAGAGGGGAAAATGTACAGGGCTGATCGGAAGGGGAGAGGGATGGAGGGAGAGCGTGAGTGATGATTGGGGGACAGAAAGAAAGAATGATAGGGACATGAAGGGTGTATAAAAGAAAGACAGAAAGAAAGAAAGAAAGAAGGAAAGAAAGAAAGAAAGGAGAAGTAGCGTTTGATGTATGGGCTCTTGCTTACTATTGTGAGTCCCCCTGAATGTGCTGCAGGCAAAACAAAAATCTTTTGTGATTAATTGGAAAAAAGTGGACTATTATGAACCGACTGCATAAAAGCCAGTGCATACAGTAATATAAATACTAAATGAGCACCACACAATGCGATGCAAATAGCTGGCAAGGGAGTGAAAAACAAGGTAGGGGTGTTCAAAGCTCTTAATATGTATTCAACCAAATTAATGCATTATGTATGGCTCTTTCTCTTCCTCTTCGGGAGGGAGGTTTTTTTTTGCTTCTAGTACGTTGATAACAAGCATAACATGGTGGAGTCGGTGGGTCAGCTTCTGCTTTCTGACATAAACTAAGACCGAATTCTGGCTCGTAGGAATTTATTTTTACTAACATTGACTGTAAGTCTTTGCTAACACTGATATGGGTCAGAACGGCAACGCTTTGTGTTAAAACGCTTTTAAAGTGAATTTATTTATAGAGTTTATTGGATTGTATTTTAAAGGGACAGTTCACTGAAAAAATCAGTATGCATCTACAGATAGTGTTGGGGTTTTGGAAAGGTTTTTTCGTCCAGTGCAGTGTCATGCTGTACATATGCTTATAAAGAGTTATGATGTATATATCTTTGGTGTTTAAAGCAGCTACACGGAACTTGTTTTCGTTGATCACCTCCTGCTGTATAGATCTTTTCCCAGGACTTTTATGCTCAATTTCAGTTTCATAATTTTATTTTGGGTAACTATTAGAACAGGTTTCCATGCGTAAATGTGCACAGTATCTCCCCTCTGTCTGAGATACTCTGTTTTAACTCCTGTCTCTTTAAGGCCCCCTTTCAAATAACCAGTCAGCTCTGATTGGTCAGCTCACACACGCCTGAGCCAGCACTGCTTACACTGCTTGTGCTGTCAGGTCGGGTAACTTTCGAGACGTCTTGCAAGTGTGAAAACCTGCATACAGCACTGAAGGAAAGGACAAAAAGGGAAAAAGCATAATAGGTCTCCTTTAATTTTATTGCTTATCCAAGTCGAAAGCTGACCCGGCGATGGGAATTGAGAATTTGAAAAACTCTCTTACGTCTTTGACTCATGAAACAGAAAAAAATGTTGTTTTAACATTGGAGACCTAACTGCCAAACATTCCTGGCGCGTATATACATTAGGTACATTTCTTGCTAAAGTATGAGTAAAAGGCAGTTTCTAGTACAACTGCCAAAGTAGATCTGACGATCCCGCCAAATAAAACTGAACCAATCCGCATGGCCATATACCACGAGTAAGTGGGAAAATATGCTTTTTGATATTCAAAGTGACCCTTTAAATAAGAGATAATCCTATCTAAATAAACCTCATGCCATGTTCAACATCTCCCACAGTGAAGTTTCTGGCAGTTGTCTTTGGGAAAAATGTTCCCCAGTACTGTAAATCTAGTGGAAATCCAGACATTGGTAGGAGCCGGCTGTGTCGTCAGCTCTAAGGACATCCCACACAGCCAACCTGATGAATAGTCCAAACACCTCCATCACTGAAGGGGATCCTGTTTTAAAGTCCATGGCTAACAAGCAGCTGGAGCGAAACATCTTCAGTCCCGCCTCTGCAACAAACGTAAAACTTTATTTTTCCCTCTGTCAATGTGCAACTGACTGACGACAGTGTGTTTCCATCCTGGCACCATATGCCCTCCATGCTGCTTAACAACCTCGTCAGTGGAGTCGGCAAAGGACCATAAAAAATAGGCGACCACGGATAACGCCTGATGGCCATTCTTGGCATCAGGAGGGGGGTCCCCTCCTCCTGAAGCAGGGCTAATTAACCAACAGGCTTATCTAATGATACCCCTATCTCTCTCTTTCTGCCTATCCCTCTCTCTCTCAGCCTGGGCCCCCCTTAGACACTTCTCCCTGCACGCTGACATTGTTTTCTATTATTATTCAGGCACTGATGCCTCAGTAAGTAGTAAAAAGCCTGTTGACCATTCAGTGGCCAGTGGAGAGGAGAGCTGGGGCTGTGGATAATTAAAAGTTCCCCAGGTCTCAGACCCTCAGGGGTTAAAAGGAGGGGAGGAACTGGGGGTTTGAGGGGCTGAGACAGGGGCCCTCAGTGGTGGTGATGCACAAGTCTCTCTTTTGGGCAGCGGCACCAGTACAACACATCTGAGTAATCTGATTATTGAGAATATACTGAACCGTGTAGTTTAGTTTATGTGTTTACAGTTTATATATTAGAAAAGGAGCTTCAAAGTTAGCGTGAGAAGGAAATAACTCAGTGGTTGCATAGACAAAAATGGTCCTATATGCAGGAGATTGTGCAAAAAATCTAAGGACAAAGACATCACAGCCACAGTGGAACAAAACATCGTGATACTCGCATTGAAGATATCCCCAAAACAAAATGAACAAACAAAGCAAAACATTTCAGATCTCATGGATTATCAGTTTTGCACCTGAAACCCTCTGGTTCTCGCCGGCTTTGGGCTAATGTGCGTATCACTTATCTTTTACACCCTGATATTGTTAATCTGGCTGTGGCGCTAACGTGAAAATTAAATATTTTTTTTTGTTTTGGATCTGAATGCTTCTTTCATTTGGACAATAAGCTTTGTTTTTCTTTTTGTATATTTTCCTTTTGTGCTGAAATTGCGTGACCTCACAGGTCTATTATCAAGTTAGCTTCATATTTAGATTAGATAAGATTCAGCTTGTGCAGGGAACAGGTACAAAGCCAATTAAAGGATAGTCTTATTTACAGATAGGTGCAGATTTACACATTGAAAGTACATTATGACCAATACTGTGTGTCATTCTCATCTTTTTTCTACATATATTCACTGATCCACCCCGACACACAGCACCTCACAGTGAAGCAAAGATTGCTGCCACAGAGCCCCTCTCCTCCGATCGATCAGCTGATTAACGGTCATTACTGATTGGCTCTGAGCTGATTGCATCCCATCATCAAGAAATCTACTCTTGCCCCGAGGCTTGTGTGTATGTGTGTGTGTGTGTGTGTGTGTGTGTGTATGATGGGGGGCTGTCACAGCTCACTCGATTACTGGGAGGTGGGGAGGGGAGCAGAGGGGGAGGGTTTGACCATCACAACACACAGAAATGCACACACCATCCAGGGTCAAAAAGGTGTAAACAGAGGGCCAGAAATCATACTGCATGAGGGAGATCGCTTTTTTCAACCTCCACTGGACGGCTACTATTCCAATTCTTTCTCCCTCCCTCCCTCCCGCCCCTTTTCTTCTCGCCCTCCTTCCCCTCCTCCCTTTTTTTTTGGAGGCAGATTTGAGCTGGGTCAAGCAGAAACGCTAGCCCAGTTTCCGCTGCTATGGCCGATAAGGCATTGTACCTTGGCCCAGTAAACAATGGGATGCCATCTGTCCATTAGTGAGAGCAGAGCGTGAGGAGAGAGAGAGAGAGAGACAGAGAGAGAGAGAGAGAGAGAGAGAGAGAGAGAGAGAGAGAGAGAGAGAGAGAGAGAGAGAGAGAGAGGACCCATTAGTGGGTCCATGGTGAGGGCAACTTGAAACACATGAATGGGAGAGCTCTTCAGCGAGGGGTCAAGCAAGTTGGATGATGAAGAATGAGAAACTTTTTTTCCAGTGAAGTACTTGATGTTTTTAGCTGTGATTCCACCAGATGTTCATTAACAATGAGAACATGAACACTGGTATTTCAGAATATGTCCTTTATTTGTCACATTCTTCGTGAAGGTCTCAATATACAAATAATTTCATCAAGATCAAATTCCTAAATTGCAGCACGAATTGAGTCCTCAAAAATCGTCCCAAGTCCCATCCAGAAATAAAAATTCACAACATCCCGACCCTGTGGGCCTCTGAGGCACATTACGCTAGAGGGGCGAACACAAAGATGGCCTGGGGCGATGCATGTCTGCCTCCGGCGGTGACCCCGGAGTCACCACAGCAAAATATCCCCAGAGGCTCCATCATATCTGTGACTAACATTCAAATGGAAAATCAAAGATCCTCCATCACAGTAATCCCAGATTCATCCAAATAAATCTCACTGTGGTCTAATGAGAGAAATTACCATCAGTCATGTGATTCTTTGTCCTTTGTGATGGAGACATTTCTTTCTTAAAGGCCTGGGATCAAAGGCCTCGTGATGTGGGAGTGCATAATGCAAACTGAGAGTGTGGTAACGAGAAATTACTGTTTTTTTAAACATTCAGGACTCGTAAAGATAAAGTAACACACCATTTTGTTGGCGAATCTAATAAAACTTGATGATTTTTTTCCTATAAATTCATATATTTACAGGCAAAGGTGGTGTTTATACTTTTTCAGTATTTCCCACACTTTCAGTGACAGATCTCAAATGTAAGACTCGTGTTTGAACAGTTTTTTTCCCCATGTTAGGACTCATGTTCAGTCCTCGCTCACTGGTCTATCAGTCTTCTTTTCCCGTTTCTCTGTCTCCCTCTGTCTGTACCCTTCCTCTTCTTTTCCATCCACAGACATCTCTGCGTAACTCCTTTTTTTTTTTTTTTGTCTTTGTCGCACACACGCGGGGAAGTACTAGAAGTGGCAGCTTCAGAGCTCCTCATCAGAGTGAGGGAGTAACGGGTACAAATGTCTGCTCTTTAGATGACACTGTGCGGTGCAGTCCTGGCACTCCAGGGACATCGCGAAAGTGCAGCAATAGGAGCTGATCTGAAAACTGTTGTGTGAGACTGTGAGACTTTGAGGGAGCGCCGTGTGTAGATGTGAGCGCGCAAGACATTCGTGCACATGATTGATGTCTCCGAGTGCGTCGATTGGAACTGTACGTGTTTGCGCGCACACGCACGAACCCGGACACTTGTGCATGTGAACACACGCTTTGGTGTGCCTCGGACTGACTGTGGGGGGGCCGCACACACACGTCTCAGTTCCATCCCTTAGGCAAAGAAGTCCTTCCCAGAGTGTTTTCACTAAACAACCTATTTCTCGCTAAGGTTGTAACTCTTCCAAAAAAGTGTTGTTTTCTGCTGCTAAAATCTGACAGGGTGTAGTACATGCTTGAATCATGGCACACCTTGACACGCCAGCAGCTGCAGTGTAGAGGAGCGCACATGCTCGGCTAACACTTCACACATGGGCAGAGTTTAAGGAAAGGCAAGTGGGCCTGCCAGTTCTCAACCGACTTCATGTGGCCGGAGTTCATTTGACTTTGAATCAAATTTACAACAAGGAAATTTGATTAGAAAATAAGAAAGAGTCTCTAAATTTTGCGGCGTAAATAAAATGAAGCGCTGTGTAGAATGTGGCCGAGAAGCCACCACAGAGCTGCGTGAACTTTTTTTTTTTTTTCCGTCCGTCAGCGTGAAGCAACACAAGTCATGCTAGTTGCTCAAGCAGGATGAGCAGAACTTCAGAGAGAAAGAGACTGACAGAGGGAGAAATATGTGTTGGGAGTAAGACTGAAAAAGACAGACTGACAGAGAGACGGAGAGCCTGAGGGTGGATGGGGAAGGAGGGGGGAGGTGGAGGGCTACCTGCTGCGAAACTTCAAAGTCCAAGCTGTCACCTACATTATTTGACCTTTCACCTCCCACAAACCCCATCATCATATTATTGTCCCGGTGTGTTGTATGTCTCAACCACTTTCTGGTGGAAAAAAAAGGTGCTTTTGAGGAAAATGAAATTTTATGAAAGAAGGAGAAGACAGGAAGAGGACAGAATTTGGGATCTGACGGCGTGTCTCATCTCTCCCGGCCTGGCCTTCTCTTTTGCTCCATTTTCCCTCCCTCAATCTCCTTCTATCTATCTTCTGGTAAAGAGAAGATGCCTTAAAATGATTAGAGTTAAATAAACGGTGGTGGGGCCTCAGGGCCCGGAGGCAGAGCTGATGTGAAATCAGATGCTATCAGCCAGGTGAAGCTCGGCTCACCTGGCTCCGCAACAACAACGTGAATAACTGCCATGCACGCTGCTAAATTACCAGGATTTACATACATTTCTTCTTAAAAATGGGAACGGGGACGGGGCAATGCAGAAAGCATGAGAAAAAAAACAAGGAGGCAGTTTGAGTTGCTTTCAGCTTGCTTGGAGCCTCACCTCCCACTGCGACACACATACCCTGACATAGAGAAAACACACACTATCAGCGCTGATCTGATCAAGTTTTCAGCCGCCTTATCAGCGCAAACAATATGCGGACGGATTAACATAATTGAAAACGATCAATCCGCTGCAAAACACTATTATTCTCAAGCTCAGTTGGCCGTAGATATACTCAGATTTCTGATAACGGAGCAACAAAAGCCACGCAGGCTGACGGGTTGCAGAGTCATTTAGACGCTTGGGTACATTGATATACAGCAAAGGCAACTGCAGTCCTCCCATGTCAATTGCAAACAGGTAGATTTGTAAGATGAAATTTAAATGTTCTGTAAAGAATAAACACACACCGAAACATATAATCGCTTGAAACAACTCTCACACACACACACCACCTTTAAAATCCTTCGTAAAACCACAGAAATTGTTCTGTTTGCGCTTCTGTTTAATCACAGTTTTTGTAAGAAGGTATTCACTGATGGTGTCTGACGCCGTGCCTGGGTTGTCATATATCTACTTTGTGTGTGTGTGTGTGTGTCTTTGTGCGCGTTGTGTGTATGTCTGAGGTCATGCCTGGATGGCTATCTATCTTTTTGTGTTACAGCGCCTTAGGGGAGATACTGAAATCTGATAAGCTGAGCAGGAGCGTAAATACCTGGCTACTTTAACATCACTGCAAAAAGGACACACCTTGCTGTGTGTGTGTGCGTGTGTGTGTGCGCATGAGTGCTAATCTGTATAATTTCCTGTGTCAGAAGCACTTTGCGTTAAAATTGGATGCATGCATGTTTCTTGCGTCTTGACTTTATCCTCTAACTGTCGTCCTTTGTTCAGTGGGTGATACTCATCAGCACACCTGCTACAAACAGAGTGTGCACAGCGTCCCTCTGCTATCGTATCAGTTACGCCTCAACACCATGTAGTTTTGTTTTGTGTCCGTGATAATGCACGTACACCACTAGCGTTCAGCGCAAGGGAGCGTCTTTCCTGGATTGTTTTATTTAGCATTGTTTCTATCTGTTAAAAATCTGATGGATAGAAAAATGCCAATTCTCTGTGTTTTCATATGGATTATAATTGAGACAAAAACAACAGGAATAACACATGGTGACGCGTTTAGCCAGTCTTGTGAGATACTTCGTTGCTGCGCATGCCGTCTTTATGTCACACAGCTAGTATGCTACCATGCTAGCTAACATGTTAGCTAAATATGCTGTTGAACTTTGCTCCTCAATGTATTGAGGTATAATGTCAATGTGTATCGGCTAGCTGATTTGCTAATGTGCTAATTTGCTAATGTGCTAATGTGCTAATGTTAATTAAACTTCCTGTGGCACACGGTCTGTCCAAAGTCTGCCGCAAGCGCATCAAGGAGCTGGAGGCATATCCCGGACAAAAACCATTGTTGGAGGTTCCCATAGGAATAAATAGACTTGGAGATCTGTTGCTGTACCCTATTTGAATCCTAATCGAAATGAACATGGACACAGACTGGATTCAAAGTTCATACTATATTTTTGACATACTATTTTCGCTGTTGTTTCACATTTGACAGGCAAGCTTGCATAACACTTTGCATTTTAGATTTGCTGGGTCACCAGGTCACCAAACATCTGCCCTGCTGGAGTGACTGAATTCCTTAAATCTGACATTATCTCATGTGTTTCTGCATATATCTTTTGGGAAAAAAAAAAAGAAACAAAGTATAGTCCATGGTAAAGTTTCGTGACCCTTCTCGAGCCTCTCTGTGCTTCGCTGAGGAGCGCAGGAGAGCCTGGTGTCTTAGTAAAACAAACATGTGGCGGAGGGTTACGAGCATGAAACCACACTATAGCGGCTTGTTGCATTTAGGTGGAAGTGAATGAGAAATGCTCATTATTCTTTTTTCAACAACTCTCCGCCTTGGCGAAGACGCTTCCAACTCCAAACCGCTCCAGCAGATCTGTTCAGTGGTGAATAGGGCATGACTGGTTATACTGGGCTGCTCTCCAGTGGGAGTTGGAGTGTAATCATTCCAAGGGCTATTGCTATGAATGAAATGATACTAAAAAAATCTTAGTCAGTTTTACAGCTTATATAAACAAATGCTATTTATTACTGACAATACAAAGTAGACTGGTATTTCACCCTTCTATTTTTTTTTTTTTTTAACTATGTGTGCAGGCTTTTTCTGCAGACCTGCAGGACACGTGCACGTACATCTGGCTGTGTGCATGACGGTGTGTGTATGTGAGTCTGATTGTGTGTCCGGGAAGTCAAATCCAGTGCTTTTTGTTTATCCCCTGCTAAGTGTCTAAATCCAGGGGAGCAGGCTCGGGCAGGCTCTTAAGACAGAGACCTTTCTCATTCAATCATCATTGGCCACTTTGATGTGTGACCCCTGCTCCTCGTGCTGGAAGAGGAGAAATCAGACAATCTTACTGTGTGTCACATATAACAGGGTTTCTGTAAATCCTTATAACGTCCTAAAAAACAATAATGTGAACTGTAGGCCTTAAAATGTCTTAAATGTGATTTTGACAGATCTTAGAAATTGATTGGATCATGGCATTCATTTTACATCAACAACAGTCTTGCTTTTAAGATGTGTTTTGGGAACGAAACACTGTATTGATCACGTGATAACTCCACTACAAAATAAATGTGGAGCCAATAACCACTGATGCAAACTGCGCAGCCTGGTCAGAACTTAAACCGGCTTGTGTGTCGAGATGTGGTGTGCGGCTAACATGGCATCATCAGAAAAAGCTATTTCAAGAACTAATACATTTAAATTGCTTCTGTAATATGATTTTCATCTGATATGGTTAAATGCACAATACGTCATTTCTGCCGCTAAATCTGGAAGAATAAACACCCGAAGTCACGCTGGATTCTGCTCTGATCCTGAGCGATTCACCTTTGAAAAGTGGAATAATCTTCACTCCTGTTTATTAACCTGACTGCAGCAGTAGTTCACTGCAGTGCTTTGCTTCATGAACATAACTTTACAGACGGGAGAGAGAACCGGAGTCTCTGGTGAGTGCTGAGTTCAGTGATTAACATGAAGCTTGTTAGCTCACGGCTAATGTACAGTAAATTACTCTGGCTGTTTGGGGTTAATTAACACTCCCGCGAGTAACGCTAACGAAAACACGAATGACCGTGTGTCAAACTGGCTTTGCTGGTGGGGAACACGGCACTGAACAACCAACGTTGCTGATGAAAATCTATCTGATGCGACTCAAGCACAAATGTTCATGGAAGAAGTAATGTTTTAGTTTAATTCACGTTACGTTTCGTTTCAATCTCTCTGACTGTGTCTCGGAAGCATAGCAACAAGCGACAAAATGAAACGCACCATTAACTCATGGTTTTAACACTGATAGAAACATGTAGGATAATATATGCACACAAGTCAACAAATTATAAAACAGGTCATTTTATCTTACATTCAACAACATCTAGCGTCTTCTTGTGGACACAGACACTCAATAATCTCTTGTTCACTGTGAATAAATTAATTTACAAAGCAATTCTGGGAGATTTTTCCCTCATATACATCATTCTTTTCTTTCTAGTGAAACAGGTCTTAAACTACTTTCACACTTGTCTTAAAAAGTCTAACATTTTACTTGTTGAAACCTGCAGAAACCCTGTGTGCACAAAAAAAGACGCATCCACGCACATATATGCAAATATTCATTGACTGTATACACTCATATATACAAATGCATGCTTGTTGTCCTGTCCCATGGAGGCATGAGTAAGTAATCACACATGTATACACACACACATGGCTCTTCCTGGCATACTCTTTTACAATAAATCCTGCTTTTTTATATCTTTAGTCAGATGGTTTATCAGCCTGGGAATCATCTGGGTTGTTAATTGTTTTGAATCACACTCACAAAGCATTAGTCAAATGAGGGCATGAGACGCAACTTCTGGCTTAAATCACCTTCAGACCATTTAAATGCAAAACTCTTATTTTTTTAACAGCGAAAAGATGATGAGCTAAACCTTCGCTGAAAAGTGCCTCAGCTGCACCTTTGACTCTGTGTCAGTTAGAATCAGCTCGAACTGCGTTTTGCTCATGTCTTAATGGCTCTCCTCTACAATCCAGTTTTACCTGGTTCTCTGACCCCTTTCAGGTCAAAAAGTCAAACCGACTGCTGCATGAAAAAAACAGGAATTATCCTCTAAACCCTCTGCAAGACTCGTTCAAAGCTGCAGTCATCAGTGTCTATCCAACAACTAAATACTTCTATTCTTCTCTAAGACGCGTAGATGCAGATTGGGTTTGGAGACATTAACTTAGTGCTGAGAAGGAGGATTTGCGTGTTTTTGTGTGTGTGTCTGTGTTTGGGGGGTGGGGGCGGGCGCGGGGCGGTGGATCTCCACCTTGATGCGTTTCTTTCTTCTCTACGTGACTAAGGCAGATGGGACCAGAGTATTACCGCAGCACTTGAGCGTGCGATGATGCTGATCCGCTCAGAATGTGAACTCGACCTGCACCTTTCACACCCGAAAGCAGCGTCCTCCCCTCTTCGAGCCTATCCCATGACACATTTGCACGCTAAAGCCGCGCCATAATCTACCTTGGCGCTGTCTTAGACAACAGCGACGTCTAAGAGCGTTTTGTGGCCTCAACCCCCCCCCTTCCTGTCATCAATTTCGTCATCTTTTTCAGTTGACAGCTTTTGAAAGTGCCTACCTCATCACCCACCCGCCCCCTACCCAACTGGTCCGGGTCCGTGCTGGTCTTGTGCGTGCCAAGTGTGCCTCTCCTTGCCGTTGCAGGCTGTGCCTTTGTATCGGCATTACTGAGGATTTAGGAAAGAAGTCGGGGATGCCAGCGCACTTGATGTTGTTACGGAAACACATGTGGATAGTCCATGTGGCAAAGAGACACCGCTGACTTTTGTTTACATCTCCGCAGATGCCGTGAGGAACAATGAGGATGTATTAAAACCACATTGTCGATACATGCGAATGTCTGGCATGAATCGGGGAGGATATTTTCAATACTTACTTTGTGTTTGCTTTTTACCCCCTCATCTATTCTTTTTTTTTCTCTTTTTTTTTAATGATTCCCATGTCTGGCCCCACATAAAGCACTGGAACTACTTTTCTGTTGAAAACCTTAACTGCACAGTACTATTTAAGGGCATTTAGTGGTTTGTGGCAACTGACTCTAAATTGCAAAAACATTTGCACGGCAATACTCCCTCGCCTCGGAAAGTAGTTTCTAGATCAGGGTTTTATTGTGTTTGTTGATGACTGCCGTCTTTTTATGTGTTTTGCTCCATTGCTTCTCTCCCTGTCCATTTTGGAGGAAAAAACAAAGGGAGGGAAGAAAAAAAACATTCCACTTGTTAATTCGCTGATCTCACCAGCAATCGATTGGGATGCGTTTGTCACTGTTACGGCAGATTGAATGGCCCAAAAAAGAACATGGAGGCAGTAAAAGCAAGGAGAGTTTAATCTGAAGTTGTGAATGACAATATTGATTTGACTTTTCTGTTTTGACAGGCAGGATAGCGGCTCAGAATCAGAGGTAATGGTGACTATAACTGTCACAACATGCTGTTTTCTTGTCTCACCTCTTTTTGTCTTTGACTCTTCTCCATGTCTGTGTCTGTATCTGCTTTTTCCTTCTGTCTTTGGATTGATGTATTTTCAATAGCACATTTATTTTTGTCAAGACAAGAGTGTATGTCAAGGACAGGAAACTGTTTAATATCCTGTGTCATACGTGGAGAGAAATGCCAATTAAATTCTGTTTAACAACAATTAATCAATCTGAAATAAGAGTGTAATGATAGCGATTGTACCTACATAAAGTAGCAGCCACTAAATGTCTACTGTTTATTTCCTGGCATGTCTTACAGTAGATCCAATGCAAATTTATCACAACAATCAATAAACATTAAATGTTACCCAGGTCTACGTTTACAGACATTAACTTTCATTCTAAAGCACACGAGTGTTGAAGCAGAGCGGCGCTCCGTGCAGCCTGCCGCACCAGAAGGAAGCTCATCTCTGTGAGTGAGAGTGGAGGTATTTGCCTTTAGAGGGCCTTGTGGACACATTAAGGCCTATTTGCATGTCCATAACGCCAACAGAGAAGCCCATCTCTGCACTTAGGCTCAGTGGAGCCGTAGTTTTAAATATTGAAGGGAAGCAGAGCATTGAAAGCTGCCTGACTCTTTTACAGAAGAAGTAATGAGTCCCCATGATAGCTTGTTTTGGATGATTTAAGACACTATATTAACAGTCTGCACGAGGTTTTTTTTTTCGTAATTCCTCCTCTTGAAGTGCTCTGATGGTGATATGTATGTATATGTACGTATTTTGTGTGTGTGTGTGTATATATACAAATATATATAAAGAGAGAGAGAGAGAGAGAGAGAGAGAGAGAGAAATTAAAATTTTAGAAAATTAACAAATGTTGACAGAAACACTAACACTACACTAACTTGTGATACATCTCACCTGACCTCTGTGTGGAATCTCTGTTGACACAAATATGCAAAGTGGTGGCCTTTCTTGACCGTTCCCTGAGCCCCACCCCTGTCGCTTTTTTAGAAAAATGTTACCTTCTTTCCCTTTTGTCCTCACCCTCCACAATTAAGGGCCACGGCTCTGAATAACAAAACAGGGGCCCCTCCTTGCGAAGGTAGCCTCAGGTAATGTTTACACTCCGGGACATCAAAGGCATTGCTGAACTTTTCCAAGCCCCTCCTGCTCAGGTAGTAATCCCAAAGTATAATCTCTTTAAAAACTGTAAAACCCATTAGAGTGACACCATCTAAATCCTCACAGAAAAAGGGAGAGAGAGAGAGAGAGAGAGCGGGAGAGGGAGCAGGAAAGTGAACTTTTTTTTTGCGGGCCTCCGAAATTGTGACAGCCGCCTGTCAAGCGGATTTAGAAACGCGGCGGGGAAGGAGAGAGGGATTGCGTGTTTACTCTCAAAATTTCCTGGGATAGATTCGCAATAATCGGCCAGACGGATGGTTGCTTCCCGAGCAAACACGCTATAGGTGGTTTAAACAACATAAATGTGTGTTTACAGAAGAGATGTAATGGTGTTAATTTGGCCTAACTGACTCTAAAACAACAGCCAAGCCAGTAAAACAAACAAATCTCCTTCGCTGCCCTGCCTCTAGGGGGATTCAAAACACAATTCAAACTCAAATAAATATTGTTAAACGTTTGCCACCATCCCATGCATTTGGGCTCGGAGTAACTGCTTCTTTAATCTTATTAGTTAAGTGTTTGTCTTTGCTATCTTAACACATTCCACTAACTAGTTTTAATTTATTTTTTTTTTACAGTTGTGCTGATTTACACGTGTGAAGAGTGTCCGTAACATCTCCTGGCAGTTTACGAGAGGCCATCAGTTTTTGCACATGGTGAGGTGACACTCGAAGCTTCTCGTCGTCCTCCTCTCCGTGCTATTCCTTTCTCCTTCACCCCTTCGTTTCACTTTTTCCCCTCCTTTTCCTTTTCCCCTTCCGTCTCACTCGCACACACGCACTCGGCCTCACCTTTACCGCACACTGCAGCTCACAAGCGAATATACACACGCACACACACACGCGGACACTGTCCAATCATCCACTCCACATGCAGCGAGCAACTTTTCCAAAAAAAGCCATAAATCCTGGGGTGAGGAAATATTCCATTTCTACAGCCCCTCGCTGTGTAGCGTCCCCTGGCCCGGGCTCTGCCATGCCATATCACAATCAATTCCATAAGCTAAACTAGGGGCGCGAGGTGCTGTATGAAGGTCAGACAACCCACTTTGACTGCCATCTGAGCGTGAAGCACTTACCCTCCACACCATGTCCAAACTAGCTGCCAAGCGAAAAACCTTAATATACCACCTTCCAGCACTGTAACTCTCCCCTAGAGTTCGCCCAACACAGGTCTCTGAATGCCAGATACTGAAAGCAGATACGTTTATGTATTGATTTTCATTTTGTGTATCATTAAATTTGACCTTTTTTAGTGCCAAACAATTACAGGATCCAGCAGAATTTTTATTCATCGGGGTGAGAGCGCCTCACACCACGGCAGACTAATGAAATGATTTTAGGTGGGTTAGCTGCTGCTTAAGGCAGGGTGACCCACCCCATTTATTCAGTCGTAAGGGAAAGTCTGGGATACATTATTGCCTTTAGATGGGGAATTAATTTACAAAAGACATTGTTGAATAATAAATGACTAGAAAATTCCATTTTATTGCAGGGTTTCAAACTTTTTATGTTGCTGTGGTCAAGAGGGAAAACTCAACGGATCAGGAGTGTGCTGTTTTGACCAGCTGATTACAGCATCTGGCGAAAGGTCCCTCCTGGCCTGAGACACACGTTTTTTTTCCTTTAGTCTTATTTTCCCTTCCTCTTACCACTGCACAGCTCGTATCTCTCTCTCTCTCTCTTTTTGCTCTTTTCCTTTGAACCCTCAACCTTTCCACCCATCTGTTCTCCCTAACCTGTCTTCATCTCTTTCCTACCGGCCCTCGCTGCCCCGCGAAGCACAACTGTACGCGATGAAGAGCAGCGCCGTTTACCTCCATGTTCTTGATTAAACCGGGCAACAGAGAGAGAGAGAGAGCATTTTATTTAATGAGCGTGACGAACGCAAAGGTGTTCTCGTAAATCATCACATGGTTTACAAACTCAATAAGTAAGGGCTTCCTGCCTCAGCCAGGCAGGCCAAGCGCACACCTAAATTATTAACGAAGCCGGGGGCCCCCAGAGGCACAACTTTGATGATGTTATAAACAGGGGAGAGGACAAGGTGCCTTCTCAGCAAAAGATTACAGGACCTCCCACCTCCCCCCCCTCGAATCCCAGACCCCCGCACACTCCTAATTACCCACCTCCAATGGCGAGAGGGAGAGATAGAGATGGAGGTGGGGAAGCATCTAAATAAACTTAACACATTCCTTCCCTCCATATTGCCCTGTAAACTAATTGGGACTGTACAGTACGCTGCTGCTTGTGCATGCATGTGAGCAGCCCAAGTTGAACTTTCTGCACTCATGTTAATGAATAAAAAAAAATGCATCTGTGTTATTTTTTAAATTTTTTTTTTACAGACCTGTATATATTTGTAAATCATGAATATGCTAACGACGTGTGTGTTCATGCAAATTGCAGTCGGGCAACCACGGTGATCGAACTAAGTTCCTCTGCCAGAATTTTTTCCCTTTTTTTTTTTTTTTTTCCGTCCCTCATAGGATAAATTTGTCTCTGGGCAATACTCCATTTTTAAATCCAAATTCATCAAGCTTTGATAATAGCTGATGCAGCGTTTCATTGGGTTTAGGTCGGGGGAAATGGTAGGGGAGGATAGGGAGAGCAGAACTGTAGGTGTAGATAGGAAGGGAGGGAGCGGGGGAACTGTTGGTCAGGAAATAAGCTGACCAAGTTGATGGTGAAATGTGAGAGGAGCTGGCAGACTCTGTAGACGAGAGACAGCGGTAGAAATGTAGAGAGAGCGAGTTTAATGGCTGTTTAAACAGAAAGAAACCGATTTTATTAGGAAATTAGGAAATGATTAAAATCAACATGTTAGAACGCCTGACGCATACCTTCATATCCAAATTATGGTTGTTTTTGTGCTCCAGAATGTCACAGAAATCCCATCCAACACACAGAAGGACAAAAATGTGTGTGAAATGATGTAATAATCTGGTCTGCATCCATCAGTTTCTTGTATTAACCTCCTAAATAAGGCTACCATCTTTGTAGGCCCAGTTGTACCACGATGTTAGTAAACTCAAAAGCGAGCGGCAGCGTCTCTGGTGAGAACGAGATAAAGAGGTATGATTTCCCCAGTGCAAATATGCTCCAAATTAAAAGCCAAAAAGAGGTCCCCAGTGCCTTCGCTCTAAATCTGATAGCAAGTCAGATGAATTTGTCATTGAGCAGATAACAATGTAACGATTTCAGTATGACTGTTGGCCGTAATGAGACCGACGTAATGTTAATGTTCGTCTAAAGATCTGTGTCTGCTTCGCTGGTTAGTAAGTTGAGACAGTAAAGATACTGGAGAGAAAGAGGGTAACATAACATAACATAACATAACATAACATAACATAACATAACATAACATAACATAACATAATGACTATTCTTAAACACCAATTGTTTGAAAGACTCGTTGGACTGAGAGTCCATTTGTCCGACAGCCTGATCCCAAAAGCTCCGAAGCTCCGAAGGCTCGCTGTTCCGAGAATACACACTCTCTCTGGAGTTTCTTGCCCTCAATATCTTAGTGTAATTGATGTGCAGGAAAGGACAAAGACAGGTGACATTCGTCAGGTGACCTTCGTCATCCCCGTAACAATAGTAAACACATGGTTAACATTGTGGAATGGTCGCAGTTTGGTTAGGTATAAGAAAGAAAAAAACAACTTAGTAAGGTCAGGAAGAGTTTGTGCTCTGGGTTCCGTCATTTGCATCAGTAAAGTTATGTATGTAGTAACTTGGTGATACTGTGTGTGTGTATTTTTGGGAAACAGGCTGTTGGACAAATGGGATTTTAGTCCAGTGGGACAGTTTCCAGACCATTGAGGTTTCAGGATAATGGGCTGTCGGTACCATGGCAAAGCACCTTATGTGAAACCACATTAGGTGGCTCTAGGATCAAGTTTCACCAAAACCCATTAATCTCCCCAACTCTGCAGTATATTTAGCATTCCTGCTACTCTACTAAAGACAGGGGGAACAGATCCCCAATGTTCGTCCTTCCAAAGGTTAAAATATTATTATATTATATATCTTATTATCATTATATGGGCTTGAATCGAGATCTGTATTCAGATCTCACTGGTGAGAGCAACTGCACCTTTACATTTAGTTGTTCGTTGGGAAATAACCAACTGAGATAGATGAGTCAAAGTTAATCAGAGCACTTGATAACATAATAACTTGACGCTGAACGCTGTTGATTCATGAGTGTAAAAGGATCCAAGGGTGGAATTTACCTTTGAGGCAGCAAAGCATCAATCACACTGAAACACAATCAGATTTCAATGTGCTGTTCAATGTGATAAATGTGCTGAAGTGCTTAATATAAAAAAGACAGTTACGGCACGTCCCAAAAAACAGGGTGTGTGTTTTTCTTTTAAGTAATCTTAATATAATCATTTTAATGGCCCATATTTTCACTCTCTCTCCCGTTTCATCCCTCTCAGACCTTTGTTCTCTCTCTCTTTTAATGTCCTCTTTCACATGAGTACAAAGTGGTGAGCGTTGGGATGGCAACAAGTGAAAACAGAAACACAACAAGCTGGCACCCAAACAAAATGTACAAACATGAGATGCCGTGTGTCAGAAATGGCACTGACACACGTGCTGGAGGAAGAACGGGCCTTCCTTGACTGTCTTACATGTGACAATTCAAGTCCGGAATCTGGGAGTCAGTTAAGGCTCTTTGCTCCAACACCGTTGCCATTTTCCCTCCTGCGTCCTCCATCTGTGGGAGTCTGGGGCGGCAGTCTTCGCTCGACACAGAGCCATCTGTGAGGGGGATTCAACCACGCACCAAGCGTTTTGAAAACGCACAGAGCGTGCTTTCATACGTTTCCCATCACAGTCAAGCAGAAAATTGAGAAAATCGTGTCAAAGACGCGGGAGCATCCCAACCTCTGGTCTTGAACTGTGGCCGAGTAGGCGCGGCAGCGTTGGGGAGTCATGGTCACACACGCGGTCTGGTCGCTGCATAGCTCTGGAACGCCAAAAAAACCCAGACGCCCCAAGGGGGTTTGGTGGCATACGAAAGCCTCTGTCTTTCTGTTCTTCCCTCTCCTTTCTTCTTGAAAATAAGCGTGGCTCTTGCATAATGGCATCAGATCAGATGACTGTCGGTGAAGTAAACATCTCCATCGCTCATGTACTTTGCGTGTTGCCTCGTTTTCATGCCTTCACACTTTTCCGATTTTCTCAGGCCAAATTGTGTTAGCTGCATCCCCTCCTGTGGTTTGGTGCTTAAATCTCGATCGAACAATTACGCTTTGTATGTGTACGTGTGCATAAGAGCTTGTGTTATAACATTTTGGGATGTGCGTGCGACCATGTGCCTTTAAAGAAAAAGGCGTCAGTTTTATCTTACATACAAGAAGGTTCCGCGTTCATCACTGTGGATATAAAGCCAGACAATGTGAGATCGTTTGAGAAAAAAGGGCTAAATGCTCAAAAGCTCTGTTGTCCTGCATAAACCCATTTTTGTTTTCTTGGATGCACGTTACAGAAGTTATGTTTAACCCCGAGACGCGCGTCCTCAACTCAAGACACACAATCCCACTACAATAAGTCATCTGTTGGATTCCAAAACGAGGCTGATGACACAGACGCTGAAGTATGCACTCTGAGAGGGAAGTGATGTCACCGCTGCCCACTAAAACTGTAGCTGTTCAAATCAAATTAGATCCACGGCGCCCTGGCACATTCAATTACCCCAAATACCACCGAAGACGCTGCCACGATCTCACATCTGCAAGAACAAATGGAGCGCTAACAAAGTCTCTTACACTGAGAGCGAGTCGGGCAAGTCGGCTTCCTGTCTGAACGGGAGCAGCAGACGCTTTTCTTCATCACTGTCTGGGTCTGAGCTGCTGTACATGCCATGGATATGATGATATCGCTTAAAAAAACTTGCTTCCTGTGTTGGCTGATGAAAGGGATCGTGCTGGTTCAATAAAGGGAAATAACCTTTTCTTTTTCTCAACTTTTCCGTACATATCATTCAAAGATAATGCAGGCAATAACAGCTGAAACGCTGACACTGATCGAACAGACAGATAACGCTTCTTGTTCCACTTAACAAATCCACAGAAAGCCAATGACATCAGACAGATAAGTCAAATCCCTCCCTCGATAATCTCTATCTGTTGATGCATTGATCGGTCGTTGTCATTGCGGCTGACTTTCCATCCCGGCAGTGGCACTGTGTACCTTGGATAGGTGCGGGGGGGGCTCCACAGCCATAATTAGCTTGCCATCCAGGGGAAAGTTAATGTTTCTCATGTTGAAGTGAAGCTTATTGGTTTCCTGGACAGGCTGTAATGGATAACCCAATGAGGCCAGCGTGCACCACACACACACACACACACACGAGAACAGCAGCATACAAACGCAAACACAAACGCATACGTCCGCTCCCCGGGAGGCCTACAGTCAGACAGACAGTGACACACAAATCTATCCCCATTCCCCACATGACAGACCGGCCGGCTGTCTGAGCAGCAGCCTGATCAATAGTCATCAGTGACCTCGTCCACTTGGCCGTCACTTAAACCGAAACTGTAAGACACAAATTCAACACACAGCACATTTTCTGCACCCTTTGAATGTGTGCTTGGCATACACGACACAGTTATACCTGCACATGAGCATCCAAATCTAAATACGGGTGTTGCATACATGCTTTTTCAGGACTAATTGAGAATTCTTAATGAAATGGAACGCGTGCGCCTGTGTGTGTTTGCACATCACAAGTATTGCTCAACACGCATTTTTACAGCAAAGCTAACAGGGTGTCAAAATACAGTAATCAATGGTTTGCCTGGGTCACTGATCAATTGTCACATATGCCAATCAAATTCTAATTATTCATATTTTCACCGTTATCGCATGGACAGTCAGGCACGCATGCACCGCACCGACTGCTCAGTCAGCCAGAGACTCCATATGACTGACTTCAGATTGAGACTGCTGGATATTTTAAGGCGATCATATATGTAAAGATTATTTTTGAATGCATACTCACACATGTTGTCACTCATTACCTGCCTTTGTGGCAACTGGAATCAACATTAATCAAATATTTGTTGCACTGATTGTATTTTCATAATTGTACACCTCCCATGGTCGACCAAATACAAATTCTAATCATCAGAAATGATGCTCCAAATCATATATATCTACACACTGTTTTTTTCAATATGTATCACATGAACAGTTGCACATTTACATAAAAATAATGAAGAAATAATCACAAATTCTGTCCAAAATAAAACGCCTAGTTGATCTTTGAAAAAGCAACAGGCGGCAGGGACCCAGGGAGCTAGCGGTGGCACCACAACAACAACAAACAAATGTTTGCTGATAAATAAAACATATTCAATCAAAGCATAAATGCTAATGAAAAGAGAACCTGCAATCACAAGAGCTAAACGTGTGAGCTCTGGCACACACAAAGTGTGAGAGAGAGGTGTTAATTGCTGTGCTAATTAGGTCCTGATTGCATTGCTCTTGTTTTGCACTTGCAGGTGATTAAAATTTCAACAGAGCACATTATTTGGCACTGTTAACAGGTGCCAGGCTCAGCACACACAACACAAACACGGAAACACACACAGACACGGGGAGACATAAACACACACGCGGTCGCACAGATAGCTGCACTAACGCGGTCGCAAGCATGTGCGAGCGCGCTTGCACGCACATACGGACACGGCCGCTGCTGTGAGGGAACATTATTAGTTCTGTTCCTCGTTTCTCTGAGCCGCCGACGCCGAACAGCTAAATTAAGTTATTTATTTGTTCTGTTTTGTGGAGGTTCTGACACGAGGATTTTTAGTAAAAATAAAAAAAAAAACCTCCCGTAATAAATCAAAGCAGGAAGCGTTATTACAACTGCAACCAATAATATTGCTGTTGTTTATTTATAGCATTTTGTTCTTTACAGCTAACTATACCACTGACACTGAATCAGTACATATTAATGATGCCATACAAGCTGTAGGACACATTGTCCTCCTTTATATTATAGGAGGAAATGTATATCTTTCCATGGATTTGACCCCGACATAATGTTTTTATTGTACTTATTTTCTACAGCATGCCTAAAACCTTGACAATGAAGCTGGCTAGTGAAATGTTCGACTAACCCATGGAGCTACTAAAATAAGACCCAGGTTGTTCAATGATGTGATCTTTCTTTAACACACAACATCATTAACAAAGTATGCAATAATTATACATTTCATTGTTTTTGTGCTTTAGTGCCGCATATTCCCATGAAAATTTGCATGTAATCAAATCACTGCAAACCAATTGACACTGGGTGAACCCGCGGCCTTTGGGGCCCTGAACAATCATGCAAAAAAAAAAGGAAAGGAAATGCAGTCAGAAAGCAGTCAGACATGATTACATTGTTGAATTGCATGTTGGGAAACTGGGATCTTCCGCACACCCTCATCACAGTGGGTAGCAGGAGGTAGCTGAGCAGCGACTGGCTGGCTGGCTGGTTGACAAGTCTGGGGAGGAACTGCTGTTGGGACTATCGTTGAAATGACAGCGAGCGGAGAGCGTGTGATGTGTTCTGTTCCAGAACAGTTGAGCGGCTGTCCCTATTGAGGCAGCAGTGTGTGTGTGTGTGTGTGTGTGATGTGTGTGTGTCCCTATATTGATGCAGGGCCTGGGAAAATCTGCATCTGTTACTTGAGTGGTATTGTGGCGAGATCTGAGCTGTCAGAGTGACAGGCTAGTGTCTCCTTTTTCTCTGTGTGGTGTCAGTTATCTATCTATCTATCTATCTATCTATCTATCTATCTATCTATCTATCTATCTATCTATCTATCTATCTATCTATCTATCTATCTATCTAGGAGCAGGTACACAGATGTAAAGGCGGAAGTCAGAGCAGATAGACACACAGGCTGCGAGGCAGACGGACAGATAAATATGACTTAATGAATGACATTTGTTTGCTCTAAAGGACTTGGCCTAAAGCAGCAGCCTTCATCACTGGTGACAGAGGAGTTACTCACACAGGGAGCCGACCAGGAGGCACAAATCCCTGAACTTGAGCGGCATTCCGTTTTAGTCATCGCATGTCAATGTATGTAACGTCCTCCGTAACTCAACCTTAAGAGTTTCACAATGTCAGAGCAACTTCTCTGCGGCTTCTGATGCCGTGCGATTATCGCCGTTATGAATATTGATTATGACATAAACCAATACATTATACAAACATTTAATTTCCAAACATCATGCAGCTGGAGCAAGGACATAAAATTCATGGACATGTGGCGCTGAGAGTATTAAATCTACCATTTTGCTAAACAGTCCTAATTACTTACTGTGAAGCTTTTTTTATCGGAGAATCAATGAAGAAGACACAGCGTTAAGTGTATGGAACTCACTCTGTATTACACATGCAGAGTAATGTGAAGATAGAGGCATGGCTTGTAGGAATCATAGTACGCGTATCGTTCATGTGAATGCCTTTTGTATGCTAACAGATGAAGAAATTAGCCTTTGCTTTGCTTTGTTTTTTTCCATTAACACTAATGCAGTGTAATGCTTTAGGCTGTAAACTTGATCATTAGCTTGAGGCTAGCAATACCCTTTAGTTTTAATGAGCAAAGCTAGCAATAACAACAGCACTGATCGTACAGGGAACCTTTTCCAGTTTAATTTGTGTGACCTTATACAGTACAGTGTGATGCAACGTTGAATGGTAAGACAAAACGCAAGCAAAGCCAATGGAAATGTAAGAATGAACCAATTCAGAGTTGTAGAATTATTATTTAAGACGGCCAATTGAAAAAAGAAGTAGCTATATTTTGAATGAATATCATCTACATACATGGATATATAAGCTAATGTGCTGACCAATTCTAAAGTACTAAATAGATTCCTCAGTGTGTGTGTGTGTGAAGGCAATTGAAGGCCTAACGGATTAAACTGCATCCGACTGCTAATCCCAAACCAGCCGCCGTCATAGTTTCACAGTCTCATATTTGTCCAACCCAACCACTAAGCCGTATGCTTACAGTTAGATGAGTCCTCCATCACCAGACCACACCCACCTTCACCCTCAGTGTCTTCAGCTGCAGTTTTATGCTAATGTCACTGCCACCAAGTCATGACATAATGGGGAGTTGCAGGGCTTTAACTCCGGTAGTTATACTGCAATAGAGGCCCTCATATATCTTGTAGCAAAATAAGTAACCCCAGAGTCACTGTGTGTGTGTGTGTGTGTGTGTGTGTGTGTCTCTCTCTCTCTCTCACACACACACACACACACTGCCTGAGGTCCTAACCAGCTGCTTTGTCTTTCAGAGAGGCCACAGTCCTGTACCAGGACACCTGTCATTCTCCCACGACTGAGAGGGGGAGACGGAAAGAGAGAGAGAGAGAGAGAGAGAGAGAGAGAGAGAGAGAGAGAGAGAGAGGCAGAGAGAGAGGCTTATGTTTTGCTCTGGCAACAAATACTGTGGTTATCCATGCTAATGAAGGTTCAAACTGCAGTGAAATGAACATTTATGCACATACTTGTGAACATATTCAACAAACACATATCCACACACTCACTACAGTGATAGCACTTAAGGTACTTATCTAAGATTTTTGTTTCACATATAAACATGAAGTTTTTCCTCAAATGTTGTTAAATTAAACTGAACAGCCACTTTTAAATGTTGCTAAAACAAATAAAAAACAACGACTCTTGTTGCAAAGATAACCAAACCAGCACTTACAGGCCACTTCTTGGACTTTCATACCTGACATGTGTCAGTCCTGATGTAGCTGCATGTGCATTAAAAAAAGCAATTTAAAAGTGTTTCAGGGTTTCAGTCGTTGCCTTTTTCTTTTGCAAAAACATGACAGGTGGTTTGGAAAATAGATATGTGAGTCTCCTCAAAAAAAAAAAAGTCAAATGAAATTGATGAGCGCATCTTAAAAAATGAAACAAAACACGGCTACACACAGTATCTAAGCAGAATGGGTCCGCTGCAGACCACCCACAAGTATTTAGAAGGAATAATACTCTTTGTTTTACACAGAGTAACATGTAGGCAGATAAAATAAAGTTTTGTGACCAAATGAAACACCGTGATGCAGAAAGTTTCTGCTCCTCCGCGGTCATTAAATATCTGTTCATTGCTCGCCTCGCTCAAAGAAATGGAAGAAGCAACGAGAAATAGCTGCCCTATTTTCGCCCCAGAAACTTTTAACTGCTGATAAAGATCAATGGCACTGCTGATGATATAAATTCTGAGCTGCTAGTTTGTATTGATCTGGCTGTAATGCTTTTGGCTCTCAGGATGGCAGATGGAGCCAGCAAAGAACTTGAGGAAAGAAAAAAAAATAAATAAAAGGAAAAAAAAATAAAGATTAATGTTGTAGGCCTACTCATCTATAGTTTTGATAAAGAACTATTCAAGCCAAATATATAAGGCTGCAGGAAATATAGGCGTCAGAGGTGTCTGACCCTTTCTAAAGAGAGGAATGATAAGATAGTTTGTGAGTCCTAATTGATTTTAACATTAGATAAATGTTTGGGAGGGAAGGAATTTTACTGAAATGGGGCTTGTGCTTAAAAATGATTCATAAGCATGGTGCAGGTGTGACAGAAACTACAGGAAGAGGAAGAAGAAGAAGAAAAATGTCGTTTTCTGTGGCATTTTGTAGGTCTATTGATTGTATGCTTATAGTCCTTTTTGCGACTAGAAAATCCCGCCCATTTACAAAGCAGGGTGATGTTTTTGAAGGTCATGTCAAATTCAGTGACGGTTGAACATTTTCATCTGCAGGTTGTCGTGCGTTTCAGCCACAAATGTCTGCGGGTGGAAGGTAATCTTTTTGTGTCATGTTCACTGAGCACAAATAACATGATATTATACTTTCAAATTGCATGCAGCACATACGCCAGAGTCAAACTTTGCGTGCAGGTGGGTGGATGGGGGTGGGGCTGGTGTCATTCTTCCTATAGAAAAGAGACGGGTAGAAAATGTTAGGTGATGTTGCGTAAAGAGCAAGAAAGTCTGACTGAGGTGGAGGTTGGTGTTGATGGAAGGTTTGTTGATTTGTTTAACATCCATAAGTTCACGGTAGTAGTGGTAGTAGTAGTTTTGTTGCCTTAACCTAACCAAACTACGACTGTTACGTGTTGAATGCCATTACCATGACAATGAAAGTCACCTGACTATGGATCTGTTCTCTGCTTAATGGGAAGGATTGGCATATCAGCTGCACGCATGAACTGGACTTTGGTCTATGCGCTACACTTGATTTAAAAGTGTGAAGTCGTGTATACAGATCAGGTTGATATTATTTCCTCATTGGTGTGTTGGGATGCTCCGATTCAATACCTTGGATTGGTTTTGGCAAACATGCTCCACATACCTAAATGACTGAACAGGTCGTTTGCCAGCATCTACCAAAATAACATATGCAATATCAGCAGTCTCAAAACGACATGACTGTTACGATCATTGCATGTTTCGCCAAGAAAATGACTTCGTTTAGGCCACAAATGCTTGGTTAGGTTTAGGAAAACATCATGGTTTGTCTTCAAAACACAACATTATATCTGTAACTTCCCTTACAAACATACTTGCGTTGCGTACATGGAGCTACTTCGCTACTCACGTAAGGGTGTTCAAAGAACTCACCCTTCACTTACTCCTCCGTTACACTCTTTCAGTCAGCCGCAAACTCACTTTTTTAGTGCTACAACAACCCCTGACATCATGCTGTATCAGATAAAAGTAACTCCGATGAGTTCCATGTAGGTATGGTATATTTAATATTAGAAAAAGGGTGCGCTGGTTTGGTATCGTCCTTGATATTGGCGGATAAAATAAGTGGAGGTGTCAGAATTGGTATCCAGAGAAGGAAGAAGTTAGGACACAGCATCCTCACCGGTGTGTGGATGTATCTCTGGCCCATCAATTTGACAGTGACAAATTTTCCTCTGTCCTTCTCCGCCACCTGGCCCCTCGATCTTCCTCCTTCCTCCAGCCAACATCCGCTGGACACTTGGGTAGACTGCAAGGGGTTAGGCGTCATTATGTAGGACAAAATAAAAAAGGGGAAGGGTTTTAGCTAGAAGGAGTTTTGGCCCTGCTCGTTTCCAGAAGCCAAACACTCAAGGAAAAGACTGAACTCCCACTGTCCCCCTAGCCCCTTGACAAATTAGCACTCTATGTATTAATCATTGTGTAGTTTGGGAACATTACCCTCCCACGCATTTACACAGACACAAACTGTAACACCCCACCCATGTGACAGTATTACTTGAGTTGTAGTTGTACTTTTGAATTGGCAGGTAATGGGAACCCAATACACCAGCTAAAATGGTACACTCTAGCATTGTCTAATTATGACTCCTTGGCAGAACACGGGGGTTTTAGCTGCAATCGGATAAGTTAATTGGCAGCAATTACCCAACCATTTACTCACAATGCAGATGTAGAAATTGTAGTACAGAGCCTGCACCTGGATATGCTCGAGAGTTGAGGATGTCAACTTCCCAGCACACACACACACACACCTGAAAACACACCTGAACCGTCAACGCTGAGGTAATCACCACCGTCACGAACCCCCTCGCTCCACCTCTCTCGTCTTCTGTTCGACTTCTATAACTCATCCAGTCATTATCCTGCATCTGATATTCGCACTCTTCTATTCGACGTAACAGGTTGAGTTTCCCCTAATTGGGCCTGAATAATACCAAGGCGATTTATGAGCGCTTTCCCCCCCTTGTGTCGCCGACGCTGCAGCACAGATTCTGGTTTCATCCCGCCAGTGGTTTTTGAAGGTATCATTTCTCTTGACTGGAAAAGGCCCCTGTTGAGTTGTCAGGCTCATTGCTCAAGGTGCGCCCTGGGTTTCAGGAGGGCCCGTGCTGACACATTCATAAATATGACACCTTGTTTTGTCCTTCTGGCGTCTTTTTGGTTGGCGATGGCCTTTGAATTGGAAACAGGTAAGCTAATAGGGCTGCGTCTGATGCATGGGAACCGTGGGCTTTGGGAGAAGGCAGGGTGGCCCGAGGCGACACATGACAGGCAGATAATGACTGTATAGCTGTCAAGTCAAGGATACCTGTCTGCCGGTAAATACAGATTTGCCTTTTTGACATCATTTTTCCACCTCCTGGAAGATCAACTGAATGCAGCTTTCAGAGTATTTCAGACTAGCTATCAGACACATTCACACACACACACACACACACACACTCAAATGCACATGCATGTTCCTGCACATAGACACACGCGAAAGCACATACATCCATGCTGACAAACTCATACACACACTCACAACGGCAAGCAGGAACAGGAACAAAGGCACTCTAAATGTATGCGCTTATAATTGTGATTTTCTGCACCGTCCAACGTTCCCACGTAATGCTGCATGTTTGGGAATGCATGGAGCGAGTTAATATGATTCTATTGTAGTCAGGCATGAAAGATAGAGAGAATGCGTGTGTATGTGTGTTTCTGCGTATAAGTGTACGTGTGTGTGAGTCCATGCATGAGTGTGTGTGAGTGGCAGGCCGGCTGAGGCCTGTGTTTTGCGCGTCGCCCCGGGGAATGCAGGTGAAAGCAATCTTGGTCCGTGAAAGCCGACGAGATGTGCCTTTCTGCACCCAGAGAGCTGGCGAGCTGATTTCTTTTTGATAGGCTCAAGCCCTGACACCAGCCCCCCCCCCGCCTCACGCCCCCACCCACCCCCACCACAACCCCCACGTTACCATCAACCAAGGCCACGGCACTGGTTGTTCACATCCCGGCTATCTATTCGTTAGCTAGTTGTAATATTCTCTACATTGCTTGTGTAACGCCATTCACACCCATAAACCGTACACTGTCCATGGCTGTCTTCCCCATAAAGCACACCAGTTTGTGCGGACACTTTCCCGCACGCACGCACACACACAAACACGAGATAATCTCTTTCGCTCCCCCTGTCTCTCTCCACAGCTGCCCAGAAGCCAGAACAGCCAAACCGCTGTGCGACTGGGTGAACTGACGAAACGCAGCCTAAATATACCTCATTTGTTTACTATTCAGTTACATTCCCAGCATGCAGAATGATTAGGAACAAATCATGTTGGGTTTTAATCGAGAGGTATTTATGGCTCGGTGTGTGTGCTTGGATGGACTGTGCATTAGGCCTAATCTCATAATAGACCAATTGTGTAAATTCTGCCTATGGATCTAGCACTGGCTGTAATACAAAACAAAAGTCACTCCAGTGCGCACTGGGCTGCTGTCCATGAGCATGTGAATGGAACTAATCAGGCGACGTCTATTCTTAAAGGATTTATGATCGAGAATTAATGCTGATCTGTTTAGTATTTGATACTGTAAGCTGAGCTTTGGATAAATGATTACTGTTGTAATCAAGTTGGGGATATCATGTCTGGATGTGTGGTCTGTGGGTACTGCTTATTCAATTTTTGGTAATCCAGTGCAGTCTGTAGCTTTTGTGAGCTGTGTGTGTTGTTGTGTTGCCTCTTGGGTATAGCTGAGACATACCTATGAAAACCCCTCCCTAGTGCACACAGATCGGCACACACACAGTCACTGACAGTTATGGTCACACACAGACAGAAAGGCACACACACACACGCACACACACAGTACGTCCCTAGGGGTGAAGAACACCGACACTTATGACAGTTTATTATACAGTGACACGGCCAGTGAGCTGGGCTAAACAGATTACAATCTGTCTGAATGCTGCCAGTATTCACACAGTTGCTAAAGACTCTCTCTGGGAATCCAGAAGTAAACAATAAATGGTCGCCAAAACCACCAAAAAAAACATTATGGTTTTATAACTTTAAAAAACAAAACTCAAAACAGTATGTGTGTGTAAATGCTGAATCATTTGGGGGTGCTTGAAGCTATAAATCCGCATTTTTTAAATGTTCTGGGCTGATAATTGTATTAAAAACTTTAAAGGTGCAGTGTGTAAGATTGAGTGGCATCCCGCAGTTTGCATGTGGAAACAGTAAATACCCTTCATCTCACCCTACTCTATGCTGGACACTGATTATGTGAGCAAGCCAGTGTTTGGTTTGTACCGTGGCAGACTGCAGAAAATGACCTGCTCCCCCTGTAGACATAAAACCCTAATTTTGAGGTAATAAAAACACTATAGTTTTTAGTTTCACTTGATTATACACTGATGAAAACATACTTTTGAATATTATATTCCATTTCTTCTAATTGGTCCCCCTAAATCCCACACACTGCACCTTTATATCTCACTAACAAAGCATCGTACATGTCCAGTTTCAGGCAGACTGCTTGCAAATGTTCTTGTTATGGCAAACAAAAGCACAATTTATATTCTCAAACTTCTGAAACAGAGGCTTAAAACAGTTTATAAAGAGAGACAACCTTGCACTTGTCTCTCTTACATCCATGGCAGTCAGTCACTCATCTTGCCAGCCTGCCAGCCAGTCATACGATATCAACCTCTCTAGCCGGCCCGCTAGCTAAAATGGAAATGTGCGTTAGTGCCAGCAGTTGGAGACTGTTGGGGGACTTAGCCTTCATACTGTTGAGATAAAGTAGCAGGCCTAAGCCTCGCCTGGTGAAATGACATATCCCCCCACCTTCCTGTTCCTGTACAATCGCCATAATATTGTGTTTCTATGCTGGGCCTGTAACCTTTGATTAAATTAGTCCAGTATTGCCTCGGTCCTTTTCTAAACTGTAGGCACTGGAGAGCTACTTAACGGACCCTGTCCCTCGGAGGGAAGAAACTGCTTGAGCTTACAAGTGTACGGCCGCAGAAATATCAAACCCCTCTCACTCAAATCTCTCTCTTTCCATACCTCCCTCTCTCTTTCTCCTTCTTCTCTCTACATTTACACCTTTTTGCCCTCTCTCCTTGTCTTTCCTGTAGTGTCTTTCCTTTGTGTGTATATGTTAGTACACATGTGCGACTGTAAGTCGATCCATCACGCCCTGTCACTCTCCAGGTGAGGCACGTATTATAGGATGTCAAAAAAAGAGCCGCAAAATGACATTTTGTTGTTGTTATTTTTCAAATCTACGAACTGTTGGTGCTGCACAGTGAATGACAGCATAAATGAACGGATCAGAATTGCATTTTGTTCAAGGAAGTGGGATTAATGTGGGGAGAAGGCAAAAGAGACATGGCATTGGTCAAATGTCAATCAGGTGTAGGCCTCGGTTAAATGAAATGGCACTTCTGGTCCACATTCAGTGTGTTATTTACTGTTCAGAGGTAAGAAACTTTTCCTCAGGGGCCCCATATTTTCCGTCCTGATGCGTATGACTTAATAAATTATGGGCCTACAGTGATGTTTTCCCTAACCTTTCACTAATCCCATCACAAAATTTTATTAAAAACTTTTTCCTTAGTTGTTTTCACAGCATAGTGGTCTCTTTCTTTTTGTTTTGTGTCATAAATCCATCCTCACTTTGTGCTGTTAGGCAATTTATGAACAAAATTAAATGCTACAGCAGCATCTTAAAAATCTAAAGGAGAGGATCATATAGGATTTTTGCCTTCTTGCTAATGGTTTTCTTTGATAAACTGCGAATGGTAAAACCTTAGAACTGAAAACAAAATTTGCTTTTGTTAAGAAATTAGAATACCCTCTGTGTTTGCTTTGACATCTTTATATAAAGGCTAAGAGAAACTACTTAGCCTGTAGCTTGGTAGCTTCCCCTTTCTCAATATATTGACCGTACATTTAGTTCTCTCAAATATTGAACGTTATAAAAGGGCAGCTGAACTTTCAAACTATACATAATTTCTGTGGACTTGTTGTAGGAAGGGAAATTATATTTGTAAACTTTAAAGTTATGTCCCACTCAGCAGAAGTTGTGTGCTACTAGCCCCTCAAATGTTATTTTTCCATTATTCCTAACCCTAAACCCTAACAGTCCAAAAAATACCCCACGGGACTGAAAACCCCTCCAATGGCCCGTTATTCCCAAAACAAACACCAAATTGCTCCGTTGTCTGCCCATTGTTGCGATAATGCCCATTCTGGTATCATCATCATTGTACATCTGTAACTTAACTGATGGGAATAATGAACTTATTTTAGCTCAAACCACGATCTTTTCCTAACCCAATGCTTTTGATGCCAAACCTAAGTAGCCTGCAACCGTTTAACGATGTTAACCACATGTTTACCACCAAACTTGGCGTTTATACAGGCTTTTCAAAAGCAGATAAACTGAAACTAAAATTAGCAGAGACAAGTAATCCACTAAACCAACTTCAGCCCCCCGTTCAAACATCGCACATGACAAGGGGCAAAAATTAGCGCGTGTTGTTTTGGAGACCGATTGTAGGTATTAACATTAAAGACAAAAGCCAGATGTTATCGAGTGTTAGTGTTTTTTTTTTGTGTCCAGTCTGAAAGAGGTTTTAAAGATAATAAGGGCTGAAAACTTCAGGGAGTGTATATTTTTGGAACAATGGCCCTGTTTTTGGGAGAACAGACTGTTGGATAAATGTGCTTTTAGGTCCAATGGGACACTTTTCAGACTTTTGGGGTTTTGGAATAATTGGCTGTTGGAACAAAGGTCAGTTCTGCACCTATTGGCCTGAAACTTAGAAATTGTTTCAACAGATATGTCCAAAGATTGTTTTACCCTCTTTAGAAAGATGGAAAAATGTACACAATAGCTCCTCTAGCTTTGACTTTAATTTACTTGCAGCACCTAAAGGGGGACTCTTCCAAGTAACGGCCGCATTTCAACAGGTTCACAAGAAACACTAATTCTCCACTTTGGTGCATTCTTTAAAACACCATTGTGTTTTTGTGATGCTCAGTATACAGTTTCAGTCAAAATGTCACCATGTGAATGCCTCACAAGGCTGTCAATTTTGCTAAATCCCCCATTCATGAATTGAAAACTAATACTGACACAAAATCAAACACCCCGCATCAACCCACAACATGGCCCGCAGTTATCCCCTTCTGATTGACTTTGAGGTTTTTTTTCTCCTCTGACCAGCAACCAAAGCCTCCCCATATCTGTCATTGTGGTTACCTTCCCACAGTTATCTCGCTGATTATTCCTATCCGGAGGCCAGCTGATACAGGAAGGAATCACTTGTCAAAAAGCCTCTGAATGACTGTGCTGTGTGTGAAAAGGGTGTGTGTGTGTGTGCGCGCGTGTGTCTGTAGAAAATGTATTTGTGCATTTCTGATTATGTGTGTTCGTATGTGTCTGTGTGATTAAGGACGGTGTGTGAAATCTAAAACTCAAACAGGATGCGTGATTTGCAGCCAGTGTTGTTGTCTCCGAGTGAAATGAATCACCCTGTCAAACTGCGGTGGTATACGGCTAATAATAACACATCGCTCTGAGTGGTGAGAGGATTCAGTCATTTAAAGCGTGAGAAAAGGGAGGAAAAATAAGAGGTGAATTACAAGTTAATCAGACAAAAGTGCGGCGCAGGATATCTCGGGGAGCGGTGTACTCCACAGTGAAGGTCTCAGCCGTCTGAAAAGCGTGACATCTACTCTTGCAAAATGATTGATAGCACAAATGTCTTCGGTTGACATATTCCGAGATAATCATTTTACTTGCTGCATATTCTCGATTTTCAACTGAATGATAGACTCAAAGAAATGATAGCCTGCAACCCTTGTGTCTGATTTTTAAAATAACTTTAAGTAATCTTGGTAAAACCTTGAATGTATTCTGGTGAATCAAACAAGCTGAACACGCAGCCTGGTATCACCAAATGTCACATGGATAACATGCCAATTGACAAGTAATCTTGCGTGTTATCACGATGCATATGTCCTTTTTGCATGTCATTTAATGCTGTTTGAGTTGTGATTTAAGTTTGCTGGTGCTTTTGCATTTTACTCTTGCACAGCATAAACTTCTCACAAGCTGCTGGTACTCTTTTTTGCCTTTCAATATCATGTTCTCCGGGCGATTCATAATGGCTCTGAAGGAGGCACTACGTAACACTTACCTCTGCACTTTTGCCTGCCTGCTTTTCTCCGTTGGTTCTCGAAATAGTCACCCCATGAGGTTGCCGTGCGGGGGGTCTTGAGGAAAAGACCCCCCGCATGGCAACCTGTGAACACGGGGAGGGGGGAGTATCCCAGAGATTATTTTCTTCCACCTCTTGCACTGTATTTGTGGGTCATTTTATGTTCTAATGTCATGCAGAAAAATATTTCAGGTGAAAGAGCATAGCGAGGCAGAGTCCCGCCCCTTCCGATGTGCCCCATGGTAACTTATTTCAGAAAATGTTTTTTTACATTAGTCAGTGAGAAGAGACAAGTACACTTTTATCCCTTTTGAATTGTGCTGTGAAATACACATGTGATGTTTGTCTATTAAAGAGATGATTTTGCAAGTCAAGAAAGTCACAGTTTATTGGAAAGATAGTAAAGTACCTTTTAGTGTCCTGTAAAACATGCATCCTCTAGCTCAGTCTAAGTCACCGACACAAACACGGCCGTCACTTCGTCACATAAATATTTAAAAAGGTGAAAATGACACTAAATCTTGCCATATTGACAACTGCACTTAGACGAAACGAAAGTTAATCAGTTCTGTTAGCCAGCTAATATACGGGACGAGGTATATACAGTATACAAGGTTTCAGTTATGGGTTTTGGTGAGTGTTAATGAGACGACGTCACCTGCGTTGGCTGTGTAGTCTTTCTAATTACGTATTTTTGTTGTCTTATATTTCATTAGTTTTAGGGCCAAGTGCAGCTTTCATATCAACATCATAATGTGTGATTCATGTCACAATTCAAAGGGGATCAAACAACGATTCATCTTTCATCATTCACTACTATATATATTTTTCATCCAGGAACCTGTTCTTCATGTCCCGTGTGAAACCAAAACTCAACATTGACTTTTTGGACTTACGCTTGTAAGTTAAATTAACGTATTTAACTTATATCACCTACTTATTTTAATGGAAACCGTGATCATTTTCTAAAACCCAACCAGGTAAGTTTCCTGCTTAAACCTAGCCAAGTAGTTTTGCTGTCTAAACCTAAAACCAAATTGCAATCGTTTCGCGACGCTGACCACGTCACGTCAGTCGGAACATGAGCCATCAAAGGTCAGGTCAAAATCTACCATGTTTCCTCAGCTACCGAAAGTTTTAAAGACATAGGATTTCCACGTGACGCAAACACTGTAAAGCGATATACTGTCACTCATGGCACGACTCCAGCTACCGCGCGTGCTACGCAGGTGTGTTTACGTGTTTGTATACACACTGGGGACCTGGTGGAGTGAGATGGAGCACCACCTGCCTACAGATCCCCAATGGGAGCTCTACGCACCTGGGTCCACACACACACATAAACACACACACACACACACACACACACACATGCCCCCACGTCATATTTCATGTCAGTGGGCATTTGATTGCAGAAATGGGATATCACAACATGACAAGGTGGAGGGGGATTTTTTCTACGAGGTGACATCACCGCACTACTGTACTGTAAGGAAATCTGTTATGTGTGTGTGTGTGTGCGCGCCTGTGTCCGCGCGCGTCTGTGTCTGTTTCCGTGCCCACACTTTTCACACATGTCAACACACAAAAGCCACATGGGAGGCCATTGAGAGCCGCAGCAGCTGTGGAATATGTTATTCAAATGGTGTGTGACTGTTTGCGTGTGTGTATCATAGCGCTAATATGTGCGTGTGTGCGCGTTATCATCTCTGCTTGCAGGAATAAACGGCGCTGATGTGTCTCTGCGGGGAGCTTATAGAGAATCACTTACCTCTCTGCTCTTACTAGCGTAGCAATGAGTGACTCGGTTCATCTTTCTACATAGTATTAGGACGGGACAGGAAACATTAAACGGAATCACACGGCTGTTTGAAATAATAAAGATGGCTGTGCCTCGGATAGTAAATACAGGGGGGGTGATGTGAAGGTGGTGGCGGTGAGGACGGCTGAGGCCCGATCTTGGATTTGTCCCTGCTGGACACCGTACACTCAGAGCCCACTTTACACACTGGCAGATATTGCAACACCAGCACTGACAAAGGTAGGGCGGCATATTTTGTACTAGTTTCGCCAATTAAAAGTCATTTCTGGCAGATTAATTTTTGTTCTATCTTTCCCCTTTTTCGGCAGATTAACCATGAACATGTTTCAGGCCTTTTGGTTTTGCCATAAGCAAGTCCTGTGTGTGTATTTCAGGCTTTAGTTTGCACCAGCTTGTTAAAATTGGATGTGTGTGTGTGTGTGAACCCACCCCTTAGTGTGCGTGTGTGTACGGTTGGCTCCCTAGCCTGTGTCTAGCCTTTGCGGCACGGGCCAGGGCTCTGCGGCTGCCCCGGGGCCACCATTGTCCCCGGTCTCCACAGCCCAGTGGCCACAGATGTTCCCCGTTTGATACCGTGCTCCTCACACATACTCCCCACTCCCCTAGATGTGTGGGTGGCCAAGCGGGGCGCCCTGTTGCGTGTCACGCTCGCACGCCATTGGCCGCCTGGTGCCTGCATGTGACACCGAAAGGGGGGAAGCCATCGCGTCTACAGTTTTAATCCCGCCACCATGCATAATGGAACAGAAGTAGCCCCAAGTGGAGAGGGAAGCTTTGCATGAGGAGGTGTTCATAAAAGGATCATGGGAAAAAAAAAAAATGGGGTGCGAGAGGATAGAAGGAGAGCAGAAGCACACTGAGATGTTGTTCAAAGCACCTCGAGGAAAAAGAAAAAGACTTTGGAAGACAAGTGACATCTCTCCCCAGTTGTGCTTCCGTATCGCGCGTGTGTGTGTGTGTGTATGTGCGTTGCATGTAATGCATAAGGAGGGATTGATCTGGAGGTTCAGTGTGACGAACAGGGCGTTCAAATTAACGACAGATGCAGCGATGAACGTCGAGAGACCTTGGCATCACAGCTGAAGAAAAAACGGCGCTCGTAGGGAAACATTGATACGCTTGCTTTCTAAGCACAAATATGAGACTCATGCACAGAGAAGCCTTTCCCTCTTCCTCTGTGCCATCATGTAAAGATCAGTGAGCTTCCACTGTTCAGGCTGAATGCTTAGATAAAACTCTTTATTTTTAATTTTACAGGGAAGATTTACCAAGTATGCACGCTCTTTTTTAAGCAATGCCTAGTGTTGGCCACGGGACGGGGGAGCATAATTCACTTATTTCACGATAGCCTATGTGTCTGTGCAGACATACAGATGCTAACTAACGAGCATATTGTTTGAGTTTTCACTTTCCTGCTACATACAGATAAGACATGCATTGTTAATTATAGTATACAGTTCCTCCTGAGGCACATATGCTGTATGTTGTTTGGGTTTGACCCTATCTCCAGAAAAATCTGTTTTTCAGCCTGCTCGCTCACAAACTGAACTGTTTGTCTTAGAATTTTTCCGTTTTCCAGTTAAACGACCGACGCACAGTGTTTGCTGATGCATCCTCATAGGTTTTATAAGAAAAAAGTACAGACCTTGCCACAGTTCCTGTGAAACGTCACGCTGACAGACAGGTGAATTTCACTCAGTGATCCTTGCACGCAATGGTCATTTCTTTGTCTGAATGTGACAGACGTTGAAACACGCCACACCAGTTTGGTTATGCAATCGTGTTCATTAACCTGTCACTTCAAAATTTGAATGCATACCAGAATGAACTGACAAATCCAGTGGCAGCTGATGAAAGGGCCTGTTTATGAGTTCCACTGTACATACTTCTAAAGGTTCAGAATTCGCTGAGAAATGCACCGAGACGACTGATGTGTGATGTGGAATTATTGCAGTTAATGCTTTTATCTTTAGGCGGCTCGTAGTGGTAGGATTGCAACACAAAAAAAAAAAAAATCAAGGGAACTCACAGTTGATGAAGTGACAGGTGACAAATGATGAATGGCTGTTCCTTACGCAACGTATATATGTTATCTGTTTGATTCACTGTCACTGTGAGTGAAGACGACGGAGAGACGGCCGTTTGAGAACGAGTCGAAAATTTGGGGGGGGGGGAAATGAGAAAGCCCAGGGACGGACGCAGACAGAAACGCAGATTGGATAGAGAAGAAAGAGCCGCCATTTTCTCCTGCTCCAAGACACAGCTCAGTCTTAATCAAAATCCCACACAGGAAGAACACTTGAGTAGCTTAATCAAAGATCAGCCTGCTCGGTATTAATAATAGAGCAGAGTGCTGGAATGGAGTTTTACTTATTCAAGACTGCACTTATTCGCCTCATATACCTTTAGAGTATATTAAGATCTGGGTGTGGCAGGAGGGGGGTCTGAAGCTAATAGGGATGGTATAGAGCCTTTACCTGGTTACATGTACGGACAAGCTTCCAACTACACACTGCACTTTGTGTTCTATCATGTGTATACAATGTACTGCAATGCTTACTACCAATTAAAAAAAAAGAAAATCTACAAGCTGATATCTTTTCGTGTATTGTGCTGATTCCTGGATTGTATCAAATGTTTTATCTTCATTCTAAGTCACCATGTTAAATTATGCTTGAAGTCCCCCTCCCGTCCCTCCAGTCGAAGGTTTGAGCTTCACTGTGTAGAGTGATAGAAGTGCACAGTTTGTCGAGAGAAGGCTGTTTTTTACATTCACCTGCTGAAAGTGTATTTCCTCTGGGCTTGTTGGAAATCTGCCTTAAAGAGGCGAGCCTACCAGCGTGATTTGTGACATCACAAGTGCTTTGGAAGCCAATCCTGGTCCGATATTCATTATAAACAGGTGTGATATAAATTTCCACTGAGGGAGAAGGAGGGCATGCCTTTTAAAAGATTTTAATGTTGAAGTTATACTTTGTTGTGGAAAAAACTTCTCAGACAAACAGTACACTATTGTTTCAAGCAGACTACTTGTATTTATGTCTTAAAACATGACTGGAGGGGATATTTAAAAAAACAGAGAACAGTTTTAGTCGTTTTGCTGTTGCTATGTCACTGAAGTGTGGCGAGGGTCACCTTTAAACTTCCATAGGTCAACCCAGGTTCCACCTGAAAATCTCAAGGTACGACTTGGCCATCCCTGTTCATGGGAAAATATGTTTACAGGTTTAAATGTTTATACGGTGAGTGTTAGACAAGTTGGGAGTGAGACTCAAAAATCAACTTTTCTTACAAAAAAGCACCTTTAAAGTTGATGTAAGCGCCTTGGTTTTAACTTACTTCCTGTTATTCCTGTCCTCTCTACGACACCACATTAATGCACAGCGGTAAACACCAGGCATAGCAGCAAACAGGATGATCCAGCTCCCTTCACATTCTCTCTCCTGATTGGACAAAGTGTGCAGGGCTACCAGAAAGTGTCTTTTGTCTTTCACTGCATGAACAAGGGGAAGGAGAGACATGTGATTACTGAGATAGACAAACAGAGCTATTTAATACTTTCTTGATACAAAAAAATATATCACTTACAGCAGCTGTAATCTAGAAAGACACAAAATGTCAACAGTGAAAAGTTACATGTTCAGTGAGGATGTATGCGGCCACGTTGGTAAGCAATAGGAAAATATTGTGGTCTCGGCTTTACACAGGAAAGGTTCGCAGTGACTTGAAGCATGAGATGTGACATGTTTACTTTATTAATATTTAGCTGAAACCAAGATCTCTTCTTTACCTTTGCCAAAGCTAACCACACACACGGAAGACTGATACAAAGTTCCGATCCAATGAGTCAAAGCCTTGACCGCCTCCATTCAACTGGTGAGTGTGTGGTAGCGCTTCTCAAAAAATGTTACCTGTGAAAACATTCCAGACGGCGATTATGTTTCTCCCTCCATCAGAATTGGTTAAAAAAAAAAATAGAATGAAATAAACATATCATTTCTAGGCGACGGCCTCAAACCTCTGTTCCCCCAGCCACGCACAGCAACAAGAAGTCCAAACCACAGATCTGATATGCATAGTGTACAGTAGACTTTGATATGTTTAAGTGTTCCTGTAATTTCTTTCTCATTACATCATAGTTTTGGGGGGGTTGATGTCACTGCTGCAAGAAATATGATATTCATGTTTCTGTTTCCCGTTGGGAGGCACCTGGTCTGCATGGAAGTGGCTCCTCTAGCAGGTAAACAAGGTATGAAGTATTTTTGGCAATGAAACGACGGGAAGAAATTAGATTTCATTATGATTGACGGGGTTTGTCTGTGGCTGGCTCGAAGCAGCTGTTTTTCACACTCTCTCCCCAATGCATAACTCATGTTACAGATTATCTGCATTTCTAAACACCCACCCCCAACCGATTCCTAATTCCCTGCACCCACCTCTCGGAACAGAGGACACCTCGCAACATCACACCTGCCTTCCCCAAGGGCAACATAGCTTGGGAAAATATCTGAGGTAGGCTTGACTTTCTCTCTCTTGACTCGCTCCCTCCACCGCCCCGCTACTCCAGAAGTGTTTTTGGAATCCCGGCATCCTGGAAACTGCTGTTTTAACGATCTCACGACTAATTTTCCCAGCCAAGAGTCTGACACGGAGTATTGGATGTTCAAAATAACAGACTTGCCCTCCAAATTGTTGCTATATTTAAGAGGGTGACCTACATCTTGTCTGGGTCACATAGAAACACTTTGTATATATAGCTCGCCGTTTTCGAATCAAAACAGGGTTTTTTCTTGTGCGTCTTTTAAGATAATCTTCCAGACATGGCTTTGAGATATGCCTCAGTCTTATTTTAAAACATAATTCGGCATATTCCTTGAAGGTTACTCTCAATAACTTGAAGTTGTGAACATGAGGCTTTACCTCTTAAGGCCTATAATTCCTCTGAGACAAAAGGCAAAACGGAGGAATTTGGAGGAAAATCGAACATCGCGCATAAAACCATGTCTGGTCATGTCACTTCAGGACTCAGATCCCAGCGAGCTAAAGACAAAACATGCAGGCGTTACATAGGATTATTGAAGAGAACCTGAGCAGACAATAGTCTGTGCAGATACAGTGGGGTAGAGATTCGTGCAGCGACAGCAACAATGGACATGTGTGGCGTTGAGATAGGCAGGCGTCGGCTAATTAGCTCAGTGGGAACACCCCATTGTCTCAGGTTCGGGACAACTGCACTTCAATGGCACCTCACTTGTAGATTGGTGCGCCGCAGACCGGGTTCGATGTGGCTGGGCCATTGTTGAGCTAAATGCTATTAAGTTTTAAGCCGAGCGACACATAAAAGTGAAGCTGGTGTAAATTACAATTCCCCTGCGCATAATCCACTTGCTGATGGAAGACATTACAGCGGCCTTGTGTCTTGACAACAGATTACGGCGACGGCTTTACCCTACCCCGCTCGCAAACAGGAGAAGCCACGGGATTTCTGTTTTTTTATCCGCCCCATCCCTTCTTCATCTTCTCTCGCTCCCTCCCTCCGTAACTCCCTCCTTTTCTGTCCTCCCGTTCTCCCATTGATCTCGCAGTGGTATTCAGTATCTGCCAATGGTGCATGCCTGCAGGGGGGCCACCAAATCCATTATCAGGTAGGACAACAGTTTCCACACTGTTTCACTCGCACTGTATACTATGCGGAGGGAGGGAAGAAAAGGCAGGGAGGAGAGAGGGGGGAAGCTGAGGTCTGCAATAGCTTTTTTAACCAGATTATGAGCCAGTGGAAATATAAATTAAACACCACAAACAACTGTTAAAAAAAGTGTGTATTTTATGCGCTATAGTGTGATCCTGCATCAAGGGAACAGCTCACAAATAGCCGACAGGGATTTGCATACATCCTCTATCTGTACCTCAATGTTCTCAACACCTTTTCAGGTTTAAGTTAATTACTAGTGTGCTTTAGAGTCATATATTATAAAGACATGCTTGCGCAAAAAGTTGAATAAGGTCAAATTACTTAAAGGGTGATTTATTTTGACACCTGAGAAACTTCAAGTATTACCTGCATGACTACAGACATTAGATTAGATGAAGCATAAGGTATGTCAAGTGAGTCACCTTTTTTTTTTTTTTTTTCCGAGAGGACGTAGCTCATATTTTTGAAAGCCTTCGACAGCTAGTTGTATCAGGATGAAACGAGGCAATTGCACAAACGGTTCCTGGCTTAATTGCTCAAGTATATTATGTCCAGGTGTGTGTGTGTGTGTGTGTGTGTGTGTGTGTCAAGAAGACAAGTCAGACCTCTGCTAATCTCAATAAACATCTCTTCACCCAGGTGGAAAACTGCATCATAGGGCTGATGCTGTGGTGCTGCGATGGGTTGTGCTTGTCGAGACTGGCCAGATACTGGGAGCTCTGAAACACCACTGGCAACTGGCAGTGTTTACTAGATCACACACACACACACACACACACACACAGACACAGAAACACACACAGGCAATACTGTGGACTAACCAAGGGGCCAATGTAGCAGTAGTGATGGCCAGTGTGCTAGTCTGAGCGCGAGTGTGTCTAATTCCTGGCTAATGCCGTCTAGCCCCCAGGTCCACTGTCCTTGGCTGCCTGCCACTCTCTCAGTACTCACTACGCTCCTTTAAAAGCCTTTCAAGGAAAAGGACAGGGGCATAAAGAGAGATAACAAAAAAAAAAAAAACAGATGGAAAGAAAATGACACAAGACCGTTCTTTTATTTTCAATAAAGATATGAGACAGGTGTATTATCCCGGCAATGTATGAGCAAAGGAGTATTTCTAAATGTAAGAAGAGAAGCAGTTCTCTCTTTACCAATAGCTGATATACAGTACAGCTGTGACAGAGCAGTCTCAGCAGGTAAGTCGAGTAAAAACATCTCATAAATGCTACCCCCCCACCCCACCACCCTGTGTATGTAACCAGTAAACTTCCAATCATGAAGTCTAACCTGAATTTAACCACCTCTGATGCCTAACCTTTGACCTCTTCCTTCACTCTCCTCCACCTACTTTCTCCCTTAAACAACACAAACACCAAATTACTGAGGAATCTTGCAGGAATCCTTTCCTCTTGCTCGGCAGGTAGGTTTTAGCTCCATGTATGCACAGATTTATATGAGTGTGTGCATGCTGCGCAGATGTGTGAACCACCCGAGGCCCGCGGGGCCTGGGGCTTAGTGACATTGTGCTGGAGGCTTCGCCTTTTGAAACCTGACGCCTGGAGCAGAAGCTTACAGACAGTCGGGTCGGTGAGCCAAGGGGCGTATGGCAGGCAACAGTGGTGTGAACCAACCAGTCGGGCCTGTGTGGCTTGTTGTCATGTTGTGTTCTGCTGTGTGACTGCCTGGCTCCTTGACTCCCAACGCTCACATGTCCACCCTTCTGTCCTTAACAAACATGAGCACAAATGAGCTTGCACACACACGATATATCTGTGAAAAATATACTGTGTACACACGCAAACACATGATGTATTCTTTGGCTTGCGTCTGGCCCAGTGATAACAAGACGTGTCCAGGAGCACACCTATCAAAGTGTGTCATCTACGGCACCCAAGGCCCTTTTGAATGCGCCGCTCTCCTCCCTCCTCTCCTCTGGTTTTGTTCTCTCGAGGAATCCAGAATAAATATGCCCTCCACACTATTTCAAACATATTGTCATCACATTCACCCCCCAGATATGCATTTCAAGCAAAGAACCACAGGCATTTTTTTAGGAGTTGCCAAAACATAAATGCTGCGCTTCAGGTAATGGAATAAGAGGGATATATTTAGAGCGGTGAGATCCTCGGTGGAATTTTAACACTTGACTCATTCATTTTTTTCTCTCCTTTCTTGATCTAATTTAAATGTGTGTTATCTGCTATTTGGTTTCGAGGTTGCCTTAAAACAGAGGCCATCTACAAAGACAGGTGTTTTTTTTTGTTTTTTTTTAAAGCGACAGGCTTATTTAACCAAAAGTGGAGTGAGGCAAATACATTTTTTCGAGTAAAGGTCAGATTCACACTCTTCACTGCGTGAGATTCTTTTCAGTGAATAATATAATTTTATGTTGTGTGTGACAGCCAAATCGATTATAGAGTATAGGTACAATAGAATATTTCTCTAATTCTATACATTTTAAAAACTCTTTCCACTTGATTTCTGTAATTATAATTAGGATGTTGACAGATCAACAAGCTATTCAGATCTCAAACACTGTACGAGCTGCACTTATGTGGTGTATACAGTCCACGAAATGTGAATTATGATGAATCTAGGAAAAAAAAAAAGAAAAAAAGAAATGATATCAAAATTAATTCAAAATCATTACACCAACATCCCTGGGCATAAGTCATATCTCGGAGATAAAATACAAGAGTGTTACGTTTAAAGGTTAATGGCCATGGGTGTTCATGTGCATGTGCATGCGAGCTCTTGTGTGTGTGTGCATGAATTTGAGTGAATATGTGCAAATGTCTGCTGACGTGCACACATCAGGCAAGACAGATGAGGATGACAGATGTGAGTGTATTCGTGCATGGGTGTGCATGGGAGGAGGAGGACGAGGGGGGAGGAGGGAGTGGGGAGGGAGTCGTGTGTGCATGATGGAAAAACGTCGAATAGACATGGGAGCACAATGACTGCTCTTTGAGTTTCATCCTTCTCCCCATCACTGCCTTCATCCCTCCTCCCCCCACCCCCACTTTCCTAAAGGCACAAACTCTGCCAGTTGTCACCTTAGAGTATTGCAGGCCCGGCTGAAGCACTCCACTCCTCGGGAGGAGAATGTCAGCCCAGGCTCGGGGCAGTTTTGACAAACAGAGTATATATTGATACATGATAAAGTATGCTAGAAATCACCCGACTGCTGAGGGCTACTATAGTTTTAATATCATCATTTGAATTAACAAGCATTCTGTGGAGAAATAATGAGCTTTCATTATTCAGAACATCATCCTTACCCCGGCGGAGACTCGCAGGGCTATTAGTGCTTGAGAACTTAATGAAAAGAAGATAAAGAAGGTTTGAGATAAAAGTTTGAATGGCCACACTCGGTAACCAGAGTTAAAATTTAATGCGGCCCCAGTGGATGACGGATGAGCTTCTTATCTGGGGCCTGGGGAACGGGTAGACAGGGGATCCACTTTGGAAGGTGCCATTCTGGGGAAGGTGAAGAATGTGCACCCCTCCCACTTTCTCTGACAGGCCCAGTGTGGTATACCAACCCTGGGTGGACCCCCCACCTCTCACCCTCCACTCCACTGCTCAGTGATTCATGCCAGCCCATACGTAGCTGTATGTCCTCTGCACTGAAAGGGCAATTTTAGATTCAGGACCAAAAACATTGCCAAAACGATATCCCATTAAATTAACTCGGATTTGATTGCAAAATATGTCTGACTATCATTGTGCCCAAAGTGAAGTCTGCTTCACTTCCCTTCTATAAGCTACGGCTACAGTGCATTACATAATTAATGATTAGTTATCAACAAGAAAAGATAATTGATGCCCACAGGAGTTGGTAGTTTAAGTGAAGACAGATCAGCAAAGGCTATAAAAAAAGTTAAATATTTCAAAAAAAAAATGTAAAATCTTCTCATCTGTTCTATTTCATTTTTCACAACTACAATCTCATTAATACGCCCAAGATCGCCTCAGGATAGAATCTCTTCATTCAGCCATCCCCGTGGTGACGCCTTTTCTCCAAAACAAGTATCGTGCGTTTCATTCCTTCACTGTGCCTTGGCTGCAGTCTGTTACATAACTGACATGCACTAAGTTTTCTAGAGATGGAAAACAAACGAAGCCTAAAAATATTTTTGTATTTTACCCTAAGCCAAGCTAATAATAGTACTGAGTAATCCTGCAACGTGTATGATTACAAATTTGATCTGGACGATGATCTCCTGGTCGGGAAACATACAGATGCAACAGTGCAGTAACACACTCGTAAACACACAGTGCACATTGAGAAATACACACATACACACACACACAAAGAAAAAAAAAAGGCAGCAGCAACCACTCCTGGAGTCCCTCCGCTTGATGCTGTGTTTGTCCCAAGGGCCTTAAGGGAAGTATGTTTGCTTGCTGAACCATTGTGAAGTCTCCAACAGACATGTCTAGCTTGCTGCTGCGCTGTGCTGTGCTGTTCTCTGCTGGAGGAGATCTCTGTGAATGGGAGGGGAATGCATTGATTTGATGAATGAGTGCATATTTGTGGGAGTACTGGTGGCCAATGTGCAGTCTGGTGCGAGGAGTTATTTTTGTGGCTAGAACTTGACAACAAAGCCTTTAGCTCTAAGCGCACACTGCAAGAATCACAGCTCAGTGAAATGCTCGCGCAGATGTTATTTTTCTCACATTGTCTTTATCTCGAGGATAAGAGTGTCTTAGTGTGGCATCTCTAACCGTTTGGCATGCGTTAGATATTTCATGTATTATGCGTTCATGTATTATCTTTGAATCAAACTGTTGATTAAACAGTAAGACATCATCTGCATAAAGAGAAATCTTTTACGTTTCACTGCCGGATTACACAACCTCAGCTCTGTAATGCTGAGGCTCAAACAATTGACATAGGCCTTAAACAAGGACGTGAAATTAAAACCAAACCAGACCCAGAGTTTGGATTTTACAGCATCTTCCCATAAGCTCAGGTGACTGAGCCCAAAGTATTCCAGGCTGTGTTTCCATTTAGCAGCGTTGCACCTTGTCCCACTCCCATACATCAAGACACGTACATATGCTGCCAATGTGCTCTCTAGTTTATAAAACTCTTAAGTTGGCCAATATAATCTTTTTAAAATAACCAATTAATACTTCTACTAGGACAATAAAGTTTGACATCAAACCCAGGTGTTTTATGGAAAAAAGTAAATATCATTTGAATGCATTTTACTCCACAACTTTTACTATTCCTAAGCCATGATGTGGTTCCAACTTCAAAGAAGCTGCTTAATTTTTTAAGTTCCCATAAAGGTTCCTTATCCATAATGGCAACTCCATTTATGGCGGCTATATAACTTTAATTAAACGCACCCATGTGTTGGCTGCTATGAGCACTTAACACAGAACAGCAACAATATGACCTGGTAAAAGACATGTGAGGGAGAAGCGGGGAGGCTGGGACCTCTCTAGGGTTTCATGGGTTAGCTGGTTTCCCGAAAACACTGGTGCGGCGAGAGTGTTTAAAGGTCAACGCTAGTCAAATTTGGAATCCAGAGATTCTTTATGTGGTTTCCTGAAAACAGCCAAGAACATTTAGAATCCATATGTTACTCAAAAGGCTCGTCAGTCTTCCTTTCACTTAAAAGGAAAACAATCAACGAGTTTTTACGCTATCTGAAACTTAGCTATCGTACAACTAGTATTTGTGATCATGAACATTTCACGCCAAACCTGATAGCCATCACGTGCTGAAATGCAAGGGAATGCACTAGTATATTGCCAATATTTGTCTTTTACATTTGGTCAGTATTCAGATGTTCATTATTACCTTTCCGTGCAGAAAAATCTCAAGGTTCCTGCTTTACAAACAGTTCCACAAGGGTTAAATGTGACACAAAACAGCAGACTTGTATTAAACATACTTAGTAATCTAAAGGAATTTATAGGGGGCACAATACTGCTACATTTACAGATTATCTCAGCCTCTTTAATTCAGTTCTATTGCATCATTTTTTATGGGAAGGGGCAGGGATAGCCAGAGGGTAAGGCTGGGGGATGGAGAGGAGTGTGGTATAAGTCCTGTGCAAGTATTCACATGCCCAGAAAGCAGGCAAGCATCATAAAAAATGGCTCACTAATCATTTCAATACAGCACCAAGGCAGGCAGGCAGGCAGGCAGGCAGGAGGATGGCTTCATGCACACAAGCACACACACGCATGACAACAGGTGTTATTCATGCAACTTGAAGGGACACTGTGAGAACATGATATAAGATAAAAGAGAGGAGCTCGGTGGAAAGGAGCCAAAGAGCGAGAAAGAAGAGCAAGTTTGTGTTCGGATCCACCAGAGAGAGGAAGACAAAGGAGAGTGTGAGAGAGACGGAGTGATGTAACAGCATCACACATCAGAGACCAGCGAGAAGAAGGTAGTGTGTTTTTACAAGGTGAGCGCGCCTGAGACGTGGAGACACCTCATTTAGATAACTGGAGTAGTGAGCTGCTGTCATCTCAAGGGGAATCTTGCTCCTAATTTCCCCTGGAATCACAAACAGCTGTTGTTTAAACTAGATCACATCACTGTCACATGGCTGCAGGGGCCTGCAGTAGTAGCTCCGCCGCTACTCCCGACTGTCACCACCCGATAGCCATTTTTAACGCTGATCCCTTTCAGGTATTTTAATGCTGTCGCCGCCTCGTGAGACAGTGGGGGTGGAAATCTTTGCAAAGTTACATCTGAGAGTGAGAAATGTGCATTTCCTTAATAATCTCTGGACCTGAGCTCTGAAGGACACATAAGACGCGGCCCAAGTCCTGCTAATAAAGATGGGATCTGTTTTGTCATCCCTATCCTTTCTCCTTTTCCTTCCCGACCCAGGATGTAGGGGCCTCGTCTCTTTTCCCCTTTCTTTCCCAGGATCCCACGCTCGTGCCATGTGTTGCCGCTGATCACAAACACATGGTTTGATTTCTGCAGACGGTGAGCAGACATAACAGCAAACACTTCCACTTTTATTATCTAAACCTTTATCTTGAACACATTTTTTTTTAAGTATGAAAGCTAAAAATGCTATTTTGTCGCAAAAAAATATAAATAAAGTTACAGCTCATACCTTCCACACCATCTGAACTCAAAAATAACAACAGTCTGACTCGGGTAAATCATGACGCAAGATATCAGGCATTCTGACTTCCCACCAGGGACTTTTATAGGGATTCCATCATGCTAACTTTACACATTGCCTGAGCTGAGGTGGAATAATTACAGTGAACACCTATCATATAGTCAATCCACTTTTCTCTACAGATGTTCACCAATCCACGACAAGTAGTGAAACTGGCGATAAGACTGAGATTAAGCCCGGTGCTCTGTTGGGCAGGAAGTGGTCTAGTTTAGCTTTTGTTGAATGTTGTACAGATTTGTGAGCCAATTTAGGCAACTTGCTGACTTTTGATATTGGGCTATGATAATGAAACAGACTTGACTGGGGACGTACAAGCCAGATTCCAAAAAGAGTCAAACGAAATAAAATACAGAATGCAATGATTTGCAAATCCGTTTTGACCTATATTGGAGCAAAGTATTCATGTTCAAACTTGTAAGCTTGTTGTTTTGTATTCGGAAATTAGATGAACTATTTTTTAGAATCGGGGCTACAGAGGTCAAATCTGATGATATCATACACATGAAGATTATTAAGATGGTGAATCAATTGTGAAGAACAATTGTGCACTCCTCGGCTGAGCTGTTTTGTTGCTAGCTTAGTTATCTTCATTAGCTAGCCTCGAATGTAAGTAAACAGCACAAGCTGAGTCTAGTTCCATTATATTCGAGAGAAGGCAGACATCGCCCAAACTCGGCAACTCATACCAAAACAATCTAGATGAATAAATAGCACTACAGGTGAGAGAGTAAATATGTATATTTGATTTTGGGGTGAACTGTCCCTTTAATAAAAGTAATCAAAAGCCATTTGTTCAGTTTACTTCCAGAACATATAGTCCCTGTAGAGATCTGTATACCTTACCTCAGCCTATTAAACAGTAACTGTTCTAAGAACTGCATCCTCTAAATAATACTCCACATAATTAGGGTGTACTCCAGCTAGCCTAAAGGCTTTACTGGAAGCATGGCTTGTATTTACACATCTGACAGTTGAGAGAGAGAGTGCAAGACAGATGCAGAGAGAGAGAGAGACAGCATGCAAGTGTGTGTGTGTGTGTGAGAAAGAGAGAGAGAGAGAGAGAGAGAGAGAGAGAGAGAAAGATGGCAGCGCACTTGGAGTGATCCTCTGAACGCCACGCTCCACAACACAGACGCGAGCGTAAAGAGGCAGAAATGCAAATGAGCAGGGCCGTCCATCCGAGGCCGCGCTCAAAGCTTCTACACATGTGAACTTTAAATACCACCCACCCACCCAGCTCTCTCCCACTGCCCGTCGATCAGTGCCTGTCTTCAGAAAGGGCAGCGGACTGAACGCCGTAGTCATTGATTATGTGATTATGCTGGCTTAGTGCGTGACTACGTCATTCTGCAAGCGAGTCTCATGAGGAGCCCAGGACTGCGTGGGGGTTAGTGTGAGTGGGTGTGTTGTCTCACATGTCTGCGTGTTTGATCAGCTTCCGTTTGCAGTAACTCATCAGTATCTTGAGACAGGATCCTCGACTTTTATCCACCTTTCATGAAGCCGCTGTGATGTTTTTTTGTTCTAATAACAAACTAGCTAATAGCTTAAAAAACTGCGTTTTCGCCGGAATTATTTCAGGAACAGTTTCCAGGTTTAAAACCGCAGCCCCTTACCTGAAAAAAAAACCAAAAACTCTGCTGTTTTCTGCGTTGCTCATCGCCACCCTATTGTGTGGGATCTTCCCGCTGCGCTGATCACAAAGTAAGAGACAAATCATCAGGTGAGTCAGAGGGAGCAGCATTCCTTCATCAACAGTTCCACTGTGAGCCTGAGCGTTACCACACAGTTAGAGCCACATACACACGAGCACGCACGCACACGCACACACACACACACACACACACAAAACCACACTCTGCAGGTGTGCCATAAATTAAGTGCATGAGTAACTGTCTAGAAGAAGGAGAGAAAAAAATGCGGTCCGAAGAGACATAAAATGCCAGCACACACTCATAAACAGATGTCTGAAGGTCTCGCTCACGCACACACACCTGCATACCTGTGCAGCAGTGTTGTTTTTTTAATGCGTGAATGTGTGTGAGTGTTTGTATTGTACTGTAAAAATGAGTAATAGCATTGTACAGGTTTATACGAAGAAATTGTGTCCCCAGCCTCTGTTGTTAGAAAATGTGGTTAATACACTTATTCAGCTCTATTTTAAGACCACCCAGAACTGCATAGAGTTTATGGCCTCTGTATATACATATCTAGGCCACAATTTTCTCTGACAAGACACATAAAGGGATCCAGTATCTTGTTAAAAGCGCCGTTCACCCATCTCAGTTTTCATCTTTGTTTTTGCGAACCAACAGCCTTACTCACCTGCTCCTCGCATGCAAAGTCCGCCGTGGACCTTTATGCAGTCAAGTGCGTGCGTGCATGCTCGAGCGCCTGACTTTGTTCTCAGAAGGCCTGTCTATGCCAGTGACACAGAAATAATTCAAAAAAATGGCTTCCCGTTTGCAGTCGCTGTGGAATGTGGCAGAAGGCAGTGGCAACTTGACAGTCCGGTTCTGCGCCGGTGTGTGACGAGCCAGACCAAAAGGTCACAGACTTCAAAGCCTGGAAGCCGCCTCAGAACAGAGCTCCGCGCCTCTGACAGCTACATAATGTTTGTGCAATGTGTGTCTACCTGAGTGTGTGTGTGTGTGTGTGTGTGCTGGTGAGTTATGAGAAGGGGAAACTTTGAATTGTGGGTTTTAATGAAAGCCTGCCAACAGGAACTGTAACTCTGTGTTGATGGGTCAGCAGTGAAACACTTTGATAATCATTTGTAGCTGCAAGAGGGCTGGGAAGGGAGGCAGAAGGATCTGTTCAGTAGTGACTTTTCCCTTCATGTGAGCAGTCATTTTTTTTCTCTCTCTCTGCAAAGTTGCTGCCCCAATTTTTGCATTTAATTTTGGAACAAAATTGAGATGGAGGAAGAATGAGCGCTGCGCTGCACTTGACACCCAGTGACCTACAGCAGGTTTGGCATGCACTTGCTCTTGGGAAACTTGATTGAAAGACTCAAAGGAATGTGAATCTGTGAGTGTGCGTGGGTTTGTGTACGTAAATACTCATCGCTGCAGCCAAGGAAGAGCTATTCTTTACAGACGGATGCAATCGATACACAGACATCAGCGCTGACTTGCTTTGTCTCAAAACTCTGCAAAGTCACATTTAACTTGGGCGCTCACTTTATTTTTTCGAGGACTCTGGGAAATTAATTTGTAAGCCTGACACAAATAAACAGCTCATGCATAAATATGCCCATAACTTTAAGACAAAAGGAGAACAGCTCTATCTTCGTTGCAAGGGGGGGATTTCTTCCCTTATCAAAGCAACACAGGGCAAGATTAAAGAGTCAAAATCCTCCCGACGTGTGTGTGTGTGTGTGTGGTGTGTGTGTGTGTATTCACTCCTGCATGCCTGCCCCCGGACGTTCTCTCTCTCTCTCCTTCTCCTCCCTCCCTCCCTCTCGTCACTCTCCCTGTAGCATTAGGAGCTAGCTGCCAGGCTCTCCTCTTTAGCATCCATCCATCCCTCCATCCGTACCCCCGGAGGAGTCTGCATTAATCAGTCCTTTTTTCGAAGGAGGTCCTGCTACAGTAGCTGTTGTGTTTCCTCGCCCATTTGTTACCATGCAGATGTGGCCTACAGTGAAGTCACTCATCAATCCTTATACAGTGAAATTACACGGACAATCAATAACATTCAATACCAACAGGCCATTTGCCCATCGGCCTGTCCACTCTTTCATACCACCCACTGACAATGGCCTCTAGTTTGTGTGTGCAATGCATATGTTTTAGATTACTCTGGGAAAATAAGCGCTTAAGAAAAAAAAAATGCAAAGCACTTCTTTTGCAAAATTATAAAGTTACTATTCTTCTCAGGAAATATATTATAATATGAAACATTCATCTGTCGGCCTTTTTATGGGACCAATAGCCCGAAAAAAATAAAAGAAATGGCCTATACAGTGCCTTGACCAATTCAGAAATACATACCAGAAAGGTTATATTTGCAATTTCAATGATAGATAGACAGTGTTTTATTCTCAAAAACATTTTTGCACCATCCTGCAATTATAATAAGACTCACAATGGATTGTTCTCAAGAAATGCTCTTGCAGGAACTGAAATATTTAAAAAGCCAACTGTAGAGGCCTAAATCCGAGGCAGTAACCACCGAAAGTTAATAAAAAAAACATTTTGGGTTGTGTTCTTAATTTGCTGCCGGTGTCGTTTTCCATGGCAACAGGTAGAAAACAGATGGAGGCAGCTCAGTATTATGTTTACAGATCAGATTTGGATTTTAGATGGTTTTTCGTTCCATAGTAGTCGGTGACATTGGAATATGGCCAGTGTTGCCTTCAGCACATGTAACTGAATAAATGCGTAACTAAATGAGTACATTTAGTCTTTTTTAAAGATTAAAACAATATTTCCGAGGTCACTGTTAAATAGTTTAAAGCAGAAAAATGATAGAGAACGGAGAAGTCTGTTCCTTGACTGTTTGTATCTCTGACAAATTTTTAAAATCATTACATTTGTGGCAAACTCAGAGAAGACAGTAAAAAACATCCCAATTGAAAATGTTGATTTATTTCAGCTGAAGGTGGAGGAACAACATACGCAAGAATCTGACAAAACTGTATCCCAGAATTAGCATATTTTGTTAAACAATCACCTTCGCTTTAAACTCAACTCGCCAAAATAAACCTATAAAATCCTCTTAATATTGCCCTGATATGTAAATTTTTAATACTAGTCTTCTACTCTGTGCGACACTGGGCCCAGATCAAGCTGTCAGCGAGCGTGCCAACGTGTCCAGAGGGCGCCACCACACATACGCCGCTAAGCTACGGACAGACACCACTTCATGCAGCGGGGTTTACGGTGGCTGCCAAAGGCCAGAGCGGAGGGGAGGAGGGAGGGTTACGTGGAGAGGAAATGTGGGACAGAGGGATGCAAAGAGAAGGTGTGGAAAAGAGAAAAGAGGAAAAAAAATGGGGAATGGGTATCCAGAAGAGAAGGAGCAAGAGAGAGGATGAGAGAGTAGGTGGAAGATGGCAGGAGGGCAGCGTGCAGATTGCCCAGGACCTGACTGGCATATTCTTGGATGGCTAACAGACGGAGAAAGGGAGAGAGGAGGGAGGGGTTTGGGAGCCGGGGAAAGTTAGGGCCCTCAGGATGTTCTGTCCCACTGCCAGCCCCAGAAGTGTGGCTGGGAGATAGCAGGCCCACGTGCAGTGGTGCACCATGCACACAAACAGACACACACATGCACCGACAGTGACAACGAGGAGATGGAGCAATGCATGGATCGAGATGGATAGGCGACATTGTGCTGAAACGATACGGAATGCACTGTAGGTATAAAAATACCAGCAGATACTGGACGAAAAAGTGGAAGGGAGAGTTTTCGAGGTGTGCTCTGGAGCTGATTGACTCCGCAAAAAAAATAAAAAAAACTTTATTCAAGTGAGGTGAGCTGCTTCATTTCCAGCCATTACTCAGAATCTGCTAAACCCAAACCACATCTTTTCACAGAGACCAATACGGAGCTGCATCTTCAGTCAGGTCAGCTGCCTTTCTCTGCTTTACTTTCTCCATCTGTATCCTCCACTCTCATTGGCAATGTAGAGTGGAGGAGCTCCGGGCCATGTGTGCAGGTTTGGGCCAATTATAGGGATTCTCATCAGTGCTGGGCTGCCTTTTCGCTGCGGGCTCAGAGCACACAGACCAGCCGAGGGTCCACATGGGTCAACCCTGTACCCCTCACATCTCCACGCAATGAGCATACCTGGGAGATGCAGCACTGCTGGTTTGGCAGATCTGCTATAAAAGACGAAACAGAGCTGAAATTATGCTCTTTGGGCTTAGATGTAAAAATAATATGCTATTACTCTGCAACATAGAAACACGTTGTATACGAATTCGATCAGTGACAAAGGCTGTGCAAACAAACTGAAGCAGCTGACAATTGTAGAATTTCTTTAGCTGAAAGCAGCCTACGGATATCAATCAAATGCCTGAAACACCTGAATTACATAAATGGATATTAAGCTTGCAAGGATCTTTTCCAATTCAAATTCAGGAAACACAACACACAACAAAAAATTGTAGTATTGTAGTTGCATTTACAGTACGACAGTTGTTTATCGGTGATACAACATACCAGTAATGCATTTCAGAAAACAAAAATAAAGATGCACAAGCTTCTAGAGAACATATGAAATGGATCTGGTGGAAGGATTTCATGAATTGAGGTCTGCGATTTATACAGCCCTCCTTTTAGCCGAGAAGTGAGAGTAAACATGGATACCTGATGAGTGAGGCATAACATCTGCAGACCAAGTGGTCAGAGATCTGAGTCCTATCAGAGCCACTTGTTGTTGGACTGCCTGTCCCCAGATCTAAGCCCAAAAGCACACCCCAATTCAAAACTTGGAAAGTGGAAAGAGGAATACCAGATGCAATATAAACTTGAATGGCAATCAGTAGAGCGCATACCTCCGCCGAGGCTCAACAGTACCCCTTTATCCAAATCAAAATGTACTCACTCAAAGATACCAGCCACCTAAATAAACCAGATTTTTTGTCATCAAGATCCATGCATTATATCCTGAGAAACTCCAGCAATGTTAAACAAAGTAAGACATGATCACTGGATCTGTCCAAGTTGTGTTGAAATCCGCTCGATAGTGTGAGCGTAATCTCGCTGACAAACCAACCAACAAAAGAACGCTGGTGAGAAATAACCTCATTGGTGGAGGTAATAAGAAAAAAAGTTAAAAAATGTGATGACATGTTGCTGAATAAGAATAATGAACATCCTAGTGGCTCTCTATTGCCGAAACAGAAATGCGCAAAATGAAGTGCATTGCAGACACAGGTTAAGAACAGGTGCTTATGGCTTTCCCCTTAGAAAATGAGTTGTGACCCAGTTAGGAATAGCGCAAAATGTTAAGAAATGGCCACGAAGCTAAAACGGCACTCTAATTCACAATCTGTATGAGGAAATAATCTCAGAGGAACACCGCGCGCAGCACCATATCAATACTGCAACGATGTCTTTGCACAACGTAGAAAATGATAATAATATAAACGTACCTGAGATTAACTCCCCCCATCCTCATCCAGTGTGGACGGCTTCACTCTCGGTCGGGAGTCAATTTACCTGGGGGTTAACAAGGGGGTTACTACAACCGATGCAGGGTCTATAACAACAGCAACAACAGCAGCACTTCAAGTTTACACTTTATTCAGCCATAATTACCAGCTCGGAGGGAAATTCGGCTGAGAAACTGGATTAAGCATGACCGAATCTTCTTAAGTGGTTAGAAAATCAAAGCGCACTGAATGTTTGCCCCATACACATTGGCTTCGGGATGAAAGGCTTGGCCGAGGTTCGTGAACTAGCGCCGACACCAGGAAGGTTTTTTTTTTTTTTTTTTTTTTTTTGTCAAATTATCTGCTTTTATAGTACGAGAACTTTGCACAGTGCCGGTCTGTGTGTTTGCTGCTGAAACAGAATCTCAAACATGGCCTGGAACTGTGTGTCTTGGAGAGGGAACCAAACTTGTGGCCTGTTTGGCGCGGTTGCAGCAGCGCAGCCCTGAAAGTGGATTGTGCTGGTGCTGTGGATTAGCAGAAGGCAGCAGCAGGCAGCGTGTGTGTGTGTGTGTGTGTGTGTGTGCAAATAAAGTACGTGTACATGTCTGTGTGTTGGCGCTGGAGGCTAGCGTGTGGTGAGGAGGGAGATTCGCACCTCCATGCACGCTGCTGAAAACCTGCTAACCGTTGCATTTACAACTCTCAGTATGGTGAGGTAAACACATTTTTAGTGAGCACCACCTCCCCCTCCCTCCCTCCCTTCCTCCAGAAGATTTTTTAAAGGAAAAGCAGCAAAAACATGTCCAAAATAGAAATGCTATAGAGGAGGGATTGTCTTTGCCCCTAAAGCAAACATTTTGGATTGCCAAATGATGCTTGTCATCCAAATGCAAACACTCCCTGATACCATCGCATGGACTTAAGCCCGTCGAAAAAAAATGGAGAGCGAATCATGTGAGGTCACCGTCTCCACGGGAACTTGCATATAACATAAAAATGTGCCCACTGAGATGCTGCTAATTCTTTAAACACTAATTTCAGTGCTCCCGATTTTATTAAAACCATAATATAAATACTCATGGGTATTTTTTTTCTCTCTCTCCTAAGAGGAGAAAAATGAATATCAGACCCAGATTTCTATCCCACAATGCATTTGGGGTTGTAAGTTGAAGAGGAGGGAAGGCAGACAGGGGAAGCTTTAAATCTGTGTCAAAAAGAGAGACATTAGGCCTGTGCACGATGTTCATTTAGGAAACCTGGTGTGAAGGTAGGTACGTCGGTGGCCCATTAATTACAATAATCACATCGTAGGTGTTAGAATAATTCATTAACTCAGATTTAGTTAAGGCTTCATTTAATAAGTCCTTGTTGGTCAGGAGAATAAGAGACAGGAGAGAGGAAGGTGGGAGGGAGACAGAGATAGAAACGAAAGGAAGAAAGGGAGGGGAAGCTAGAGAGATACAGGGTGCCTATTAAACCACAAGGCCTGGATTGTCAATTTGTGTTTGAGCGTTCCACTGGGGGAACTGTTCCATCCTTTTTAAGAGATATATCATTTTATAAAAGACCAAAGGGAGGGAAAAGGAGACAAAAACTGGGGGGGATGGAAGGGAGGCACTGATACAACGGAGGGATGGATGGAGGGAGTTACGGAGGAGGGGTGGTTGGTTAGGGAATCAGTTTTGCCTACTATATTTAACTGACCCATAAATCTGTTTTTAAATTCCCCTCCATTTAAAAACGCCCAGGCGAACTGGAGAGAAGTGAAGGCAAGGGAAGGGAGGAAGGGAGGGTTTTTCTTTTTCGCGCCGGCTGTTAAGTACCACAATCCATGCATAGCCGGCGCTACATTTATCCTAACAATGTAATTGGTCCAGCTCCCTTGGCTGGTGGCTCAGTTACTGGCCCTCCCTCAGGCCCCCCAATGTGTGTGTGCGTGCCTATGTGTGTGTGTGTGTGTGTGTGCGTGCGTGCGCAACCAAGGCCCTCCCTTCAGCCCTCAAATGAAAAGAAATCCCTGGCTTCCATTGAGACAGAGACTCACTGGGGGGCATGGCGGCTAGGCTAACGCGGCTAATGCTAACATAAACTGTACACACCTGCTAACAACCTCACTTCAGGGCTACGTGTGTGTGTGTGTGTGTGTGTGTGTGTGTGTGTGTGTGGGTGCGAGGAAGCCGGCTGGGAGTGGGGTTGCGGATTGCACCATAGGCAACAGATGAAAAGCAAAGCAGGCGGACTCGGACAAACACCAGCGCGTACGCACACACACACACACACACACGCACATAAACAAGCCAGCGCACACACCCCCACCAAACCCAACCCTCTCCTCCTCTCTTTTTTGTCTTTCTCTCTGACACACACATGTACAGTACACACACACACACACACACACACACACACACACTTTCTCTCTGCATTGAGCCTCAGCGCAATTACGGGGAAGAGGACAAAAGCTTCACAGACAGAGGCAACATAAGGGTCGGCTCGCTGTTTCACCTGGAGCTAAATATCTAAAGCGGAGGGGAGTCGGGGAGGAGAAGGAGCTGTGGGAGAGGAGGGAGGGAAAGGGGGAGGAGGAGAGAGAGAGAGATGGGTGATTGGCAAGAAGGGGGAAAGGTGAAGAGAGGGTAGGGCAGGTGGTTAATCAAAAAATTTGAGGTGGGATCGGGAATTTTTGTCGATCGTGGTCTTTTTCGATCACTTTGTTTTTATTTGGGTTTTAACTTGCGAGGAAGAATTTTTAAAGAGATCACAGGCGCGGGTGAGTCGGGTCGAGGCTGCAGATTAAATGAGGGGAGCTAGCTAAAAGTAAGGGGTGAAAACGAGGAGATGATGAGGGGCAGAGGCGAGGGGTTCAGCGAGGAGGATGAGGATAGGTGTCGGGTAAGGGGTGAGGAAAAAAAGGGGAGGTGAGAGTGTGGAAGAGGGGAGATTTGGGGAGGGTGAGGGAAGAGGGGGAGGAGGAGGAGGAGGAGACAGGAGCTGCATAATGAAGCGCTGGGCTAATTTGGAGAACTCCAGCTGGCTGAAGCCAGAGGGCCTGAGCTTCCAGAACATCTGAAGCACCTTAACGCTGCACACACACACACACACCAACACACACACGCATGCACAAAATACTACAGCTCACGCACGAACGCGCATGTGATATCACTGCAGTTGTGCAAACATACACACTTTATCCACTGAACATCACACACTTGTCTTTGACCTGAACCTGTTTTGCAGTCTAACCTCAGCCACACACACACACACACACAACACACACACACTCGCTCACACACTACAAACACTATAAACATCAATACAGTGGTGTGGCGAGGGCCCTCTCTGTGTGTATGCCTGTGGTGATGAATGGATTGGGGATTAATAAGGTCGAGAAGTTGGTGTGTGTGTGTGTGTGTGTGTGTGTGTGTGTGTGCATGCGAGTTATCAGAAGAAAGAATGCCAGTGTCAATGACTTATTTACATACAGAATCTGCCTTTACGTGAGACGGCTTTCCGTGCAACCTAAACATCATGCAGAAAAGCATAGGAGGGACAAAGATGATCCCTTTGCTTTGTCAGAGTGCGATTGCTATCGTTTCGTCTGAAGCTCCACACACAAAAACTGAGGAGGCATTCAAATGCGATGTGATCTGTATTTCCATACAGGACGGACGGACGCCGAAGTAAAGGCCATGGATGACTAGCTGACTCATTTGATCTATTCCTGTGAAAAATAAGTCACATCTATCTATTTATGGATTATTAAAGTGGCACTGTGTAGCTTTGGAGAAGGAATTCAAACTCAAGATTTTAATATTTACATTATCAATAAGGTAATATTTATTTTTTAAGCCACTGAATATAAAAACTGTTCTTGGAGGAAAATATGGTCCAGAACACTGTTTGAGGCGAGAAAGGTGGCGAGGTGCATATTGCCACATTACGTTGAATGTAATCAGTATTGCAAAAAAAATACCATACCATGAATTCCATCAGCACCACTGAAAGAGCAGCTCCTGGCACTGCTGTCACTACTCTTCCTATTAGTAATCTATCTGCTGCACAATCACGATCAACAAAGTGAACAAAGCAAATGTTATGGTGGAGGCATAAAGGTCAAATGATTCTGCCGCTCAAAAGTTGCAGCATCAAACTGCGGGGTCACTGAGTCAAGTTTAAATAAATTCCCGGCGAACACGAACATCATTTGGCAAGAGTTTAAAATGTACAATAGTTTGGGTTGGAAGGTTTTTTCCTTTAACTGTTGCCAAAAGTGCACTTTTTGAATGTATTTTTTCAATTTAGGTGGAAGTCAGAACGAGTAAGATGGCGTTCTGGACCCGACGCATTCGGAATACAGAGGCTAAAAGTTTACAACACAGAGAATTGAAGCCTACTACGTGTTTTACAGAGTCAACACAGATGTCAATTATGTTGTTATGGGAACACCTTACAAACAGTGTCAGGTCAGAGTCGTCAGTCACACTCAGCCGCCGGTCCCCCGATGAACGGAGCTGCCACTGTTCGCCTTCGACATATTGTCAACCGTATCACGAGGCTTTGAGCGGAACACTTAGTGCACGAAAACGGAGTAAAATTCCTTTTCTCTGAGGCTACATCGCGGTAATGGCTAAAAACACAGCTGGATTAGAGCCTCTCAGGTTTACAACCATAAGGTTTCCCATCTGCAAACAAAGCCCAACTATATTTTGTTGCCCTCCTCCATTTGGTTAACCTCAAGCCTTTATGGTTACCTAGGGGTGGCTCGGGGTGATGGCATTTGACTTAAGACGAGAGCCAAAGTGAAACGCTGACTAATCTGAAACATCTGGCAAATTTTATAAGCGAGAGAGAGACGAGAGGGAGAAAACGATGCCAGGTTGGCAGGTGGAGGAGTGAGGAGCTCTTGCGATAGATTTATATAACCGCACAAACACACACAAGCAGCGACTAGACTTTCCGCTGCCAGGGTGTGGTGGCTGCTAATGCCAAGCAGCTTGTCTCTGTGGAAGTAGCCACTTTATGGCCAAGAAAAAGTTAACCAACACACATTCGAGCCCTTCTCCGTTACCACATGTAAACACAGCAACAAACACGGTCCTTCTGGGGCACGTCACGCGCGCTCACACGCAGGCATTTGTGCGGAGTAGATCAAGAGGACGGCCCGGGACGTTTCTCAATCATCACCCAAGCCTTCGCTCCCAACACAGTCCCATACCTGAGATCTGTCAGCAACTCAGCCAATAAATATGGCAGACGGTTTAGGTGTGTGTGTGTGTGTGTACGTAGAGCAGGCCTACAGCACAGGTTCATTCACTTAAAACTCAGAGACAATGGATGAATGCACAACAGTAATTACAAGTGAAATTAGCACACACTAAATAATTTATTGTAATAACAGGACAGTCTCTTCGCTGCGGGAGGCAGGAGGCTGACGCACGACTACACAAAGCCGTCGATCACAGTGTTTTTCATAGAATACAGTGTTTACATGTTTTTTTTCCGTTTCTGTTGCAAACCCATCTCAGGACTGGAGTTGGATCAACCGGCGAGCTGAGCTTGACGATGTGAGCTGTGAATCATTATTCCAGCAGGATCATTGAGTTAACGCCTGACACAACTGTATCGTCTCGTTGATGTTCAACGCATCAGGCAGCCAACGTAGATATAGAACTGTTTCTATGGCAGCCAACAATCATTGACCATAGAGTGGTTGATCTCGTCCTCTTCCTCTCTATTTTGCAGCCATTTTCGGATGTTTTTCTTCTTTGAGTTCGCTGCAGCAGGCTCTATTAGCACTATGACCACCACCACTGCTGGCTCGGAGGCAGAACGTTGATTGGGCGGACTTGTAGGGATCTATTAACTTACTTTTGCCTAGGAGGAATATAAATTGTTATTTGCTATTTTGTACCTGTATTTATCTGTTGTTGCTGTTTTCTTGTAGTAGTTAAGGCTTTGGAACCTTCAGCGTCCACTTAAGATTCATCTATGTATTTTGATTAATAGTGTTTTATAATTTATAGTGTTTTGCTTCCCTGCTGTCATGTGACCATGGCATGTTTACTCTCACTTAGGAAGTTGTCGTTTGTTACCTAACTAGGTCTCACAAGATGATTGTGATTGGCTGCAGGTTTCGCAGCCACTCCCTGTTTAAGATGGCCGCCCTTCTTTTCACAAACTGATGTGTGTCTAGCATGGAAACCTCGCAAATAAATGTATCTCTGCAAGTTCGAAAGTGTGCGGGATTTTTTGCTTTCAACTCCAGAACAACAATGACCCCCAGTCCATCTTTGTACCTTATAAACAGAACGGTGAGGCAGAAGAAAGAGGAACCAATCCCGCCTTGTACAGGCTGTGTAAAAGGAACTTCTGTCTTATATCTGCTTTCTCTGCAAAAATAAATATCTCCTCAGCATTTATTTAGCATTGAGCTACGCACATCAACATGTCAGCTTGCGCTGTGCAGTAAAGCAACCTCCCTTTGTGTTGTGGAGCAACCGAGAAGATCCCCATGTGAAATCTGATAAAGGAAAACTGTGTAAATAAAATAATAAAAAAAAATGTTGTTGTTTAAAATGTCTGAATCTTGTGACGGTGTGAATTTGCGCTCCACGCACACATAACACCATGCACGTACACTTCTTCCACAGACACTCTGCCGTCCCAACACACTGAATTACTCTGATAATCACCAGAACAATGAAACTGCTGTGACACACAATACAACATAAAAAGGAAAAAAAAAAGAAGAAAAAAAAAGACATGCAACACACATTAACACAGAGTTTACCCCCATGTTCTGAGCTGTACCATGTAGCAATCACACGTGTGGTGCGCACCGGGGCAAGAGGAACAGCAACAAATTGGATTTCCCAAGGATGATGGTGTGATGAAAGATTGTGTGTTTTTCTCATCTACCGCCAGTGCTGTTAGAGCGCAGCATGATTAAATAAAACCTTGCCCAAGTTTCAATAAACACATTATAACAATTGCATTTCCTTGACAAAGATTTAGGGACTGGTGTGATGCGATTGGATTACTGGGGAACATTGAGCTTTTTTAATGCTGTTTTTGCCCTGCCTTAAGTTGAACGTACACCTCCACTTGAGCAAGTTTAAAGGATTTCTCTCCCCTCAACATGTGGTTAGGGACACTTTGATGAAGATGATGGAGGTGGCGTTTGCTCAGCCCTCTCTCTCTCTCTCTCCCCGGTCTTTATGCAATGGAGAAAATAAACGGCCAGGTGTCTTCATCCACTGTGAGTGATCAGCACGGCCTGGATCTTTGGCTAATTCCTCTTAGTAGCATGACATACAGTGTTGTCAGACTCTTTTTTCAGCATTGTTGTTTGCGATGGTGCACATTTGCATATGTAAGAAAAGCAGAGAAATAATGGTGACTCAGTGCTTTGGACTTTTTTTTTTCAAAGAATTCCCATACTGTGTGGCGTAGGAACACAACAACTGGAACACAACTGGTAGCCAGGCCACACTGATGCACCCTGTAAGCCAAACACGAACTATTTATCTGAATAGTAAAGACGAGCATGAATCATGGCAGACTCAAGGCCACAGAAAGAACAGATGTCTGATACACGGATGACTAACAGGTGAAGGTGACGCATACAGCGGGAGAGAGAGAGAAAACGAGAGCGAATAAAGTTTAAAGTTGAGATGAGTGTTCGCGTCCGCGTGTGTTTGTATGTGTATGTCATCCAACACCGTGGGAAGATGCACAAATGCTCAAGATGATTTAAGGTCAACTGTCATTCTTTTCATTGATTTAACCCCCAGTGTCAGGAGACATATATAGACGCACTCAGGTATGACCTCGCGCTACCCATCTGTGATTCTGGCAGGTGGCGACAAGCCGGTTAATGACGCCACACCCTCTGTCTTTTTTTTACTTCGCCCTGCACCCCGCACACACATCCACACACACGCACAGACTACACACTGGTGCAGAGGGTTCCTTGAAACACACTACCAAACCAAACATATTTGATTCTCTCAGCTGATATTGAATCCCGTACTGATGACTGTTTGCATGTGCGCATTGAGGAACAAACAATGGCTCACTTCTCAGAAGCTTGCCAGATCCCAGCTGAAGCCCCACCTTAACAAGCACAGGGCTCTCATGCAAGAGACAGTTATTGTGTCCCCTGTGAAAGCAGAAGTCACCGTTGACTTGTTCTAGCTTATCGGCTTAACATAATTAACTAATGTTGCCTATGTCATTTTTTCCTATACCTAACCAAGTAGCTTTGTTGCCTAAACCTAACCAGACTGCGACCGCTATGTGTTCACTTTTGTTGTGCTTTTTGTTATGACAAAGGACACCTGACCATGGACCTGACTTTTCATATGCACTGCATGCAGTTTGAAAGTGAAAAAGTTGTTTTTACGCAGATCGATGAGACTGGGTTTGCATTTAACCACCAGAGGCTGACAGCTTAAAGCAAAACGAAGAAATAAGTCGAGGCAAAGTCGGTCGACATTGACTTTTGGACACTTTCTGACTGACCTGAAATGTTAACAGGGCTACTGTGTGTTTTTGTGGCGAAAGTGGTTCAAACCCAAGTAAACAAACAAAGTGAACATTTTGTGCTCAGTGTTACGAGTCATATTATTGATAAATTGAATCTACCAACAACTTGTCTAAATACAATTTCTGGCAATGTTAGACGCTGTTTCTGCACGTGCTCGTTAGCTATAGCATGATGATGTTACCCAAAGGTAGCCTGTTTCAAGACTCAAGATTCAGATTCAGATGTTTATTGTCATATTCACAGTGGAAACATAGTTTGCATCGGGCAATGAAATTCTTATGTTTGAGTCATATGTTGAGCTTCTGTCATCTCCACCCACTCTACTTACTCAGTAGTGCAAATACACTCACTGGCAAAATGCCCAAATTGCTTGTGCGTTTACACTGCCAACTTTATTTAGCTAATGTTAAGTTACTAGCTCTCCTGTGCAATTAGAATGATTTGCCACACGCAACAGTGCTTTCCGGTTATACAACTTCCTACCTGAGCAGAGCCAGTGCAATCATCTTGTCCCCTTATTGTGATGAGTATCACAGAGTGTCAAGGTAACCCCAAGGTACTATATTATCATCCATCAACTGCCTGGCGCAAGCTGGCACCTCTCCTTGATCACCAAAGCCTTGTCAGCAACACTTAAACCTCACTTACATCTTCACCCATTTAATCAAGGAGGACTGTTGGATGCGGACTGACGGAGTGATGTGGCGCTGACAGCCGGGCAGACAGGGAAAAAAAAACAAAAAAAACAGAGGGGTGATAACAAGAAGGATGGCTGGTGAGAGCCAAAAACACAGTCAGGTTAACTGTGCGGCATTCAGACTGGTGGACGGTTGATAAGACAAACACAGCCGAGTTCAGCAACAGAGCAGATGACAATGCTAAAAGAGGCACTTGGCTGTTACTCCATCCCCAAGGAGCTGTTTGGGAAATATGCCTGCCAAGCTGACAGGAGCACGGTTAATAATCTAAATAAAAAAAACTGTGTGCTTTTAAGTCTGAAACCGACTGACTGGTGAAAATGCGCAGCTGTTATTATGACTATTTCAACAGGCAAATACATGACATTATGGGATATGATAAAAAAAGTGACATTGAGTAATGACAAAAACACGCAACAATATGCCACCGTGGCGAAGGCTGCTGTGTCAAATCATTCCCAGCTAAAGTGACACGCAGGTTCCTAAACGCAAAATAAAAATAGAAAGCCGAACAGCATTATAATGAGAAGAAATTGTTTTATTAATGTTTTCCCCTCTTCTCTCTTCTGCTCTCCTCATTGGAGGCATCCTGCATTCTCCTCAGCGTAGCTCACAGTTCCTCCCTGCTCGCACTCTCTCCTTGGAGGGAAAGTCAAAAGGTTTTTCATTTATCTCAGACCGGAGACGAAGCACCAAACACGACTCCCCCGAGAGACCCAGGAGGAAACTGCGAACACCTTGCCCCAAATATCTGATCTTGGCGGCGCAGAAAATAGCATGCGCCGTATTTGTTTGCCGGGACGAAGACTTCCCTCGCTCCCCAGACGCTGTGTTGTCATTGAACATTTTGCTGCTGTGTGTTAGGCATATAAAAATACATTTCGATTTTTATTGGGGAAAGAAAACACGTCTGAAGAACAAAAGATAATTGTATTGATTCGCTGAGCATGTGGAGCAGTTCAGAATGGGTCTGTTGGTAATATTTTGAGCTCTGAGATTGTGAATGTGTATCGTCTACTTGTGCATGCGCGCGTGTGCATTTGCTCACTATCTGGTGAGTTTTGAGCTCAGTCAGTGGGCGTGTCTTAAAGTCTGTCTGCTCATTGGGTGGCCTCCAAAAACTGTGTTTTTTGTTACATTCAAAGTCAATTAATCTAGTTAATGCGGCATTAACATTCTGCCCTTTCCATGCACTCCAGTGACAACACGACCGTTTCAATAAATGTTTGCGATGTCTGTTTCTAACCATGGATATGTTGAAACTTAACATTTCTTTATGTTGCAACTTTATGTTCCTTTAGGTCCAATTTTCGATTTCTTGTTGTGACAATACTACCATTATGGCCTGGTTGGGTTTAGGGATCGGAAAAGATAATGTTTTGGTGTTGTTGCCACGAACAATGCTGGCGTCTCATTAAAATAGAAATGTGAAAGTATGCCTGGTTTGCAGAAACGTTGAATGACAACATTTTAATCTGGTGACCGGGCTGCCAATTATGGCTGCACACTAACATCAATAAATACTGTGGTCGCATCTGGGATTTTTAATACAAAATAAAATGGCCTTTCATGGTTGCTTTCACCGCAGCATTTCATGGCGGCAGCTGAGTAAAGTCACTGACAACAGTTAATCAGAGTCACTAAGAGGAACCGGTAATGTCAGTTATGGCTGATGGCTCAAAGAAACGTTTCCTCATCTATAGGCAATTACTCTCTCACTCTCGCTCTCTCTGTTGCTTGAAGCTATGCTAAATCAGATAGATGTGTGCATTGATAAAGGCAGCTACTGGACTGGAACAGCTTGAATATCCATAAAAGAACCAAAGAGCAAAGTAGTTATTATGCTTTCTTCTCCATATATTGTTTATTCTCTTTGACTCTCTCTCTCTCTCTCTCTCTCTCTCTCTCTCTCTCTCTCTCTCTCACAAACACACAAATAAGTCATACATGTTGTTATACTTGTCATGTGCATCTGTCTCTTTCATGGACATTTAATTGCAGCATGTACACAGCAGTCAAGCAAATTATATGACAAAATGAAAGTTTCACGTTTTCTATGTCAGTATATGGATTGTGAATGTGCATATGCATATGCATGTATTATTACCTTCACAAGCTTTTATTAACATAATAAGGAGAAAAATTGCTGTAGTTACCTTTTTCCTATGGACCCCAGGAAGAGAAAGTTGTTCAGGAGTTAAACGGAATCCAAATAAATAAATAAAGGCACCAAATCCATCTGTTGCAGCCCAGAATCAACAATTTAACAAAAATAAAAAATGTAGTTAGTGCAAGAGTAATAAAAAGAGGAAGAAGAAGTAAAGAAGAAAAGTGAGAAACTCTTTCCCTTCACTGTCTTTGCCTTTTGCCCGGAAGGTGGTGTTTGATGCAGCAGTTGTGTCCAGTGAGCACAGCTGTCGCTGAATTTCTGAGACTAGTCCATTACCCATTTAAAACATGCCAACATATGTTATAGATTTTCAGATCCAGTCTTAAGCCTCCTGAACTGCTCCCACACTCATCAGGGCCGCTCTGGTAATATCAGACTGGTGGGATTCACGTTTTATAGTCTGGGTGATCACATCGGCACTTTCCGAACTGGACCACAACATCCGATGAGCGATGCATCCCGGAACAAAGCAGCGGTAAACATTCTATCCCTCGAGGCCAACGTACGCTAGCATACTAGAGACAAAAAACTTGAAATCTAACCTCCAGGTCACGCTGAGTTGTACCTTCTGCTTTTGTTTTTTTCCCACTGCAATGCACAGCAAGTTACTGCACCAAGCTAGTCTCTGCTTTGTTTATGTCTTCTTCCCCATGAGATCACAAAAATTGTAAGACCGGGCTGTACGTTCTGCACTGCTAAACCAACTGAATTGTGAAACATGACGGATTCAAGCATGTGAGTCGTGTTTACATTCTAAGCTACGCTACTTTGTTGGCCTTATAGGTATAAGCCTTAAGTTTTAAAAAAAGTTAGTCCAGTCAAACAAGTGTTTGACTTTAATCATACACAGGTTCACGTCAAAGGGGGAAAGTTGTAGATAGAGGTATCTACAACTTTCCCAGCTCACCTTTTGCAATAAATTCTTTTAAAATCTTTTTCAACATTTCATTAAGCAGTTGATGCAAGTTTATATTTTAAAAAGCCACACTGCAACAAGTGTCAGATGTCTGCGACCATCAGTTTAAACACAGATGGCAATAGCGTAATTGCTACCGAGGAGTAGTGCGACAACCTCCTCAGGTGCTTTCGGAGGAGACCCCCAGGGAGGCCGGCCAAGCGGGGCAGACTGCCAACCTCTTCCCAGGAATGGCTGACCCGGAGAGGGAAGCGGGAGCAATACGACGGGGCCTTCAAAGGCAGGTTAGTGGGAGGGATTCAGTGTGCAGACGACCCACGGCCACAGTAGATTAATGCCAATCCCACACGCATAGGAAAACAAGCAGAAAAACCTGCTGTATTTGATCACATGAACATCAATCTGTTGCACAACCAGCAGGAAACACACAAGCTATAAAAACCTGAAGTCTGAAGAAGAGCACGTTAGGCTGTGTGCATACCTGAACACACATGGGACAGAGATTCTTACTTATATTCACATTCTGCACTTATGAAATAAAAATATCTTCCTCTTTCAACTGCATACACACAAAAAATACACATGGACACACACGGACACACACACAAAGAGGAAGGATGGTCCTTGTTACACAAGGTCTCAGATGCTCCTGGGAAAGTAAAGCTGCAGCTGACAGTATTGTACTCATGCTCATGGTTGCAGTCAGTGTTGTAACCAGGTAACAATAAAAGCAAGGTTGAACATATCTCACATTGTAAAACCCTGTCCTATTTTTATCATTTTCAAAAAAACAGGTGAAAAAAGGTCAGATTTTACCTCTTTATACTGAATTTGCCACTTTAACAAGGCACACAGGTTATAATTATGTTAACACAGCAATGAAAAACACACAACCATACCGACGTGCTGACCTGTCCTGTTTTTATTCGTAATTTCCTCTCCGTCAGCACACACTCTCTCACTCTGGTGGTAACGGATGTGCTTGTGTTTCTCTCCTGGTTGGTTTGTAAAACACTCGGCCAGCTGCGGAGCTGGTGTGGCGGATCGTGAGCCGTAGCTGCCCCGGTGGTTGCGCCAACCACTTTGGCTGTCGCCGCAGTGTCTCTAGACTGGTATGTATACTTCCACTCCACAACAGTTTGAAGGCAAATATTGCTCTTTTGACTAGAGCAGGGTTGCCCAAACTATTTCCTGTGGGGGGCAAAAACTAAAAGTTAGATGTAAAATGGTACTCAGATCCCAAGATCCCCTAGTTGACTGAGTGTCATTCTGTCTGCTGTGCTCGGATTTGCCACAGTAGAAGCAGAGATTTTCCCAAATTCTTCATTGTCTCTCCAAAGGGGTCAATCTCATTCGGCCCTCCTGCATGGGCTCCTCGGAAGAGGGGAGAGACTCTGTTCTGGCGGGAGGATCAACAGGTGAAGAGAGGGAATACCGTCTGAAAGACCATAAATGAACACCCCCTGTAATGACATCTCATCCCAGCCACTCTCAGCAGCTAAAATCCTTAAATCGGTGGCATAGATAGCAACCGAAACACCACCCTGTCTGAGTGAGAGAAGTCGCTTGGCTGTTTCTTTTCCCTGAACAGGGTGATGAAAAAAACTTAAGCAATTCAGCTCCAAACAGGGAGTAGGATTGGCACACGGGTTAATTCAACTTAGTTATGGCAGCTGACCATTGGGAGGCTCAATCGACAAATAGACTCATATGCAATTCTAGTTTTTTCAGCCCAAGAGGAGTTAGGCTGCTGATCAAACACTAGCGAACACTGGCGAGGAAATGGACCACATTCACCTAATTCACCTGAATACCTGGCAGGGATGGGGATTTAGGGCTCACGGGAAAGACTGTGGGGGATCGCAGGAGAGGAAGCGGAGGCAGAGGCACCATAGGACCTCAATGACTTCCTGTAGAGCTTGTTCTTGTTGACCAACCATGACTCCTTGGGTGAACAGAACCTGTCGCAGTCGCTCGTTCTCCCCTGGGTCCATGTTGGCCAGATTGTTCCGTTAGGTTTGGTTGCTGGCTGACCCAGAAGCAGAAACGCGAGGTAAGGTGTTGAGTGAAACGGTTATTTGTCACAGTGAATGAAGCTGACGAAGATGAGGGCAGGCAGGTGAGCAGGTTGAGACAAGAGCCAGGGTGGAGAGGTCTCGCTCGGTTTCCAGGAAAGGTGCGGGATTCATAGGCGAGCGGGAGAAGGCTGTGGAGTTGATTGCCGAGCAGAGAGTCGCTGGAGCTATCGGCAGGTGAGCCAAGCAGAGAAACAGAGTAAAAAGGACGTTTACCAGACCAACCAGCTCCCATAAGAATTTAGTTTTTGAAAGTAATTTATGAGTGGCTACTAAGGTGGCCAACCCGAGGTCCTCAGGCTGTTCAGAGCTCAGAGTTTCGAATATGAATCACACATATGCACGTTCAGTGTGTCTCCTCTGTGCATCAACACACATGTTAACACTTACATGCAGTATATGATACGAATTTTATTAAATAACATGATGGGAGTCAAAAACACCCGTGACATGGTCAAGTAATCAGGGACGTGGGAAGGACCTGGATTGAAGACGCTGACGTCCACTCCCTCACACCAACAGTGCACACACAAACAGACACACGGAAAAGGAACACAAACAAACAGACTCACACACAGAGAAACTATCAATCTGGTTATCAGCCTTAGTCTCTTGGCTACAGGGCTTGTGGGATAGCCCTGCTTCTTGGCAGTCATTTCTATCACAAGCTGGAAAAACAGGCTTTGGGTTTTGTGTGCGTGTGTGTTTGTGTGTACGTTCGTCTGTGCTTCTGACTCATTCTGCATGCGAGTGCGTTTTGTTTTTATACGGCTGTGAGTGTATTTTTGTGAGTGCGCTCGCATCTCAGGCATGTGCGTTTTATATGGGCTTTTGTTTGTGCGCTAACTTGTGTCTGCATGCCTCCGCGTGCGTGCACGTTTGCTTACAGATTGTTGAAGGCAAAAATAGATCTATAAATAGATGGAGGCACTGAAAAATAACCCGGCAATATGACAAATATATGAGGAAATGACAATCAGGAAAGAAGAAAAGCAACCGCGGCTTGACACGCGCCGATGAATCCACCCCCCATTGACTTTCTGTACGTAACAACAAAAGGATTTTTCAAAATGTTCTTTTGCAGGACTTCTTTTGCTGTTACTTCATTTTTAATCAAAGTGAAAAAGAAATTTTAGATTTATATGGGAATGTATAAATGACAGAACGGCAGAATCAAAATTTTAAAAGAGTTCAATTCTTTCATTTTATTTGGGCTAAACTGCCTCGGGTGCGAAAAAATCTTTAACATTTCATGTTATGTTACTCAGACGCTGCCTTCACTTCATTTTCTTTTTTCTTTTTTCCGTCAAAGTTATTCTAATCATGTCTTTCAATATTAGCAGCTTTTGTGTGCATTGCACTGTTTACTTGAATGCAATAGACAAGAATAGTTCAATTAGTCATCATGGGTCATGATATCATTTCTGAGACAAAGTGTAAAAGAAGTACAGCTGTTTACATCTGTTTTCCTCAGAACTCCCACGTGCACCTCTTACTGCTGTTTTTACTGCCTCCTGTCTGGGCTTTCAGGTCACCTCTTACCTTTAATTACCTCCATCTGTCCATCCCTGCCTCCCTCCATCCATCTATTCATTCTTTATATTTTGCCTTTTGGAACAACCTGATTTTTCTCCTCTTTCCTGTGGTCGACTAATGAAATAATTCAGTTCTGAAAGCGGCTGTAAGTCGTGAAGCATTAAGGGTCCGTATTTAATTTTACCACTAGATTAAGTTTTTTTTCTTCATTACAATGGGATGGTGATAGACAGGATGTTGATTGCGATAGTTACATATTGCCGTTTCCTGAGCTTTACCACCCAGGAATTCAAATGAAGAATAAATTCTCAGGTCCGTGAAGAAAAAGCCGGGCATGTGACGCATTTATGGGCACCGCTGGGCATAAATAATACGGTTAAAGTAGGGAAAGAATGCTATGAATTGTGGGAGATGAAGGCAGGAGTCACAGGCCCGGGCAGGCTAACAATTAGAGGGATCCTGATTCTGATCCTTGGGAGAAAGCATGTTTGCCTCTTCAGAACCATTTACAGTTTCTGTAAAATGTTTTTGTTGCTTCCTCCCTCACCTCTGTTTACTCACTCTACCCCTCTCTCTCTCTCTCTCTCGCTCTTCAACTTCATGTCTTGTCTCTCGCCCCTAATCCTCGCTGTCATCAACAGATTCAGATTTAAGCCTCCATTTCATCCTAGAGGCCACTGGAGATGAAACGTAGCTGCTGGTTTTGCTCATAAATGTCTCACTAAGTGCCGATGTGCCAGGAGCCCACCTTAACTGGTTGACTCCCGCTTTAGCCGTCTTTGCAGTACTAACACACACACACACACACACACACGCACCTCTCCCGTTATTACTAGCACATTTGCACACATAGCTCGCACCCCCTTAATCCTTAAAAAAGCAGATGGGTCGCTTTTAATATTAGATTTGTCTGGAGATAATATCATTGGTATGCGCGATGCTAAGATGGGGTGGGTGGGTGTTGAGGTAACCTTCCTGCCAGCCAGTCAGCCAGCGAACCAGCCAGCCAGAGAGCTAACACCGCTGAAAGGCAAAGAGAGGAGACTTACTAATCCCCACCTGCTTGTCAGGAGATCTACAGGTACCTGCTCAGGCAGCCAGCCACTGGAAGAAATCTTGGAACGGAGTCAATGTCTTTTTTTCGTGTGTGTGCGTTCGCATTTGCATGAGGTGTGAGCGAAAAAAAAAAAAAGAAAGAATGTGTGGTTGTGTTAATATATATTTTAGAAAATGAGACCCGTACTGTAAGTCTGTAAAATGTGCCTGAGAGCATACCGACGAACACAACAAGGACACAAAAATCTAACATTTTGCTTTTAAATATGCATTATGTCAAACTTGTTGAAGGACGCTGCTTTCAGATTTGTATTATTTTTCTGCCTGAGACGACTGCACCAGACTGCACTTTGTGTTCACTGGGTTGAGTTCAACAACCGCAAGAAAAAACAAAAAAACTCAGTTACAAGTTACAATGGAAAAGCTGTCAAGTTCAATCAAAAGTATTTTGTGAAAGAACCATCAATATTCCACTGGAACGTAAATAAGGAGTAAATATGAACATCCTGTTGTGTTATGTTTTGTTATCCTATGTTGTGGTCATTTATGTTATGTTGTGTGGTGTTATCTTCTGCTATGTTACGTCACGTTATGCTCTTATGTAATATTCACCAGGCAAGCAAAAGGATCAGGAGGACGGTCGCAGGTGTGAACTGATACGAACAAGAAAGGTATATAAATAAACAGTTTTAATGTATTTTAAGTATTATTTATGATTCATTGTTATTTATTTAAACTCATAGAACTTTCTTTCTTTGGCTGTACTTATAGCCGTTGTGTTTATCGTTAAATGAAGGCATATTTACGTGAATGTCCACTAAACAGATCAAGAGTCTGTGTGCATCTAAGCTGAATTCACCTCCACTGCACAAACTTGAGAGCATTAAGTTAAGATCTCTGTGCGAAACGTGGGTTTGCTAAATTATAGCGAGCAGCTCTGTACCCCCTCCCCTTTAATAAACCAGGTTAGTCTGAAAATCTCCTTGACTCAAGTTGTTTAATGACCATAGCTAATGCCGCTGTGCTCTGCCCTCTCTTTGTCTTGTCTGTGTAGCCAGCCTAATCGCTGCTGACAGTCAGCTTTGCTCTTTTATTAGCTCTGCGTCGCTTGCAATCAGTGACAGTGAAGTCAGGCAGCAGGAAGGGCTTGTGTGAAGTCAACACCCACTTGGACCCGACGTTTAGACTTGCACGCGCGCACGCACACACACACACACACACATTTGTGTATCTGCATTTTCACAAACCAACTTGCACTCTTCCACGAGCGAAGTCGATAAGCACACGACCTCTCGCATGTGTGCGTGTGAACGTATATACCCACAGATTTTTTCCTCACACGCATAACTTCACAAACGCACACACAGGCACGCGTGGACACATTTCTCTGTACACACACAAACAACACACTCGCTTTCAAAAATAATGAAACATCCTCAACTCGGCCGCCACTGGCCTCGCTGTATGTGGGTCAGGCCATGCAAAGCTGTATTGATTTTTTGGCCGCGCGTCTGACTGTGCGCCGCCATGTTAAAAAGGGCTGACTGCTAACACGACAGCTAGCGAGCATGACTAAAGACGCACACACTCATTCACAGGCGAGAGGTTCCGCGGTTTGCTAGCCTCTTCCTGTCAGTGCCCCGCGAATTGGCAGACAATGGACTTGTTTGATAAAGAGGAGGTCTGACATTCGAACGTGCAATTTGTGAGCGACGGGGCGGGAGAGAGGGATGGGGGTGGGAGGGGAGGGTCAGGAATTCGCTTCACTCTCTTTAAAGAATGTAGCGTCACCCATATGTCCGTCTGCCCTGGTGCATACTCGATGGAGTGGAAGGGCAGGGATGGGATGAGTGCTCTCTCTCCCTTTCTCTTTCTCTCTCTATTTCCAGTCTATTTTGCAGGGGCTGACGAGCCTTTCTGCCCACTCTGGTGCAGAGCAAGAGCTTAATGCTGTTTTGTCTATTGCATTAAACCATGCAGTGGCCATTTAGGACACTATGTAGGCCACGGCAGAGAGAGAGGGAGGGAGCGAGAGCGAGACGGGTCTAAAACCTGTGCCATCCATAGTCGAGGTCAGAGCGGTGCACGGCCCGGGCACAGTGAAATATTTTAAAAGCCGAAATGTCACTCATGCTGAATAGCCAGCATCCATCCTCCTCTCCCGTAAACGTGCCGCGCGCTCCATTTAAGTGCTTTCGAACGAGCCCTTATTAATCCCCTTAACTGCAGCTTTGCACCTCATATTTACCACAGCTGACCTTTTGACCCTAGCCACTGGCTAACATCTAATGTTGAAAATTGGCTAATTTGTGGAATGGCGGAATTTGGGGGTAAAGACCACTTAGAGCTAATGGCTGGCTCATCTGAATATAAGCGCCATGCTTAGGGGAGGGCAAGCGCGGGGCAGCAGTGCTACCAGTGTTGGTGAGGTGTATTTGCGAGAATTGCCCATCTCAAAGAAGCCACATATTTCTCTCCCGAACATCAATCTGAATAGCTAAGACTTTCACCACCTCCATTATCTTGCCATTCGTTATCCTTGTATGCTGTAGGCTTTTTCTCAATTACAGCCATTTATGGTTTCTGGAGTAATTACATCAAACTCGAGTCAGTTACCTGTAAGGTGTGTTCTACTGTAAATTAATTTGGAAGTTTCTGTCTTACTTCCTTTTCATTTGGTAGTAATGGGCTCTACTTGTTCTTATGCAAGACAACCAGAGGGCTGAATGAATTCTGAAGCAGGAAACTGACCTCGCGAGGGGAGGGGAGGGAGACAGAATTTCAAGAGTTCACAGCAATTTCCATTAAAGCCGGGAGACAGAACATGATATGTGACAAATGATGCCAGGCAAGCATATTGTGCCACGCCGGTGCAGCAGAAAAGCCTCTCTAACAGATTAGACTTTATTGTCTCACCGTCATGTACAAAATAATTCAACACGTCATGAACATAATAATTTCGTTCTATACTGCTGGATATTGTATTTTATAGATTATATTTTTTAATCTTACTTCTGGTTCATGAAATTTTACATAGTGCATTTGTAATGGAATTAACCGGGGGGGTGGGGGGGGGAGTAGGTTGAACAGAACAAAATGGTTTTATGTAATGAACAGCAAATGAATTAATTCCACAATTTATATCAAGCTGCTTCGGTTGCCCGATAAAGGTATTTTCATCACGAATTGGGAAAATACATGTGAGGAATTGCTCACACGTTTCCTGCCCATTAATGTTTTTTAACTTGACTTCACTTTTGAACTTCTAGTCACAAATAAGGCGCAAGCAAATATAAAAAAAACTGATACGGCACATTTTCTATGAAATGTGCATGATTCCAGCAAAAAAACCTGAGAAAACTAATTTATTCCTACCTTCTTCTTCCCCTCTCCACTCACTGTAATTTGAGTATTGAATGTTTCGCTATCTGTGTTACCTTCAGCATATTTAGCCAGCCCTTCATTTGCACTCGTCTTTAAGGCTAACAGCTTATTCAGCCTGTTTATGGATGGCCCCTCAGAGCTAAATTAATAGAAGAGGCTTTGGGGACCAGAGAGGAAAGTCATAAGCAAGACTGTAATGCTCATTTGCAACGTAGAGGCTAATTACCAATTTGCCACTCTCCAATCTTGTTTCATAATACGTTCACGGCTCAACTTCTTTTGTGTTTTGGTGCCTGCGAGCGATGTATGACTTTTATACAACAGAGGATGCTTTGCTTCTGTCTTCTTTATAACTTCATGTGCTGGAGATATTGAGCTCTTAGACTTGCCCCACACAGGCGCACATCTAACGCCCGCTCATGTGAGGATGGTGCAGTGATTGCCTTCAGCTTTGACGGCGTTCTCTTTGGATGCAATTTTTTGTCTCGCAGAGAAAGAGAAAGATAGAGATGACAAAAAAAAAAAAAGAACATCGAAGGGAAAGTGCTCAATTGAACATCAGTCGATGCTCTAAGTTGCTCCACAAAGATAAAGCTGCAAAAGGAGCACCGCGCTCTCCATTTTAAGTGGGTTTTTACTGAGATTCAGAAAAGGACAGAGGACGCACACTCAGATAAGAACTTTATAAAGAACAAGTCTAAACAGTAGACTTTAATATCTGGGCAATATTGTAGCGCACACATCAAGAAAGTGTGCAAACATGACTGTCAGGTTATCAAGGGTAATTCATTATCAAAACTAGTTCTCGTCTGTGTTTCCAGGCATCAGTGAAACTGACAAAGTACGAGTGCTCTGACACAGTTACGTAACCTGCCTTTGAAATGCTCTTCTATTGTACTATCCCTGATCTGACAGACAGAGAATCTGATGCAATATGCAGGATTTACACTATGTTAACAAATCCATTTGTTTGTAGTGCAATTTGCTACAACCCAACAAACTAACAGTGTGTCAGTTCCTTACACAAACAAGCGTCTGGTCAGGATTGTATAGCAGAAATGTCGAATGAAACGCAAGCAATTAAAGAATTAGCAGGCCTGAGCTACACTAACATCATGAATCAACTGTGTTGACATTGACTTCTGCCTTTTATGTACTTTTCATCTCTGGTTTGACAACTTTTCCACAGTAGCCGTTAATGCGGTTCATCTCACAGCAAACAGACTGTATACCAACACAGTCCGTGGATTATATGGATTTATGAAGTGCATTCTTAAAAATCCAGCTCGCACTGACTTTGTGTTTGAACGTTTTATGTGTACAATATAAAATATAAATATAGAGAATATTGAACACTGTAATTTTTAAACATAGTTTAATAATTTAAAGCTTATGTTGCTGTGATGTGTACTTTCACTCAGTCCATCACAACACATGCTCACATTCAGACTCTCTTTTTTTTACTGAAGTGAATTAGCTAGTCTACTTAGCTATCAAAAGAGTAAATAGTGTTAATCTGAATCACAGATTATTTTGTAAACTTTTAAAATACCCTTGAGAGTGGAAAAAATTACATGATGTAAAAAAAAAAAAAAACAAGAGTTCACAGAGCCTTGTTTTTTTTGTCTAGGTCTAAGAAAACAACAAAACAAGAATAATAAAGGGATAACTGCGGATAATCACTATTACTAACCGAATGCACTGCAGCAGGTTACATGGCAAAGTTACCATACTGAGTGTGGTCGTCAGGTAGCTAGCAAGCGAGCAACCAAGTTGCTCATAATGTGAGAAGAAAACGTTTATGCTGCCTTCTACACTATGAAGTGTCTGAAATGCAACAGCAGTTTAAAGGTAGGGCATCTTGAACAACACTGACAACAATCTTTTACGTGACTTCAGGTAGATATTTAGCCTACATTACAGTAACTAGCTTGAACTCATCGAGCCTTGGTGATGAAAGTGTTTTGTTTCCACTGTTCTGGCTAAAACTCACTGATAACCTTAGCCTAGCTAATGCTAAAGGCAATAATAGTTTACCTTACACTCATGTTTAGTATGCCGTAAAGACTATAGGCCAACAAAAAGCTACAATAAACCTGCTGTTCAACATATGGGCTCAGCATGTGCAAGGATTTTTTACAATTATAGTTTATAAATCCGATCTACACTAACATGGAAGCCTGACTATTGAAACTGTCAGAAAACGGCTGAAAGAAAAAAATCACCATCAATATGTACCATAAGACAAAATGTAGCACCTCCTGTGCAAGAGCTTGTTAACAGTGGGGACAATGACAAGGTAAGAGATGTAGAGACATACTATGTAACAGTGAGTTTTAGGCTACTAGCTAGCAGTTAGCAAACATTACTCACACAAACAGCTCACTCTGCTCACGTGTGTTGAATTATACAGCTGCTGCGTTTAGCTAGGACTGCCATTTTAACTGTGCATGAAACACTGACTGCTCTTGGCGCTCTGCTGCTCCGTCTCCTCTGACAGAGTGCCGAGGGTGCGCTCTGCTGCACCGAGGCTGTTGTCAACCAAACGGCGTGTTCCGTCAGCGCTTCGAATTTACAGTCCGGTGTGTGTGAGAGCGCACTTTGACACTCGAGTGGCTACTTACAAACGCACCCAGTTAATTTTGTGGGAGTTAGCGTCGGGCCAGTTAGGACATCAGTAGCTACTGTTCTCACGGATACATACAGTAGTGCTTTTTGGATCTTTTGCTGACATAAATGTTCATTTGCAAATGAAATGAGATTGCACGAACGTAAAAGCTGAATTATAAAATATGCAGTGATTCAAAGAACGAGTCAAACAATTACAGCGTTACCTCAGTTAACTTCTCCATTTATGTGTCCTTGCTTTGCCTGCGTGTTAATATGTCAGTGCACACACAGTAGTAAACTTAGTGTTGAATCATTAACTGTAGGAAATAGATCATTAAAAGTTCAAAAGAGATCTGGGTTAAACTCACAGAGTGAACATTATACCCTTTAAAAACTTAAAAGGCAGGAGGCAGAGGACACACGGTCTATGAATAGTCCAATGAGCATGCCCTAAGGGTCAACGTTGCATGTCCATTGAAGACAAGCCGAGTGGAGTTGGTCATTGAAGACATTTACATTTCAAACAATCTTGTAGATATTTAGACAGACGTGTGGGTTAGCCAGTGACCTGGGAGATCAGGGTTGATCTCATTTTAAGGCAATCAGCTGCTGTTACAGCAGGAGTCCAACCTGGGCTGACTATTTCCTGCTCTGTTAATTCAAACAAGCTTAGCAACATCCCTGTGAGTGATCCGTAAATTAGCATTTTTGGGACGTAAACAGGCTCATAAAACTTCCCTGTAGCATTTCCTGTTTTTTTAGATTTAGAAGTTTTAAAGATTTTTGAAAGTAAGCGCGCCATTTCCTTTAAAAAAAAAAATAAAAATCCTCCATTGTTTTACATTAGCTGAAAGTCTACATCATTATTTGACAAGCTCACGGTAGATTATTAACAGTTTAACCAAAAAGTAAAAAAAATAAATATATATTATATGATTATATATTATATAGCAACTCCTCAATATATGACATCAATAAATGTCAAAGCACATTTTTTGCCTTTGGCAGTCTCAGATGGGAGTGAGAGAGAGTGGAGAGTGACAGGAAATGTGAGGGCAAGATGTACTGACACAAATCCAAAGCTACATTTTAATGTAGAACATTAGAAAATGTGCTACTTTGTTGACAGGCTGGACGGTGTCATCCATGACACACCTGCCTTGTTAGCAGACTTTTGTTTTGATTTTTTTTTAGACAATGTCATGTGAATGACAGTAGGAGTGCCTTCATGGCTTTTGAATGAGCATCAAACTCTCCCACTTATATTTAAAAAAATATCCATTAATGAAGATTATCTCATTCTTCAATAAAATGCACCATTTTTAATCCCAAGTGCAACAAAGAACTTTTTGAATTTGCTACACCTCTTCTTCGCGTCTCTGACAAAACATGCTTGTTCAGAATATAAATTCAGTTAGTTAAAACTGGTCGCCGTAACACACCACTCCAAAGACAAGTCATTACACTGCCTCTAAGGAATTCAAACTGTAAAGTAGTTAGGAGGCGCGTGTAATCACCCTGCTTTTCAGGCAAATGACAGGCATGAAACATAGGGTTCATTGTCAAGTCAGAGATGATGAACAGAGCTGCAGACTAACTGGATTATGTTGGCTGGCAAAACACCTTTAATTGTAAACTTCCTCATTTAATGTAACTGCAAGCAGCAGATTTCAATGCGAGACTTCACATACTGTAATGAATGGTGGGGTGATTATCAGCCGCTGCACATGTTCGAGGCACTTTCACGTTCTAGCCATCCAAATAAGATAATAACCATTACTAGAATCCCCCGTATACCCATTAATATCACCCAGTATTGTATCATGTGAGTCATCAACATGAGGTTCCTGCAGTAGATCGACTCAAACTCATCTCTCCGGCCTCGCAGCTTGTCTTCGACTGTATTTTCGTGGCGTATCCTATACATACCAACCCTCGGCACCACTGACACACCACCGCCCGTGGCCTCTTGATCTTTAAAAGAGATCACAAGACCTCCGCCGTGCGATGACATCACCGCGTCTCCGAATGAATGACAAAGAAAAGAAAGAAAATGTATTTATAGCGCAAAGTTTCATTCCGACAATTGTCTAATTTCCTCGAGCGTTTCATGCGCGAACTCGCAGCCGGCGTGCTCATCAAAGGGCAGTCTCAGTGCCTGTCACAAGGCGCATAATAAATCCCTGTCATGGAGGAGTCAGTGGCATGCGAGATGCCCCTTGTTGGTCAGCAAGATGTTTCTCAAACACCCCCCCGCCCCTCCCGCTCTCACTCTCTCTGAGATCATGCCCTAATGATGACCCTAGGCCCACTTTTAATCACTATTTGCGTTGCCCTTTTAACAATTATTCCACTCCTCTGCACAATTTTAACTGTAGAAGAATGAGATGGATTCCTGTGATTGTTAACTGCCTTATAGACACAATCTTTTGGGGCCACGTCAGTTTTTTTTTTTTTTTTCTCCCTCGCAAGATATGATGCATTCAAAGGGAATGATGGGAAATCGGAGTTCTCCTCTATGTATTACTTATGCTGTATCATGCAAGGCGAGCTTACTTCCGCAGCATCTGCTCCCAAGTTTGACTGAAGCAGAGTTGAGGCTTCACATACGAGCCTTATTTAAAAAAAAAAAAAAAATGTCACTCACTCCCACTCTTAGAGGCTGCATGAACTCTGTGGTCGAAGAGAAAAAGCAAAGCAAAGTACGATGGAAATAACTTTAGAAATAGAGAACCAGAAAGTCTAACTAAACGACACGCCGACTCCTGATTGGAAACCAGAATCCAGAAATAACAGTCGTTTTTTCTGACAGAACCGCACTGATGCACGCATGGTGGGTCCTATTTCAGTTTGTTGCTTGCGTAAACAGAAGCAGCACATTTGATGTTAGTTTATGGTTTTAATGATTCGTATCATTATAGCAAAACGCGGTATGCGATCTTGAAAAGTGTGAGCTGAAGAGCTGTTGCGCAGGTTCTGACAAAAATCATTTTCGTACTTCTGTCTTCTGACCAAGAACTATTTGACCTTTGCCCCTTGAAAAAAAATTGAACAAACACTCATGGAGAGAAGTCTGAGATTTGTTATGCTCGCGTTTCTAATGCCGCAGCGCCACATTCATGTTTGAGTAATCTACGTGTGAATAATAAAGTAGCCTTCAAGGTTTATGTATTCTCCCCTTCACAAGCGGCGTTATTAATAGCTTCATCTTTCTTGCCGCCTTAAATACAGGATGAAATATTTTGACGTGCTCATAGCGGAGGGAGGAAGGTCCAGGCCAAATAAACATTTGTTTTAATTAATCATTTGACGGTGACTTAAAGGTAGCTTTACAGCCCACCGGCCCTTTTTTTTTCTCTTTAGCTCTGATATCACCTTGAGTCAAAAAGTCTGCTGTTGCCCCCGTAAGTCACATGCGCGTCTATTTAGGGAAAATCTTTACAGAGATAAATTATTTTTGAGCAATGAAGGATGAATCTCCTGTGTTTTCTTTGACCTTGTGAGCAAACTACAAAAAGTGGAGCAATCGATCGCTACCCTCTGAAGATACTGCAATATTGTATTTTGGAATGAACAGTGAAGGGAAAAAAAAAAAAAAAAAAAATAGAAGTCAAGCCAGATGAACAGCTGTATTGAGATAAACCGTCACCCCATATGCTGAGGGAAAACAATCTCTGCACATTATGGAGAGCGAAGATGAAAAAAATACACTTAATCAACTAACATTGATATTACTTCTGGCAATTAGGAGCATGCTGGTAATGATATGAGTTTTCAGCTGTAAATAATTATGCTGCCTGCGGGCCATACTTTAATTCTCGGCTGTATCTATAAACAATAATCAAACCAACAGCAGCAGGCTAAAAGTTGGAGATTTGTGGGTTTGCGGAGCAGCGGTTGAGGAGCAGCTTATTGGAGCCCTGTGGTGATGCCAGGAGTCAGGGTCACCTTCAGGTGCTCTCTCATCTGTACACCAGCGCGCTAATGCGCAGCTCTATTGATCAGCCTGTATGCGTCAGCGCGCGCACACACACATGCACAGGTGCACGCAGAGCACACAGATATGAGCTCGCACACACACACACACACAGAAGAATACACACACGCATACTGAGTAAGCACTTGAACACATGCACTTTAAACCTTATGAGGGTTTAGTACAGAGATATGATTCGTATTAAATGCAAAACACTTTATATTAATTATTTATTTAAAAATGTTTATTTATTTGTATTGGTGCCAGGAAATGAAAGAATTCTTACTCTTATTTTTAGGGCTTTCTAATTGCATCATCTGCATCTGTTGGTTTTTGCAAGCTTTCATGTTTCGGGCTCCCTCTGATTGAAATGAGTTACCTTTAAATATCCGCCCGGTGTCATGATTTAGCGCATTTCTAATGTTTTACTTTTCTCATCTTAAAAAACAAAAGGCCCATATTTTCAGTCATGTTGTCACTGTTCCTTTGTTTATTTATTTCTTCATAGATTTATAATATTTCTTTTCTTTTCTTCTGATGGTGTCGAACATTGCACCTTTTTATGTTTGTCCATATTTTGTTATTTAGTGTGTTCTTTTCTTGCGCGCTGGTTGTTTGTTCTTTGTGTTGTAACCGTTGCGTTGTGCATTTTTGTGTACTGCGCTCGCTGTTCTGTTTCCCATTGTTTGCATTTTGTTAATTAGCAAAATAACACTGCCACAGTAATTAATCGTTTTTTTCTGCACTGCTGCAGTATGTAACACTAAAAAAGAGCAGAGAAACAACAACAACAACAACAACAACAACAAAATAACTTAGAATACTAGTGAGATTGAGACTTGACAGCTTACTTTTACTCACTGTCAAACAGGAAGCGGCAGCCTGCTGATTGTATAAGGACTAAGATGAAGTGCATAATTAAGGAAACATATGAAAGCCGGCACTGGGCCTGAGATTAATTAGGTGCGTGTCAATACCCTCATCAATATCCGATTAACTAATGACACATGGCCCAATGAGGGCCATTGATCTGCTGCAAGTCTGCTGTGTTAATAGGTTGAAGCCGACATTGAATGGGAAAGCTGACAGAAAATTACGAGGGCCCTAAACACGGAAAAACATGAAAATGTCCCCTCAGTCATATCAGTAGTCAAATCACATCCGTGTGATGTGCTCTCACGGGATTCCAGTGATTGCTGTGACCACAACTGAACTTATTCGGCTTTGCGAGAATTCCCATCCTTAGTGATAATTAAAAATGACCCCAAAGGATCCCCCTCCCCAAAAAGAAAGAAGAAAAAAAAAAAAGGACTCAATCTAGATTAATGGTGATGGAATGGCCAACATCATAAGTTAGCCCCTTTATGATAATGATTGTAATGATAATAATGAACACTTGGATGAAGGATGTACAATCCCCTGTCCTGGAGTTGAATCCCTATACAGGTTAATTAGGAAAGATAACATCATTAGCCACATCATGCCTGCACAGAGAATTAATTGGATAAAATGGAGATTTAGGTCTATATTTAATCGCATAAACGATCAACGACAGCTTAGCCAGGTAATGGGAGGTCCAAATCGGTGGGCATCTTATTTAGATCACATTTAACCAGCTTAATGAGCAGTCCCAGCGGTTTGTAATATATGTGCTGTGAAGATCCCCGTTGCGCGCGCACTGTATTGATCAGAATGCGCATTAATGATGCATTATTTTGCCTTGTTAGCTTCTGATTGTTTGTCTGGAAGAGAGCTCACAGCGCCGATCATCGAGTTTATAGAAAAGGAAACGCCGGCTCCGTATTTACCAAACAAATGAGAGCTGTTCATTGCTAATACATGTGAGCAATCTCTCTTCCTCGGTTGAAAAGGCCACCGATGGCCCGATGGCTTGGCAGTCATAAATAAGGCACGGTGTGACTGTTTTGGACTAAGGGAAGCATTAGCCGGAGTTCGTGATCTGTTCTGAGGGGGACATTAGCGTTAATATGCCTCATGCCGAACGTGAGCCAGGCGTTTCCTACCTATTCTTCACAGCAGCTGCGGAGCTCGCCGGGTTGTCTTTGGCTGAGGAATACGTCCCTCTAAATATTACATGGGGGGAAACCTTTGTGTGTATTGTCGTCATATGCATAATGGATGTTTACAAAGCAGTGTGAGTGCTTTACCTTCAGTTTTTGGGGGAGTTCATTGTGATCGGCGCAGAGAGGTGATAAAGCAGCAGCCTGCGATATCTCCGGCTCTGGTGGAAACAATAAGCGAGCATCTCTTTGAGGGAGCGCCGCGCTCCCCATTAATAATGAAGCATCGTTTAAAACACAAACAGTGAGGCCATCTGGTAGATGAGGCTGTCATGCAGATGAAACTTTATCTTTGCACCACTCAACGGTTACAGTTTTGGTAATGGCGTGTATTAAGCTGTGTATTAAACGTACTACTTTTATCATTCAAATGCTATTGTTCCCTTTGTCAGCTTGATGTATAACATGTGCTTTAACTAACAGGCCGAAACCTTAGACCGAATGTATTTTACACGTTTGAGAAGTGTATCATTTAATTCAGACTTTCTCTTTTTGTGTCAGTGAGTGAAAGTGAACACGAGGAGGTTACCTGAGACCATGTGTGCGTGTGTGCGTGCGCCATTTGGGGGGGGGGGTGCGTCACCGTCGCCTTGACGACCGGGGTGTAGCTGACCGTGGAGAGGAAGCTTTCGGGGCCTCGCAAGGTAACATACCTCTTCATTTTAAATAAAAACAATATGCATGTGCACGGTTACTCGTATAATGTGCTGGTTATTCTGCATTAGATCTGGTTTATAGTCCGGTAAGATCGAATGACATACTTTAGTGCAAAGAGCGAAGAGTCCTCGGACCAAACTCATGTAATTCCCACAAATCCATCGCAGCAGACTTGCATGAATTCACTCAAATACACTCCACCGGTGTCCACTCCACTGCTGATATATGCCTCTGTAAGTGCACTTTAAAGTGCAAAGAGGACATTTAGAGTAAATACGCATGCAAAACATCTCCATTGCCGAGAGAAGAGGAACCGGCCTGCCCTTTTCTACCCTTATTGTCAGTTGTGTCAACTCTATGTCTTGAGGGAGACTGGCTGTTGTCAGAGACTAAGAAAAGGCCTCCGTCCACAAGCAAATAAAATATTCTCTGGCGCATGGTGCCCTGTCCCTCGGTGACTATTGAATTACGTCCCTTCTCCGTGTTCGTGGGAGAGGAAAAAAAAAAAGAATGTCAAGGGAAGATTTCAGGTCGCACTGTGCCACAGAAAAGGGGAAGTGGCTCGTCTAGCACAACACAGACCCCACTGTCATTCTGGATTAAGGGTTGATTGAGCTTAGCTGACTAGATGACAGAGGAGATGGTCATTCTCGGGGCAGGACGAAAAAGGTCAGATATAGCACCGTGTCATTTCAGAGGAACAACGTACATTCTTGCTTTCTGTATAAATAATATGCGGTTTCAGCTGTAGGTCAGTTTTTTTTGTTTTTTTTTTGTCTTGCACTCGTGATTTTAAAGACTTCAGGGATGATAAATAACAACTTCCTTATTCATTACACTCATTGTTTAATTTATGCAAACTGTACAAGGTTTAACTACAAAGGTCAGGGGATGTTGGGGGTCTGACAGAGGGCCACGAAGGCTTTTTATTAAAGGAGGTGTTCGGCGAAATCTCGCATAATTTTCTGAAAACCTTCGAACACAGAGAAGGTCTGGAAAAAGTCACGGAGAGGCGTCTTTTAAAAGTTGAGATATTTCGGCTCCAAAATTCAAAACAGCAACCAATCGACAGCAGCTTTGCCTCTCTGCTGTTCAACTCTGACCAGAGCTGCTCATGCCTGACATGCTGCTGTGATTAAACCAGGAAACGGCGCTGCGGTTTGCGGGTCAAAAACAAATATATTTTGCGAGGAAAAACGCTGTATAGATAATTTAGCTGCGTGCTGGCTGCCGTTTCCACGGGTGCATTGTTCAGTGAGCAGTTCAGTGGACTGATACCAGCTCAAGTCCGGCAAGTACAGTGAATTTTACTCTGAAGGATTTTCCAGGGCTTTGTTGCATGTTACTGTAAAATATTCGCATATGACTTTTGACAGGAAGCCTGAACCCCAAGCAGAAAAGTGAGTCAGTCATTTATGTGGTTAACAATGGTGTTGGCAGTCTCAACGGTTAGGGAGCCAGTATTTGGCAGGGGGGCGAGCAGTTTTAACAACTAATGCACTTATTCTTCTCACAGCATCACAATTTTACAGCCTGTATAAAACATTCACACACACACACACACACGCAGCTCTAATAGGAACCCAGAAAAAAACGGTCGAGCAAATTAAAAACAGGAATGTCTTTAATTCAATAAAATACACATGTAAAGGAAATGCTGCAAAGTACCTCTTTATCTAAAAGTGTGATCCTTCTCTTGTGTAGCTGCTGATAAGTGCCACTCGACACAAATAGACACAGCTGGAAATATGGTTAGAGAGTTTTAGTCACCACAGTTGTTTACACAATCAGGTTTTTTTCCCCTTTTTTTTTCGCAGGCCGTGATAAGGTGCATGGATATCCTGTGGTCTTTGCCTAGTTAATGTGTGCGGACCGCACACTGGCTCTGCTTTCACTGAGTTATTACGCAGAGTGTAATTTGAAACAATTACAAAAACACTGGCCCACTTGTTACAACACTCATTTTCCCCTCACATATACAAACCACAGATTCAATAGCTTTACATGTTTTTCAATCACACCCAGTGGAGCAGTGTTCAGTGTGAAAAAGTATAGCATTTCATCCTAGCTCGCATGGTATGGGATAATCTTTCACATTTTGCCTGGGGTTTGTTTTGCTATTTCAGCAGAAACTTGTGCAAGCCATGTGAATTACCATAGGAGAGGACGATAAAAATACCAAATGATATTGTATCAGATGTAAATGAATAAACTATTTGAATAATCAGGGCAAAATAATTTGTTATCTGTGATAATAAATGGTGTTTATGGTGCTTTATTCTCTGAGATGCATTGCAGAGATAACAGTTTTAAACACACAAGCGGGCGGGGGATAGTGTTACGCTGCGTGGAATGAAGGGTTTCGGCTGCAGAGTAAGCTATTAAAAGAGCTCTAACAGCGTCAACAAACTTCAAATTATAAGGCAAATTTAAAGTTTTGAGTCAATAACCGATTCATCTCACGTGTGCTTCAGATTCCTGCGAGCGCTCCGGCTTTAGATCCGTCTTATTTGTTTTGACACGTTTCTCACCGCATTTTCACACATTCTGCTTTGCAGGCCTCGCTGTTGCTCAGAGATCGGGGTCAGCCAGTGATGATCTTTTGCAGTTGGCGGAGATGGACACCTTTAGCAGCAGTGTGAGTACAGTTTCACTTCTGGCCTCGGCGTAGCTGAGCACGAGGAGGTCAGGCCTCGTACCTCCATCTTTCTCTCTCTCTCTCTGAAGGTGCTGGTGCAGCCTGACCATTGACATTTAGCATTCCTCTGCGCTGCCTCTGGGTTCTCAATGGGGGATTGAGGGGTGCAGAGGCCAGTGCCTGGTTCTCAAGGGTTATAACAAAAAGGCTCTTGAAAATCCCAAGCAGTTCCCATGATCCTAGGAAAGACCTTGATCCGACCTGCGTTAGATTTCCATTCCACGGATTAGGGCACACAAAAAGTACATATTTGGGTGATTTATTTTGCCTTTTGCTCTGGATTTCGGACAATGAATCGCAATGTTTTCCTTGACTGGCACTGGAAGATCTGGGCACAGTGATTTGGCAATAATGAGAATCTTTAGAAGTTTGGCAGTTTACTGCAGTAAGGTTTATTTTTCCTCACAATCCGTCACTATTCATGCTCCTCGCTGACATTTCTAAGCCAGTGCAGCGGCGTGCAGTGACAATTTTTTTTGCTGCAAAGTTTTCAAAGTCATTTTTCAAGGTTTTTTTTTTCCAGTAACATACATAATCTGTTAGCATCAAAGGAGCACACATGCATAAATAATTGACTAATTCACTTAAAGGGGGCCAGCGTAGATTAATTAAGCTTGAATACTAATTATGTTTTCTGTCTACACCAACTGACGCGGTTGTTGTTTAATAAGAAAGCGTTTGGTGGGTCACAATTACCGCGCACGTATAAGGCTGCTCTATAAATTAAGGGTAGAAGTGGCTTTGAAAGAGAATGCTAACCTTATCTTTGGTAATTTAGATACAGATGGTGTATCATTATATTTATGACATTTTGTTGATTTGGCCATTTTTATTCTGCTGTGAGATAAAAACAGACTTTACAAACATGAAAACTAATTAAATTTGGTGTCTTTATTGATTTAGTAAGGCATTCTAATCTTTAATATGCCTTTTATAATTTTGTTACAACCCATCAAGACACACATTCACACATATATTTATATTAAGACGAGGTGATTTTACTCACTCAGTGGACCACACTGGGAACAAACCTAATATTATGGATTTTTAAGCGCACGTTCAAACTCAAGAAAGAGACGAAACATGTGCAGGGATCTCTTGTCATTTCCAGAAAACACTCTTGTCCTTGACTCCCATGCCAAGCGCACAGGGTGCCTGTCTGGAAATGGTAGCTTTAAGTAGCTCTGTGAAGCCGAGGTTGTGCCGTCTACGCTCCCCTGGCAAAGCAGCGCGCACATGCAGGGACAGAGGAAGACAGCTCAAAGCCGGGGCCTTGTTTACAGCTGCGTGGGGAAGAAAACAGGCAGACGTAAATGAGGGTTGACGGTTTCATGAAGCACAATTGGTTGATGGCAGATTCAATGTGACTGGGCTGAACTGGGCGATGATCCGTACAGTATGCAAAATTCACTTTCTAGCTGGTCTGTGCCCACCAGCCCCTAGCAGCGAGCGGTCTTCCCCAAGCCCTTCTAGCTATGCCTTTGAATGCAACAAGAACTGAACAAGGCATTGTTGTGCTCAATTCCTTTTGACAACAATCACATTTTTAAAAAAAAAAAAAAGAAGAAGAAAGAGAGAGAGAAAAAACAAGTCACGGATGTTTTTTTTTTTGTCACCCGTTATAAATGATTTTTTTTTCTCGTGTCGACTGCAAAGTAAGCGTTTTGTGTGCTGCACGGCGAAATGAGGAAATGATGTGACGGTTTCAGGGGGGGGGGCATGTATGGATGCCTTCAGATGACGAGAGAGTGAACTCAGGGGCTGTTTCTTTGTGCTGCTGTCTACGTATGTTGTAACACACCCAAATGTCTTGCAACGCGATTTTGATGCAGCGCCGCAAACGTTAACATGTCTGCGTGCAGTGTGACAAGGCAGATTACGAGGCCAGTTCACACAGCTGCTGTCGCTGCTCTTATTGAACAGCCATCGCTTCGTCCAAGAACCCACTTTATTTCACGAACCTCTATTTTTTTTTCCTCCTCGGGATTGAATTGTTGTTTATCGTTTCAGAAATGCAACATCTGCATGTTCCATCCGGTTATGGCACATTAAACAACAGTCCTTGTATTACAAGGAGCATGCTGTCAATGTCAGTGGGGTCTAGGGAGCGAGATGAGAACCAGGCATTTTTCTTAGCTCTCGAGACAGAGCGGCTCACATGGCGCTGTGTGGATTAGATTTTTAGTGACAATGACCCAAAGCTGTAGGCCTGGGGTGTATGTACTGTACTCCTTCTGTGTACTTTCCCTTGTGTGTTTACTAGGGCTTGTTTTTTTTTTTCTTCACTGTCACTGAACTTAAAGCAAGAATACATTCCTAGTAATCGGACGACTTATTGACATTTGCAGGACATGGAGCTAATTTACTTTGCAGAGTGAGGAACACTGGCACTGGTAGAAACAAAACGGGTGCCCAGAGGAGCACCGCTATGAAAGTCACACAAGGGAAAGAATGACATGGCTGTAAAAAAAAAACTTTTAAAGAAAAAGGACATCTCGAGTAATCTTGAAATGTTACGATGGCTCTTATATTGATGATATTCTAGATTGTTCTGGGCAGTAATTAGGGTGATAAACAAAATGCGTTTTAGAAGGGAGATAAAACATAATGTGATTTTCTCCTTTGATTTTTGCTCATCTCTCCAAAGTGCCTTTAGCCCCGAGGGCAAAGACAATCATTTGCAAAATAAAGCGCTTTATCCTCCATCATTATTCTAATATGACGATTAATTACTTCGGCAAGAAAACACATCAATTCCAACGATGACTTTCGCAGAATATGTTGTTAAATAACCGAACGGCGGTGTCACAACATCAAGTTAAAAAAAAAAATTGAACTTACTGTAGAGTTGTATCATTTCCAATTTATTCATTAAGGTTCTCAGAGTTGGCTGTGAGCTTCCAATAACACTCAAAATTTTAATACCATATAATGAATGCAAATGTCGTGTAGCTTATTTAAACGGCTGCTTTAGTTTACAACACAATAATGTTAAACTGGCCCCGCTGTAATCCAACTTGCAAATGGTGATGGTGTGCAATTTTTTTATTAGCAAAATTACCTGATTAATTTCCCCGTAATTGTTTCGAGGGGGCTGCTCAATTTGCATGCGCGCCCAAACACTATCTGTCTGGCGGAAAGGTGTGTAAAAACCCCCAAAAAAGAACACACAATACTAATAAAACACAGGGAGACAATCGCAGCTGATGCCGGATTTGTGCCTGCCTCATGCTCGGCAGTATGCGAAACTCAGAAAAACTGATTGGTACCCAGTCGAAAAGAAAATGGTTTTTAAATAAGTTACAATTAGATAAGCATTAATCTCAGTGGTATAAATGAATGTCTTGCTGTAGGGCTTGTTGAATGTAAAAACAGATTTACAAAAACTCCTCTTACCAGATTGGTCTGGAAGTAGTCCTTCTCTATTTTAATTGCTCTGTCATTTAGAGTTGAAATAAGCCCCCCCACTCATTCTGCCCCTTGATTTTGCCTTTGAAATTAAATATTGTATACAAATACATGCTGTTCATGGGCATGAGCACAGTTCATCATTGAAATCTGCATAAAACGATGCTTAAAAAGCTCCATACGCTTTGAGCGACGGAGCCCTTTTTATATGGCGCATTCTTATGTAAACATATCCATAACGAAAACAACTACTTCTGCCGTTTACCTCGGCTTTCTTATTGTTCTGCCTGTCCGCAGAAACGAGAGAAATGTGGGACTGCGGAGTTTGTTCCACGTCCTCTCGATTTCAAAGGAAACCATGCTTGCTTTCGTGCATTCCTGCTTTTTTCTTTCCATTCCATGCCATGCCATGCAGACCACCTACAACACTATAGATCCATAGACAGACAGACAGATAGACAGATAGATAGATAGATAGATAGATAGATAGATAGATAGATAGATAGATAGATAGATAGATAGATAGATAGATAGATAGACAGCATTTTTCTCACAGTTGTATGTATCATTTCTTTCCTGCATTAAAATGACCACACTGCAAATCCTCCACGACATAAGGGACCTGGCACTGTGCTGTTTAAAGACTATTTTTTCTCTCTCTCCTTTCGAGATTTTTCAGGTTGAGTTCACGTGAATGGAAGTAACGAGAAGTGTGCCTGGATCTCCATACTCATTTGCACACCGAGTCTGTGTGCTCTCCTGCAGCCCGTGTAAAAATGCATAATTTTCCAGGGGAGAGTGTTGTTGCCCATTCATTTTCTCTAAAACAAGGAGGAAGTATTTTAATGTGACCTTCATTACACATTCATGTCAACTTTTCTTATCTATTTATGATTAAATTCTTTTCCACTCCTGTTGTTCAATTAGTGCTTGACCCCTTTAGCGGCGATGTAAATTAAATGACATTTTAGTGTCGTCCCATATTTAAAATACTGCGTTAGTTGCGGATCATAAATGATGATCTTCATTCTGCAGCTAATTTATTCATTTAACAATTTCCCTCCAGAAGTTACAGCAGAAGGCTCTGCAGCAACCTAAGCAGAAGAAATCCAAGTCGGCTGAATTTCTGATGGGTGAGTCCTGCTTGATGAGTTATTGCTCATAATTTGTGTAAGGATTAATTAACTAATTACAGACAAATGGCTTTGGGCTAAATTTTGCTCTTGCTTGTCAGGGCGCAATTTGTAATTATTTTAATCATTTCTTCTTCTTCTCTTTTTTTTTTTTTCCTCCTCCTTTGCAAGATTCTGATTTAATTTTAACCTAATTGTGTTTTAGTGTCATTCGAGGAGGATGCGCTTGAACATTTCGGTCCAGACAAATCACCAATAAAAAAAAAAATTGTTGTTATTAAACATGCTTTGCTTTTTTTTTTTTTTTTTTTTTAGACGAGTCGCTCTGACCTAATGGTTGTAATGCCCATTCATGTCAGTGCTTGTATTTTTATTTATGTTTTTACTTATTCTGTCAGGGAGAGAGGAGCGAGGCGCTCTGGTAGGAATAGAAAACCCAGCCTTCGATGGAGGAGGAAGCGCCGAGCTCTCCGTTCCTCCAGTTTGGCTGGGGAGAGAAATTCGAGGTGACAGGCCAGATAGCACCCTTGCAGCTCACCAAAAAAAAATGGAGCTGCAAGCCCCTGCCAAAGAAAGAGGTGAAGCTTCATTCTTCATTAGCCTCAAATTTGTTGACAGTAGATGTGTTCCTGATCTAACCTTTCTCTCGCTCCCTCTTTCTTTCTCTCCCTCTCTCTCCTATTCGGGGGGCCCTTGGTCCCTGCATTCCAAAGCGAGCGTGTCCTAACAAGCAACCCTCGTATAACTTCTTCCTCCGCTGGAGAACGCTACAGTAGTGGGTGTTCTATCTCTATCTAGAAGTACCCTCGACACAATCAGCCTTGACTCCCACTCTCGGCTACATGCCTTGTGGTGGGCTGGAGTCATAGGAGAGTGCATTTACATACGCTACTACGCTACCAAGCCGATCCGCTGTCTGTGTGGTGTACTCACAACGCCCCCGAAACACGGCTTAAGGCCAATCAGGCATACGAATATGCCCCCTTATAATTCAGTATGTCAGGGAGAACTCTTGAGGAATGGGATGGTAAATTAGGATGCGTTCAAGGTTGCGAGCGTGCCAGTTTTCTCAGGGATGAGTCACATGTTAGATTCTTGATTTAATGTGGTTTATTTTGCTTTTGCTGTGCATGGCCAGTAATTATTATCAATTATTGTCATGATGTTTTTTTATGCACAGGAGGTAGGATGAAGCTTTACTGTGGCGTGTGGGAATGGACGGCATATGGACAAAAAACATTTTCTGTCATGTTGAGAAAGGACATGAACTTATATAATATGAGAGGCTAACGCTGAATGTAAAACCATTTTATTGGCAGAAGATAATGATTCATTCTGAGCTTACCTTAGAAATCAATTAATTTTTTTCCCCACTTTTATTATGGTGTTGAGAGCGATGAAAACATGGATGCTGTTCTGTGTATAGGTAAGGTCAAAGTGCAGATACAGCTGATGGTGAATGTCCCTCACTTTTAATCACATCTAAGACTGACGGCGTGAGGTTTCCTCTGTTTGAAGGAACATATTTCACTGAGTAACTTCATAACTGCTGTATATAAAGTATATTGGACTATAGGATCTTGAGTTGACTTCACCATTCATTGGAAATTTTTATTGCTCACTCCTTTACATTGACTGTCAATGAGTGAAAAACTTTCCGATTGCTCAAACTTCCATCTTTCTTTCAACTTCAGAAAAGTGACGGTAAACTGTTTATAACAAAACATACATTTCTATCCATATGTTACCATATGTCGATGGGTATTTGCAATTTCTGCATGAAAAACATGCATAAAAAAGCCAGAATATGGCACTTTGGGTCCACCAACGAATTGGGAATGAGTGTCAAAAATCAACTTTTCTTACAAATAGCACCTTTAAGTGGAAATGTGAATAGTAGTGAATTGTTACCAACCACCATAAAATGACTTAGCCCAAAAAAATGAATAAAAAAGTTCATAAAATGTTGTTCAAACACATTATTGTGTTATTTGTTGATAGCAGATGATTAAAAACCCCAGAGACTTTCACTGGTGTATTCTTATTAAAATATAGTAGTCAATAATAATGTCTTGTGTAAAAAGGACTGTCTTCATACCATATACTGTTTATCAAACCCAAGTAAAACGCAGGTGCTCTTAAAGAAAAGGGTCAGCACACGAGATGAGAGGGAAAGAAAAAATTCTGGCACTCATGCTTGGAGCAGGAACGAAAGTGCTTAGAAGGTTAGAAAGACTTCATTCAAAACATGGCTGCTCGGAGAACAATAAAACACAGACTGGTTTTGACCTCGGAGGTCCGTTCATGGTACAAAATGGTGAACAAAGATCAAGCAAACGGATCTATAAGCTTGGTAAAAGGTGTCAACCAATCGTGATTGCGTGAATGCCGGTGGGTTCAGTGTTCATGCTGAAGATGACACGCCTCCCCAAGTGTTGAAAAACATCCCCACCAAAAAAAAGAGAAATAATGGACAAACATCTAAATATTCAATCCATTATTTAAATGATGTGACTTTAAACAGAATTTCAATGATCTTCTCTATCAAATGGTGTTTAAAAGTTTTTCGGATCAGGAGAAAAGAATTCAAAATCAGTTGTATTTGTCTACGATCATAATCTCCATACCCTTATCATGATGTCTGTTTGGTTTACGCTCTTCAGTCGTCTCTCCACTGTTATGTTCCACCGCTCATTTTTATCAAATGAGGAAAACAAAACTACCCCCAGCTCTCAAAAAGTTCTTCTGTCCACTATCTCTCTGTGTACCAATAGAGACACCTTCTTTAACGTAAATTGGCGTCCTGATGATCAGCGATGAGTTAAGTTGCAGTTTTTTTTTCTTCCTCTTCCTTTTTTGTTCTGTTAATTGGAAACGTAAATTAGGCCACGTGCCAAACCCTTAAAGCATGCAAAATGAAGTTAACCTATATGGTGGATTCTTGATTTTTTAGAACGCGGGGGAAACGTCTCGAAAAAGTATGGAAAGGGAAAAGTCTTGAAGGGCATTGCGTGTGTCACATGCCGCGTGTTTTATGGGGTTCGAAACTTGATTTCGTTGTGGTAATTGCGCTGACTGAATTAAAAGATAAACACCACAGCACAAAATGAGCAGTGTGCAGGAGTGTGAATATGCAGAACGGCTCAGTGACTCGTGTGCCCTCACTGAAGGATCACAAAAGCAGATTCCGCTCTGCGTTTGTTACACTTGTATTCGGCCTTGACCAAAAAAAAAAAATCTCCCGTTGTCTCTCGCTCTCTGTTAACATTTACTCCGGCTGGTGAGCAGTGCTGGCTATTGATATTGTGCCGGCAAGAACAGAGAATTGAAATTTTCATTAGAGAGATGAACTGGAGGACAGCCAGACTATTTAGGTAAATCACAGATATGATTCAAAAAGGCGATCCACGAAGCTACTACCCATTATGCAAATTTGTGTTTGAAAAAAGGGTTTCATAACCTCAGAGCTATTTGCAGAGAAATTGTTCAAACTCTCTGTTAACGACGTAGAGGGATTTAACATGTGAATTTCACAGTCAATTTATGGCTCCGTTGAGGAGTCATACGGCTGCTCCTCGTTTAATAAGTATTTCAGTCTGACTCTTTAACTTCCAGTGAGGACACATATTTCATACGAGCGGGGAAGAATCCCGGCGAGCTTCTTTTTTTTTTTTTTTTTTTGGGTGAGCCAGTGGTGCTCCTATGCAAACACACTTACTCACATTTTTATGCGTCCAAGCGTCGATACCCTCAGACGTCTATAAAGGCGATCCTTGTGTGGAATATATAACATGATTTAATGCGCCGTGCATTTTTTTCTCGCCCCACAACCTGAGAAATACAAGTAAAGCAATTTAGATTGGAGTGAAATATTCAGGGCCTGTAATGAGAATGATTTGGGGTTAAGAAAGCTGCTTGGTGGGGTGTACCCTTAATAGAAAGACCCCGGAGCCATCGGATTCCCATAAACTCTGTGGAGCAGACTTGATACCCATAGGTCAGTGATTGCTAATAAGAAGTCAATGAGACATGGGCTCAGGTTATTTTCCTTTGGATCTGCTCCTCCAAACTTGCCCGGTCCTCTGGGCCGCTGACCTCGGAGTATTTAGAAGGTATTGTCTTTGAAATTCCAGGTACTTTTGAGCTTGTAGACTTTCTCATTAGTTCCTTTTGAACACGGCAAACATATGGCAGTCGTATTTAAGAGATTGCCTGCCGTGACCTTTTGCGGCATGCTAATTAGGCCCCAGAGCACCGCGGGCCGTGGAGAGGTGCACTGAGAAACCCAGCAGTCTCCTTCCCACTTCTCTCTCTCTCTCTCTGCCTCTGTACTCTCTGTCTCATCTTGGCTCTGCCTTATCTGGTGGCAGCCGCTGCCCCTGCCCTTCGACAGTGTGGGTTTCAAAATTAACATTTCGCTTCATGTGCTTCTAATAACCACTAACCTGAACCTGTACAACTCCCCTCTTCCCTTCCCCTTCCCCGCCAACTCCCCCTCCCCTTCTCTCATTCTCTCGCCTCTCACACTTTCCACAGGAAATCAACGTGCCCAAAATTACTTTGACCCCTCGTCGGCGGAGCAGACAGACCCAAGGCATCGCAGAACGGCTGGGGTCAGCACTGAAGATGAGCTGGAATTAAGTATGCCATTCTCTGTCATAATAGTTCTCCCCGGTTCATTAAAGTGAGGTGACAGAGATCACTGGTAGCGGGCCGCCGTTTGTGACGGCAGGACAGTCTATGTAAATACACCAAGAGATGGCATCACTAGATTGGCTTCCTAACTCACTGTCATTGACGAAGGTCACCAATCGTTGGTCAGTTTTCATTTCGCCGTGGCGTTTTCTTTCCCCTGCCGGATGACACACGCAGAGCCATATCAATAGTTTGCAGCCCCCTCCTAAAGTAGGCCTATTAAAAGCGAGCTCTTGGGAGCCAAGTAATATGCATGTTATAATGAAACATGGCTATTAATGGAGAAGCCATTTCACCTGTATCTTTTGGATATCACTGCCGTGTAATATCAAAGGATTCGCCAAACCAAATCTCATCAGATGATGACAGGCCGGCTAACAGGCATGTTAATGCTCCTATTTCATTACCCCTCTGCAGACACTTGATTTTCGCCCCTCTCCAGCCGCGGCTAATATCTTCGGTTTGCATGTTAAGATGTGGTTTAGATTGACTCGTCTGATAAGTAGAAAGTAATTTTGAGGCACACAAATGCATGTAATTTTCCAGCACCTTTGAGGGCGTACTCATTTTATAATTGTTTTGACTTGTAGCAATATTGAACGCTGATGAAAACAGGCTGTATCAGAGAATGGCTGCGTTGCTGGATGAGGACGATACCTTCATAAATATACCTGGTATGTATCCCAATGTTATTGTGTGCCAGTACGTTGGTAATTTGGAAGCAGTTGGTCAGCCAAAATCTAAATTAGAGCTGCAACGATGAGTCAATTAATCCAGTAGTCAACTGAAATTTTTCTAAATGTATTTTCTTTTGATGATTGATCATTTAAAGGGGCACTATGTCGTTTTGGAGATGAAATTCAAACACTCTCTCTTTTTTTCCATAACTGAATAAAAAAGCTGTTCTCAGAGGAAAATAAAGTCCCCAGAACACTGTCAACTAGAAAGGTGGCAGGGTCCGCCACATATAAACAAAGTGTAACAGTATGAAATTGTCTTGTCCTTTAAGGTCAGTTTGTTTATTCAGTTTATTCAGAGATAAAAAACATAGAGTGTTTGTTTAGGCATATAGGATCTGTCAATGAAGAGCTTTTTTTATTTTTTAATCTTCTGATTAAAATGTAATCACCAAAACTTCACAGTGCACCTTTAAATCCCTTTTCAAGCAAAATTGTCAAACTTTCGCTGGTGCCAAATACGTGAATGCAAGGATTCTGTTATTTATAATAGTAAATTCAGTGTTTGGGTTTAGGACTGTTGGTTGGATCAATGAAGCAATTTGAGAACGTCACTTTGGGAAATTCTAATGAACATTTTCCACATTTCTTTGACATTTAATAGACTAAACGATGAATGGATTTATCGTGGAAATAATCGGCAAAGTAATCAATAATGAAAATAAGTGTTTTCCTTTCTAAGTGAGTAAATGACTTGACTTTCACATTAAATGACTTTAATTTAGACTCATTAGAAAGTCAATTTTGGGACATACAGTATCATGTTAATTGAATCCCTTGTGATCAGGATTCAGCTGAAATATCCTGATTGTATTTTCCTGCACAGATCATGTGTGTTAATATGCTAAAAAAAATGTATCTGATTTGAATGAACACTTTTCGTGGCGGCAGGTGTAACTGCCGGTTGAGGTTGTTAGAATCTTGTCTGTTGAATTTCACACTTTAGAGCCAATCGTGTCTTTTCATTTTCCGGGTGATATATTTAGAAAAACGTTACGTTTTAACATTATGAAATCAAATTACCATTTGAAACAGTGGCCACAGTGTTTTGAATGATGCAATGGAGCTCTACCATCCTTGGGTGCAGTATCTTCAGGAAAGGCTCATAAAGAACCCAGACATAAACACGACTCCACATTTTCCACTAACATTGAAAGCAGCGCTGACATAGAACAAAGAATGAGACTAGAAAACGGACCCAAACTACTAGTCAGTGCTTTCCAAGCACAGCCATTGTCTCACAGTAGGCGTGCCTTTTCCCATTAGCTCAGTTTCATTTAAATATGTAGCCAACCAGGCAACATTGAGGTGGTTTAAGCTTAGCATTGTTCTGGTTGAAGACAGTCGCACCAGATCCTGTTGACATGACGCACATCTCCCTTGTAATTCCAGCGCACAAGTGATGGGTTTAGGCCCGCTTCAACACGGTAGAATTTAGCCGGCTCGTATTATTTGCCATTGTCTCGGATTTAGCTGTACCGCCGAGATTAGCAGCCCCGTCCATTGTCTCGGAATGTTCATGAAATCCCACAGAAAAGTAAAGAGGATCTTGGATTAACAGTCGCTCCATGCAATAGGCTGAGACAGGGAAGGGAAGGGAGAGAGGAAGAGAGAGGGAGAGAGAGCTCCTACTTCTGTACTGTTGGAGTCCAACTGCGGCGACTGCCAGTAAGCACTTCACCGAGCTACAATAGACTTCAAGACAATCACCTTATGCTGTTGTATGGATGCCTCCCACCGGTGTAGGCCGCGAGTCTTCTTTGCAGCGGCAGAACCGGCTCAGTGTATGTCAGTACTGATCCTGACATCTTGTGACTGCTTCTCAGGCTTTTGTCTCGGCTTTTACAGCCTGCTACAAAGCGCCATACATGTTTCACAAGAAAGAGACAAAGTATTAATGAAATGGACAGTGGCCAGTGCTGTAGACATTTTTTTTTTCAGGAAAAAAAATTATAAAATTCCTGGAGAAATCCCCTCTGTCTGTCTGAGATCTTCAGTTCCTCCTCTTTATCTCGATAAATTCTATTGCTTTGGCTTGGAGATGAAAGAACAGAACTGGCTTTCTATTCATTCTAGTTCTCTGCAAGGCGTGAGGCATTGATATCAGCTTCTATGTGCAAAGCATTAGGCAGCGATAACGGCTTTGGCTGTTACACGTATTGGACTGCACACGTTGAATACACAGATGCTCAAAGAATACCTCATGCTTTCTACCAATGAGGCGGCGCAGCGAGACTGAATAGGCACGCAGCGAGCAGGTTAGCTGCTGGAGACGACGCTTCTCGCCTTTTTCGGTTTTGAATTCTGGGTTGCTAAATAGAAACTAGTTCACAGAAAACTTTTCTGTCAATTTGTTGTGGAGGCTGGTGAGTAAAAACATCAGAACTCCCGTATTTGTTTTTACAAATTGGCTTAAAGTCACAGTCAGTAAAAGCCTTCCTACATCTTCCTTTGCTTCACTGCATACAAACAGTTCGGTTCAACCTCATGTGCCCTATCCACACCTGCTCTTAAGTTAAACACCCTGTGGTTGATTTCATTATCTAATTCCAGTCACGCAATTTGTCTAGTTTTTGCACGATTTTGGATAAATGTTATGAGATATTTTTGCATATTGGCAAAAAACAATTAAATGAAAAACAGCAAAGAAAGCCCGTTTTTAACCAAGACTCTGATTCACTATGAGTTTGCCAGGATCATGATTCGAGGAATAATAAATCCTGTTAGCTTGGGTGCAAATATGAGACTTTGATGAGTTACTGTTTTCAGAGCACATCATTGTCCACCTGCATAAATGTCTGTATACACAAACTCATCTCTGTGTGTCTGTTTCTGGATGTGGTAAGTATGCGCATCCATCAGCATGTGTGTGTCTGGTTTGTGTGTGCTTGTGTGTGTGTGTGTGCGTCTGTGCATGCCCACTGATGCGTAACTCTCCAGGTACGCTGCTAGCCTCCAGGGATGAGGAGGTGTTGGAGGTGAAGGCGGGTGATCCGGTGCTTCAGCGGCGACTGCTGCTCCACGGTGGTGGTGATGCCTCGGGCTCCAGGCCCTCCCAGGCCCACACCATTGCCAAAACCCAGGCTGGGGCTAGCGCTGGGCTGGGAGGAGAGGCTGGACTCGAAGCAGGGAGGACGGTAATGGGCAGAGAGAGCGCTGTAAAAAGTAATGCCATGCTTTTGTTTGTTTTCACATTTCATTTCATACGTTTAGCGGCGTAAAGGTAGTATGTTCTTCAGAGCACGATGGTATAAAATGCACTTTCTTTGCACAGCCCTGATCTAAAATCCATTATGGAAGCTAGCAAGGAATCATTCCAGGAACTCGTATACGTTTTTGTAAAAATCTTCTAAAAATTCTGAGGACACACACAAAGAATTAGGCATAATGCCGTGGTGACATTTCATTTTAGACAAATATGATAAGATTTCTGACACTTCTGTACTATTTCTTGCAGCGAGGACAGCGAAGGAGGCGATCCCCCACTACGCCCAGCAGCTGAGGGAGCGCGTGCGGCCTGACATGATCACGCTTGGCAGCCTTTCACTGCAGCAGGTCAGCGCTACAAAGAGGAATATCTGTGTCATCATCCCATATTCACCAGCACATCAGCCACGTCCATTATGCTGTGTATCAGTGGCTCGGGCTAATGGACGCAGGGCGGCGTGCGTGTGCGCGCGTGCGTTCGTCTGTTGTTTTGTCTGCGTGTGTGAGTGTTTCTAATTTTCTTTCTCTTTCTTTCCATATTTGCTCCACTTTTTTTTTTTTTTTGTCCCCAGCCCTTCTTCCCGCCGCTACCTTTATAAAAAAGTTCTGCATTTGATTTGGAGCGCAGATGGTTTGAATCTCAGCTGAATGCATTCATGTGAAATAGCTTTTTCTTTTGTAGAACACGCATTCAAGGTTAGATCGCTCGGCTCGGAGTGTGCGGATGCATTGCGACGATATAATCTACGCCACACGTGACATCCTCACATAATTATTTTATTTGTGGAAACTGTTTTGTTCCGTCTTTGAACTTTGTTGTGCATCATTATGCATATTTGCGTCTGACAGAAGCAGAATTTCCCCGGTTCTATACCCGTCTTATGGTCTTTTCAGGAAAAAAATAGAGCGTGACTACTTTTTTATTTTCCAACTCGAGAGTAGGGATATTGTCAGCTAGCGTCGAGATTTGAGGCTTCTTTCAGAAAACAAGCGTTTGTATCCCGTCAGTCAGAAAGGAAATGGGAGAGGATATACGAGAACACGGGGTTTCCATTGTGTTGGCAAATCGAGAAACCCAGAAATTAACGCATATGTAAACAGAACGCAGAACTTCCATCCACTGTATTTTTAGTTATAATCTCGCTTGAAAAGGGAGTAGGAGTATCACATTATATGAATAGAAAGTCAACGTAATTGGGGAAAAAAATGGTTCAACAATGTCTCAATATCACTTGGAAGCCACAGCAACAGTTGACTCATCCTCCCCTACTGGATAATCAGCGGCATCTGCTGTGTACTGTATCAGTATCGGGATCGGTGTTATCTTATTCTGCCATAATATGTATGCGCTCTCCTACTGTTTCCACACCCACCTCCCATTGAAAGCACATTATCCACCAGAGATTTCACATCTATTTTAAAAATAATAGTGTTTTTCTTCGTTCTCTATTCTGCCGCACAAAGCCTCTACAGGGCGAGACGCTGTCACTTAGCAGTGTCAATGCGTCTGAATGGGGAGTGTGAATGTGCTGACTGAATGTAAAACCGGCAGAAATACTCATCAAACGCTACATGTCTTTAGGGCCTGGCTCGGTATCGATTGCCTGCAGATTGCATTACAGTTGCTCCTTGTGCTTAATTCTGCCATTATGGCGCACTGCACTGTTTCATAAAGCTGCATCCAAAGAAAGTGTGCATGTGTATTTACACGTATTTTCAGCAGGCGGCTCAGAAGGGACCACTGAAGAGGAGTGAGTGGGCAAAGAGAAAGGAGAGACTAATGGCCTTCTTCACTGGGGATGTTAAGGTAAAGGCACATGCACTGTATATATACTGTACGAAGCACGTGTAGCTTTTTGTAGCTACAGCCCAAAATCGTATGCGTAAAGGGACAGTTCACTCTAAAATACAATTTTTGCTCATACCTGAGGTGCTATTTATACATCTAGATTTCTTTTTCTTTTTTTTTTTGGGGGGGGGGGATATTGTGTTGAGTTGAGCATATATATCAGCCATAGAGATTTCTGCCTTTTTTCACATTTCACTCAAGATTATCAACAGACTCTTCATGCGGACGAGAGGCTGATGAAGCTAAAAAACAAAACAAAACAAAAAAAACCTTGCTATCATTACAGCTTAGCTGAGAAGTTTGCATTTTTGTTTACATCCTTGTTGATGATTTTCCATCTGCGCGTGCAGCTCGGTGAAAAGGAAATAGTTCCGACGTGAAACTTCTCACAACAAAGTCTGTGGATTGTCTTGAGTGACCGGAACATGATTTCAGGAAAGAGGCATCAGTGTAGATTTTTACAAATGTGTTCTTCAACACAAGCCGAGTGCCATCTAGTTCCATTATATCTGAGAGAAGACAGACATCTCTGCGGCCATTATCCCCAAAACTGGGCAACTTGTACCAAAATAATCTAAATGTATAAATAGGCAGGCTTGGGTAGTAACAGAATACATGTAATGGGATTATGTAATCAGGATACAAAAGAAGGTAACTATCCAAAAAAAAAAAAAAAATGTAATAAGATTACTGATGCATTCAGTCACAAAGGGGGTTATTAACAAGATTACAATTTCAAAATAAAACCCTGCACATATGATTCTTGAGTGAACAACAAAAACAGTAGTGTGTATTCTGACAGAAAAACACTTTTTATTGAGATTAAAATAAGTCATCTTGATATTTTTGTTCTTTATTCGCATATGTTTTGTAATGAAGTAATCCAAGAGTCACTGGAAGTTACATGATATTGTGATACTTGGAATACGTTACTGACTACATTTTTTAAGAAGTATTCAGTAACTGTGTCAGAGTGCATTTTTAAAGTAGCCCTCCCAGCCTTGTAAATAGCACTACAGGTAAGAGTAAAACTATGTATTTAAAATTTTGGGGGTGAACTGTCCCTTTAACTGGTATTTTTGTTTTCAAAGTGTTTTCATTTGAACCAATCAAAGAAATGAATAATGTCTTACATTATAATTCAGTGTGATGTGGTTTAAATTAAACTGTCAATTAGCTGATAGTGTTAATGAAGGCCAACACATTAACAGTGTTTGTTAACACATCCACTTGAATTTTTCAAAGGAGCCTCGTTCACAGAGAGACGAGACAGTCGGAGGCGCACCGCGGCAGCCCAGACTGAACACGCTGCTTCACTGGTGAGTCCAGCCCATTTCGTATCCCTCTCCATATGTACAATTGATGTCACACGACTGTAATCATTAATTGTGTGAAAAGCATTTGTATTCCCACTGACATTGGAGAAGTCATGTAATTCATATGTCCTCTGCATGGCTTCTCCCGTCGACAGGCATTGCATTGTGGGTAGTATGGCTCCGGGGCGCGGAAATCTGTCCATGTCATTGGGCTCGGAGGCGCATCAATTCTGGGTCCATCCACTTTAGTCTGAGATCACACATCAAATCTCGCAGCGAGAGCCCCGCGGGCAGCCAGCTTAGCATGTTTAAGTTTTTAGTAATTATGGACTACCATGCCGGCTGACATGATAAAATCAAGAAAACTACTGTACACATCAGTATCTTCTCTCGTGTTTGGTTGTTTCATGGGTGGGTGGTAGTCGGACACCAGCTCTGTCAGATGAATGTGGTTCGGAGTTTAGCGAGATGACCTCCTCTCGACAGCCTTGAACCCTGTAAATTCCTTCTGATATCAATGGTGGGTGGCTATTAGACATGGGAGACTTTCTACGCATCACCTAGGGCTACATCTGCCTGAAATTTAATGAGAAATGATTTCACTTTTTCTCTCCCCACGCCTATGAACGAGGAAAGGAAAAAAATAAAAAAAATAAAGGGAAGAGACGCGGAGCTGACTTGTGGTTTTTGTAACAAATGTGTAATTCATTTGTTTCCACTGTTTCTGATTTAATGGAGGTCGAGTAATTGCATTAGGAAGCGCATTGTGCCTTGTTGTGAACTGATGAAAGCACATGTAATACTTTTGATAGGCGAACAGAGAGGAGGGAGAGAGGGAGAGAAAAGGAAAGAAAGAACCCTGTGCCTGCCTTTGATGCCGAGCATTTATTTGCTGAATTATCCTTCCTTTTACAAGCATCTTATCCCCAGTCACAGGCAGGCCAGGGCCCCTGTGATATTGCTTTATTTTGAGGAATTAAGAGAGGTGGCGAGGAGACAGAGCGAAGCAACCGCTTATTACATTACCACTGATAAGATTGAAAGGCCGAGAAAGGCAGAGAGGGAGAGAGGGAGGGAGAAAGACGGGGAAAGAGAGAGGAAGAGGGACCCGGTGGAAAGTGTTTTGTTGTGGTGTTATTAGATTGCGCTGCTGTTGGCTACAGAGTGGAACAACAGAGAGTCCAAAATGCAGGTGGCTGTTAACAGGGTTAGCTCCTCGTGTGTGTTCGTGTGTGTTGTACACGCGCGTGTGTGTGTGTGTGTGTGTGTGCGCAGCAGCGGCACCATTGAAAGCCCGTCACTCAGAGCGCTGGGGGAAGGCCAAGAGGAAGCGGCGGCCAAATATGGCCAGATGACAGAGCTCCCAGAAGCCTCCTGTTCGGCGTCACGGCTGTGGCAGGTGAGATCCGTTTGCGGCTGTTGACTGAGGAAACGAATCGGTGGGAAAGCACACAAACAGGAAGTGACATACCCCTTAATCCGAAAGAAGGTTGTTTCACGGGAGGAGATATTGATCCAGAAGTGCTTCCAAAAAAAAAAAGAGGCAGGGGTGTTCAAAAACGCTGAAATGATGTAATTATGTGAAATCCTGTGATGAATGGGACCTGTTAGAGAATTGGAAAATCACATCCCTTATTTTTTTTTTCCAGTTTTTCAAATTCCCTCACTCCTTTCATTACACCAACGGGAACTGTGTGTGCACATGCCGACACAAAGGCACGCACAGGCACCATACAGCGCTAAGCTAAAGGCTTTCACATAGGGAATGCTAACCATCCAGCCACAATATTTTTTATACAGTCTATACAGTCTTGTGTGAATGGTGTTTGTGGTTTTAGGAATCTAAGTAGGAGGGAGAAGGAGTCTTTGGAGATGGAAAAAAAAGGGGAACAGAGGGAGAGGAGAGAAAAGAGAACCAAGTGGGGAAAAAGAGAGGAGGGAAGCTGCAGCTTTAGCGGTAGCATCACCAGCTGTGGGAGGAGTGTGCTGTTGTGTTGCATCTGGGGATGAGGCTGCCATGCCACCGTGCTGGCTTAAAGATGTAATGAATCTTCAGTCGGGGGCTTTCCTTCCAGGGTGACAACTGGCTTTGAGGAAGGTTGTAAATGCAGGGGAGATTGTGGTATAATTCCTCAGACTGGCGTTTGTGCCCCCCAGTCACCATTCGATTATCTCCCAAATTGCTGTGTTTCACTGAGATAAAGATTTTTTATGGCTTGCTGACTTGAAACAACCGGCACAGGCAGAATAGGGGGCAAAAGAGGGAGAGGGAAAAGAGAGAAAGAGAGACAGAGAGAGAGAGAGAGAGAGTGAAAGAGAGAGAGAGAGAAAGCAATGGCCAAACCTGCCACGCATAGTAATTTCCTTTGGTAAATGACAAAATCTTTGTTTATATGACATTTCCCTAAAATTACTGCAGCGAGATGAATCTGAAATATAAAATGTCACATTTGGCATGCAAAACTATGAAAATATATTTCTGTGCAAAATTCATGGAGGCATTTAATTTAGAACGTGTTTAATAACTAAGGCAGCCTGCATCAGTAATCCTGCCCGGAGGTCCCAAAAAGATTGTCATATTTATTCTCTCCTTTCTTCACCCCCCTCCTTCATTCCGAAGCCAAAAAATTTTAAGGGTAAATGTTCATTGTTAATTAAGATTTACTAATTAAAATGAAAATAATTAACGAGAAAGCTTAATCTCTGAATATTAGCCCATACTTAGAAAGAAAGGAAGTTTTTGTATGTGGCATTTCCTGTCTCTATTAAGAGTGCATTTTGTGATCAGTCAATGTGTGGAAAGCCCTGAAAAGATATTTCAGCGAAAGGACGGCCGCTTGCCAGCAAAACCACGGAGGATCCCTCGCTGGAGCCTTTGATCTCATCTGTAGGAGTGCTGTAATGTTATGGCACTTTAGGCACAACTCAGGCTCGGGGCAAACAAACCACCTCTGATATGGAAAATTGGCTCACTTCACCTTTTACCTTCGCCTTGCTGTCTTGACTGTCTGTCGCGACGCCTGTGCGCGCATGTGGGCCAGATAATAACAATACCTCTTAAAGACATACATAGTGCAAATTGGACACCAGTGTGATTTGATTGTTTGTTGCTTCTTTGCCTCTTTTTTTTTTTTTGCTCCTTTCTCCTCCTCCTCCTCTTCCTTTCCGGTCTGCGCGCATGCATCTCATTCCAGTGTGGGGGTTTGGAGGCCTTCATCACCTCCTCCCAAATGTGAGATGTGTGGGCTAAACCGCTTTGCCACCAATTATACTAATTTCACTTCTGCCTAAATTGTTTTTGTTGTTTTGGTATGCAAAGATGCTCACAGTGGGGAGATTGAGGGGCATTACTGCGGGGCTCAGCACACACCTTCCCCCCTTGCAGGCTGGCAGAGCAATGGGCACCGCCAGCCGCTGCTAGGTGAATGTGTGTGCGGTGTGTGTCTGTGAAGGGGATAGGGACAGTCTCAGTGTACTGTACAGTAGACCAAACAGTGGATACCGCGTATGAGTGTTGCAGGCCCTGAATGCTACTATGCCATCGATTGGTATTGAGGGCTTTAATTGCCAGACACTCAAAATTTGCCTTAGGGAGTCGGTCAATACAGGGTAAATTTGAGTACATAAAATAAATGGGCATTAAGAGATGAGGCTTAGATAATCAGCTAAAAATAAATACCTGTACTTAAAAGAGGAAGGGACAGGGTAGGATAGAACAGAACAGGATATGATTGGATGAGAGAGGATAGGATAGAAGGAGATATGAGAGGATAGGATAGGATTCAGAGGTGGAAAAAGTATTCAGATCTTGTACTTAAGTAAAAGTAGCAAGACCACAGTGTAGAAGTCACAAGTAAAAGCTCTGCATTTAACTTTTATTTTTATTTTAGTCAAAGTACAAAAGTATTAGCATCACAATATACTTAAAGTACCCAAAATAAAAATACTCTTTATGTGGAATTCAGAATAGTGAATAGTATATTTTGTGAATTATTGATGTATTAATATGTTCAACACTTTCAAGTTGAAGCTGGTGGTTTAACTACAAATTTCCCCTCAGGGATTCATAAAGAATAATCCTAATCTACAGTACTGTAAAGTAACTTGTAATTTAAATTGACCAAGCAATTTGTGGTATAGTAAGTACATTATTATCTGAACATACCTCTGAATTGTGGTGGTTTAGAAATATAAAGTGGCAAAAAATGGATATAAAAATCAAAATGATATATAAATACAGTGGTTGAGTGAATGTACTACACCACTGACAGGGATGAGATGGTATATGTTCGGCTGGAACAGAAGAGGAAAACAAAAGGAAGTTATGGGAACAAACGGATAGGATTAGAGCATGACCATTACTTGATTTTTGGGGCCAACGCCAATAATATTAGGAAGTAAAATATTCCAATATTGAAATTTAGACTGATATACACACATTTTTTGCATTGATCTTTCAAATGTGGTTATCAAACACTTGAAACAAAGATGTAACAGAAGCAGGATATTTCTAATTACTAAAAACTGTATTGTCTAAAATGATACCAGTGCACTAAAACAGTAGACTTGCCGGAAATGTATTAATTATAAGTATCCAAAGGATCTTTTTCTGCATTGTAATTTCTTAAAACTAAATCTTCATTTTGGCAAATATTGGACATTGGACAAGATTTACAACAATACCAATATATCTGTGATAGGCCAATTGATTTATCAGCTGGGCTCAGGGATAGCAATCTTCTTACTTGATTATGATACACGTTGTACTAAAGTGGTCTGATGATCACAGTTAAATTCAGGTAAAGAGGTCATGAAACTAATCAAGATCCATATTCAGAAGCCCCTAATGTCCATGTAAAATGGCAGCCTGCCCAGTAATCTTGGCCTCTGCTAGATGAACAAATGGCAGGACAAAATGTCCCACCAGCCAAATAATGGACCAACCAACACTGCTATTGAAGATTAAAAAAAAACAACAAAAAAAACATACAAATGGTGATAAAGACCAAGTGACTCTGTTTAAGCCAGATTGACTTTTCATTCAGTGCTGTTCAACAGATGCCATAGGGGACAAAAGACTGAATATGCATTTATATTGTTCTCTGATTATGTTTCAGAAAAACACTGAACGTTCTAGCCAGCATACCCTGTTACTCATCCTAAGCCCTGAAAAAGAGGCACATGTCACCAAAACAAACAAGCATATAAACAACAAGTGGGCTGATGTAGCCTGAAGGTTAGTGGGATGAGCTCGCTACCAGGAGGTTGGCGTTTTTTGAAACTTTTATCTGAATGGGGGGAGAAATAAAAATCACTCTCAACTTTGATAACAAGCAATGCTGATGTGCCCTCGAGCAAGGCGCTTCACGGAGATCAGTAGACGCAGGCCTGCAGCTGTACTGGGCATGCCTGACACGTGTGACTGTTTGACTGCATGTGGACAAAGACGCCTCCCTCGTTCAGTAAACACCTGAAATAAACAAACAAAAAAATGACTCCACCCAAAAGTGTGGAATTACATCATCAAATATGTAGTTTTTGGCCTTAAAAAGGGTTATAAGTACTTCTCTCACACAGTGGATGTGCTGTTTTATCTCCGGATGTGCATACAAAGTTAATAATACAGGGGAAAGAAAATGACTAGAAATATTGTTTTTACTTTCCTGAACCTACAAGGCAAGGAGAGTGGACTGCTGATGAGAAGAACTGTGGAAAATGGGGGATGTGATAAGTAACCAAGCTTTATTTACATAGCACTTTTCCAAGCAGTAGTTACAAAGTGCTCGACAGAAGTAGTGGTGAAGGGGCAGTGCAGATTAGATAACATAACTGTTGACAGCATTTACAACTGTGGTCAACACGGTCGCCTCGCAGTGTCAACAAACTGTTTGTCTTAGAGGCAGGTTAGCTGTTTACTTAGGTAGGTGTGTGATTGCTGCAGTTGATGTTTAAGTGGCAACTTGCAACATCCGGCTAACAGACCTCACACCATTAGCTCGATACAGTTGACGAGCACAAATACGTACTGACCCTATGGTCTTACTGTGATTATCTTCAGGATATGTGTCTCTGATAAGATACTAATGTTTGTAGAAGCTTGTCCTATTTCAATTCAGATGTGGTGTGAGACAAAACAGAATCTCTACTTGGTCTGTGAGGCATGAACGTTTTTTCTCTTGAGGTATATCACAAGATGTAAAAAAAAATACACTTTATAAAAAGGATACCAATCATATACTTAAGTCATGATTAACTAATGCATGACTCCTGATGATTTAATGCACAAATGAATACAGAATGTATCATGAATACTTGTAGGTCACCATGATCATAAGAGATTTGTTCACACTTAATAGATTTTGTTGCATATCAATAAATGTATGTAGAAACTGTGATTAACATTTGCTAACTGAAGTGTGAACTAATTGCATAAAGCCATTCATCAGTTAACCATTACTTAGATGTCTGAGTTATACATTTATTATAGAGTGTTACGAATGTTGCAATCAAATCTCATGTTCCTCATGTTGTGTGTTAAAGGTGAACTACAGCACCACTCCCCAGCCCGTGGAGGTCTGTGTGTGCTGCCTAAGAGCCACCAGAGACAAACTACCCGGGGGCCTCTACACTGTCAGTGTGTCCCTTCACAGCCGTCTCGGGGGTCCAGCTCTGGCATGGGGCAGCGAGAAAGAGCAGCGACAATGGGCGGTGTCCACCGAGCCAATCAAGCATCGCGGCCGCTTCTACGACACTGATCTGCACTTTAACCAGAGCCTGTTCATGGTGAGCAGTTTTTTTTAAGAGATGTTGCACAAAAGCAGAAAATTGTACAAGCAAAAATATTAACGGTCATGATACTGGGAAAATTCATAAATCACATTATTTTAAGCATTTTCAAAAACAGCCCAGAAGGCATCAAAAACACCTCGCAACTAAATTCAATTCAAATAGATTTCTTTAATTTTACATTTTATGCAAATCTTCTGGCCCATACTTTTATTTTGGGTGTCTGCTGTAAAAATGTTGATAAGCTTTAATGTTTAAAAACATTATTTTCTTTCCTCACTCTCTGTCTTACGACATAATCTTTAGTACCTGTCTCTTTAAGGCCCCCCCTCCTGAAAATCTCTGTCTGCTCCGATTGGTCGGCTCTCACAGGAATGAGCAGGGACTGCCTACCGTGTTTCCGGATCAGCTCTGCCGTTGCTTTTTTTGCAACCACAGCTGTGCTGGGGGCGGGGCTAAGGGGCGGAGACTGAAGAGTTGTGACATCACAATCTTACAGAAGTCCTGACGGCTTGTTTGTAGACGAAGTTTCAGAATACGGGCTGTGTGGATTTAGCATTTTTATACTTTGACAGTGTTTATATAGCATCTAGACCTGCTTTATAATTAAAAATATATGCAAATTGCACGTACATATATCTATATATCCATATATATATCTATATATATAAATGTATGTATGTATGTATGTATGTATGTATGTATGTATGTATGTATGTATATAATCAACCAGTAACTGGTTTAGTTGTCAGTTACATTCACAATACAGACTGTAGACTTGAAAGGGAAAGGAAGTGACTCTGGCCACTAAAGAGATCTGCATTTCCAGATACTGGTAACATGTTGCTTTCCTCAGTTGACACTAATATGTTTTTATTCAACAAGGAAAGGACAGAATCAGGTTGTGATTTGTCACTGTGCAATTTTATTTAATAACAATCCCTTTATTGATATGACGCTTGGGGATTCTGGTTTGAATATTTCTTTCATTTTTTGGGGGGGAATAAATATAAAACATCTCTTATCTGAAAGTAATTTTGACACCGGGGGGACCCTTTATTAAAGCACGCTCGCTGCCAATGAAATGGGCGAAGCCTTTGTTGCGAAATTCGATGGAAAATTTTAGCAAGCCGCGATCTTAAAAACAAACAGTCCCCTCAGATAAAAACAAACAATAAAAACATGCTGTACTAATATGACAGAACCTACCATACTGCATGTTTAGTCTTTTTTTTTTTCCACCACAGCACTTCCAAATTCATCTTCCTCTTTCTGTTGTCCTAGGTTTCATCAGTTGCAGTGAAGACGGAGTAGCTTCTAGATTGAAGGGGTTATGAGAAGTTATATTGCTGTAAAAAAGACGGGATATGAAAATATGCCACACACAGCCCCTAGGTTTCGCTCCGGGGATCTCCATATGAATAAAACAACAACTTTTCAAACATGACATTTAATCCATGCATGTAAATCAAACCCAAGATCAATTATTCATTTATATAAGGAAGTAATGTTTTATTGGAATGAAAATGAAGTACAAATGCATTGAAAAATTCAGTGTCTGCTCTACATGTCTTTGAGTCTAGCTGCATCGGCGGGGATAAAGGAGGACATGGAAAACTTGGGCAGAATTGACTAAAATGTAATATTTTGGGAGAGTATTAAGAATCGCAACCTCCATTTCCAGTGCATAGCGGAAGACTCGACGTGTTTTCACATTTGGTCCTTTGGATGAAACAACACAGCAGATTACATTAGATGAGATCTATACACATTTCACAACCACTTCCCTAAACCTCTTGATACGAGGGAAAACATCCTCTATAGAAGCTGCGCTAATCTCAAAAAAACCCACATAGTCGTTTTAGACGGCCGATATTGACCAGTGGATTAGAAATCTCTGTTTAGGTTCATTCATTGGCGATGTGCGCGCAGTACCAAAGACTCACAAGAGAAACCTTAAAAACAGAAGCCACTAAATCCAGTGTCCCTCCTGATCCCATAGAGTTTTGTTACCGGCTCAGAAAGGGCTTCCACAGTGTTCTGATGGCAACTCTAAAGGCCTTAGCTGGAGCATTTAGCACATGTGGACACTGTCAATGTGCTGGTGGGCGTTTTCATTGAGCTCGAGCATCCTGATAATATTGTCTCCGGCTCCCATCAAAACATAAAGAACGGGGTAAAAGCTGGCACAAACTGAATGCGGACCTGGGATCTGATTCAGAGGTAAAAAAGGTTTAAGTATGGCATGCTAAATGCCTCATGTCACTCTTCCTTCCCTCCTCTCCTCCTCGCCAAACCCTCGGCTGCGCTTTAAAGACAGACCTGTTGTTGTCGTCCTCATTGATAGCGGTGGAAACGCTGATCAGATTTGTCTGAGACTATCAGGATTGGCTTGGATGTTTTTCTCTCTCTCCCCTTGCCCACACTATAGCGTGCGATTTCAGGAGTGCTTGCAGTGCCTTCTAAGAGGAAATGAGGAATTAGTGATGGTAAGGGGAAGCCAGGAGCTTATTTTCCTTTCCTTTCCTCCCTCTCTCTCCTCTCTCTTTTTTTTTTTTTTTCATTCGCCCTTTGTCTTGTGTGTCTGGGTTTGGATTTAGACAGAAACAGTGCAGTTCAGTTGGAGATGCCTTGGATATGCTGGCGAGTGGGAGCACTTCTGAGAAGTCGGGCTCCACAGTCTTTGTGCAGTTTTTACGCCAAGTGGGAGAATGTGCACGATAGGATTCCACATTTTAATATTAAAGGAGGATAAAGAATGAGTGAGGAGGACAAGAGAAAAAAGATGAAAGGTCCGAGGAAGTGCATACGGTGATCCATGTATCTGTTCTTGTTTCTCTTCTACTTTAAAAAAAAAACAAAAAAAATCTTTTGTTGGTCACTGAGGAAGAACTGAGTCATCTCGCACAATGATAGTCACTATTTTTCCTCGCTTCTTTTGTGCACATATGCGCTCTTTTACAAAAAAAAAAAACAACAACTATAAAACATCAGCCTGTTTTGAATTAAAGAAGATGTTTCTAATGGCTTAAGCAGCTCCTCCCGCAAACACAGGAAGTGAGAAAACCTCTGAAGCACATCATCCAGTCCCGCAGTAACACTTCCCACATACACATATGCGCCAACAAGCCCACATGTCAGCATGCAGGCACGTCACACATATGCAGTCGCGCATGCACACAAATTACTATTTATGCGGGTCATATTTCTTACAGTAAATGAATAATATGAAATATCCTCAATATCCATAAGCCGTGATATTATGCCATAAATTTGTGTCCTGAGTCAGACACTACTACCCATCATTTCGCAGGTGCATACCAAAAGCAGATTATCGGCGGGGGGTGGTGGGAGGGATACACATGATTTATGTGTTAAAACAAGTCTCCTGCGTTTTCCATTACAACTAATAAAGGGATAAAATATTTCCACCCCGTGATGGATGAAGTGGCACACACCTCACTGTCAGTTCATTTTTTAAGCAAACCCACCGCTCTCCGGGTAAATAAGAATGTATGTGTTTGCCATCGACTGCTAACCACTAACACTTTTTGCTTCATGCGAGATACCCTTAATGTCATCAGTGTGATTGATGGCGGCCTCACCGCGTTGCAAATTCACTAACCGTCAGCTCATAGACTGCAACGGGAATCCCAACTTCTCCTCCACCCCTGCGACTGATGCAGGCAGTCTTTATCATTCCGGCATCTCCTTTGAGGCAATTTGCAGAGCCGGACGGGTAAGAATGGCAGTTAAAAAAGGCTCCGAAAAAGAACACGGAAATAAGTTAAAGGAGGATTCAAGACTAGGATGTGAATTAAGTGGCTCCCTGGGGGCCCCTGTCCTGTTTGCTACCCTCTCTGTGTCTGTTTGAGAGCAATACGCTTGCGTCATTGTGTCTGCATATGTGTGCATACGTTAGTGCGTGCGCCTGCAGGCGTGTGTGTTCACCTGAGTGGAGCTGTGGCCGACCTTTGGCCTTTATGTGTGTCTGCAGATCCTACCTGCCGCCTGTGAGGTCGTCCCCTCCATGGTGCTGGTGTTCAAACTGATCGCGCTACCAGGACACGGCAGCCACATCAGCTCCGCGATGGCTTGGGGGGCATTTCCTGTTTGTGGACCGGGCCTCGGTCACGTCCAGGGCAGGTGTGTCAAAGGCAGATCGAGGATAGCTGTTGGACCTCAAGGAGTTTGTACTTTGTATGTAGAAGTATTTTAGGTCAGTAGGCCACCATGAATCCCGGCAAAATCATCCCGTTTTGATGTTCGGATCGAACACCTTACGTGTCTATTTGACATTCACTGCCACTAGACATCGCACAAAACAAATGCCTCAAACGCTTCATTTTATCAATAAGGTTGGAAAAAAAGAAATATGCATGCTGCTCACAAAACTCAGATCAAACTCCCAAACTATACAGTGCTGATCAAAAATGGATAAAGATTTTTGTTACTGCTGTATAGAACTGTACTGTTTGGCTGTAATACGTGAGAGTCTGTGACGCACATGCACTATATACACATAACCTTTAAGTTTAAAAAAAGAAACAGTCTTACTTGTTGAGCGGAGAGCTCGTGTCTACTTTGCTCATCGTGCATCTGGTTGTACAGTGACTATTACCGGTTATGTGTCATTGACCCAGGTTTAAAACCCCTCTGCTCAGGGGGGAGCCCAGCACACAAGTGGACCAGTTTAAAAAAATTGAAGCCCTCATCTCCTCTGATCTGGACCACTGGCTGTGCAACCTGTACTTTCAGGTGTGTTCGTGTGTGCGATCAGGGAACATGTGAATGCACGTTCTCTAATGAAGACTCTTATTATTACAATTATTTTATATTAATAATCGTGTGCAGGTATGAGTTACGTTTTGTAAGATTAAATCATATGCTTGTGCGTGCATTTCCTCCCCACTGTTATTCGGGAGGCAGCGTGGTGGTTCTGGGTGGATGGGGGTTGAATTTTTGGGGGTTTTTCTATGATAAAAAGCTTTTGCAGAGCAATTGGAAATTGGCCCCAGAGAGCAAACAAGAACCACATCTTTACCCAGCCATTCCGGATGCATTTGAGCTGATGCATTGATTAGATTAGTAAACATCTTAATTGAATTAAACGCCAGAACAAAGCTCTCTGTCTTGGGTTTGTCTCTTTATTTGTCCCTTGGACTGTGACATGTTGTTTGTATTACTCCATTATCATTACTGCCGCTTTGATTTCTGAGGGATGTAAATAGCCACTTTTTTGTGCATGTTTGCGGATGTACAGCGCAATAGGATGTACAACACTCATATTAGTCACAATTATGGTCTTAATTGAATTATTTCATGCCATTATGGCACACTATGACAAATACTAATAGTTAGCTATGTCTGCAGTTTGATCACTAACACCTGTAGTGTAATTACAGACACATGCTGTTTTCCCAAAACAGTGATGATGCAATGGAACGATATGAACATAACTGCTGATGACATTAACATGGAGAGGTTGTATTAATGTTCACTGAACCCATATGTAGACCTCCAACACACCCTCTTGTTTGTGGTGTTTCAGGTAAAGAGGCTCCCTTCTGGAACATCTGGGGGGCCGGAGCGCCGCATCACCCGATCGATACCCCCTCCTAACCCCGCGGTCCTGCCCCAACCTGAGGTCCATCACGAGCAAACGCAAGGCCAACTGCCACTCCAGCCCCAATCGCAGCCCCAGCTCCGTCCTCACCCCCTTCACCCCCAGCCCCAGTTGTATCCCCACCAGCAGCCGCACGCAGGCCCCGGCAGAGGAGCAGGAGAGCCCGCTGTGGTACACTCTCACCGGGGGTCCCCTCTCCACCTGTCAGCTGACTCGGCTTGCTCTTCCTCATCTCTGCCAGGTAGGGGTTCACTGTAAAAAAAAACCCCCGACTATGCCACAGTGGGGAGAAAATGTCACCCTAATGTCACAAGCGCTGGGATGAGAAGAGTGGCAGGCCTCACTCCCAGCAGTTCTGGGCTGACGTGGATGTGCTCGAGGGCAGGGTTGGGTGGAGCCAGTGGGCCGAGCTTGACAGATACAAGTTAGGTCAAACAAAGGGTGTTTTCTCAGTTAGATTATATGCAAAAAGCCAACAGATACACTGTAGCATTCGTGTTAGTTCAGGCAAATGTTTGAGCAGCAAGCACGACACTGACAGACCTTGAAGATAATCAGATAAAACTTTTGGATAATACCACCACTTAAATAAGTAAACACACCCTCTTCAGTTTGATCCCATGGGAAGCTATATGTCATCTTGACAGCAGTTCAAATTTAGATAGTAAATTTAGGCTCAGTTTTCTGTCATTATTGTAATGAAAATATATACCTGATCAACAGATTAGCTGACACACTATCAAGCTTGTGTGTGTATCCTGCTGCCATCTTTAAACTTGGCTTAACTTAATTTTGCCAGTTAAATGTTCAGACAGTGTAATTGAGAATTATCAGCAGGCACTGTTTTCTACATTTACATTCTTGTGGTGATTGCTGTTTAATCTACATATTCCAAAGTAACCTAAACTACACAAAGCATTTTGACTCTGCAGTTTTATTGTTGCTGTATTACTTTGCCATAACATATCATAATATCATCTTATCATGCTCTGGATTTAAAGTACTTTACACTCCTAAGATCTTTTTGTAGACTCTGTAGATTGTTGCATGTGTTATAAGATAGGGTTGAGGTATAGATAGTGTTCTTTTAATTAATATGAATATCATCTGCGTAAAATGTGTCAAAATCCTTACTTGTGATGGATGACAAATCCTCATTGGATAGCCGGCTGAAGTTGAAAACCAACTCATTCTCAACCCTCTAATGGTCAGTGCCCTTAAACTATGCGGTCTAGTTAGCAACAATACGTTACATTCATTGACCGGTTATACTTTCAAAATAAAGCATGCTGACAAACAGTTGACATTGTATCACGTGTTATAACCGTATATCACGGTTTGGTTAGGTTTAGGCCCAAAAACGACTTGGTCAGGCTTTGGTTCCAAAAGTACCTGGTTAGGGTTAGGAAAAGATCATAGTTACTTTACGTCACTCATGTAGCGTTATGTATTTATTCCGTAAATGCTTCTCTTACTCTTTAAAAACACTGATCTGAAGCTAAATTCTTTGGTTGGTTGATTATTACTTTTTATGTTATTTATCTGCTGCTGCGCTTTGGTTAGGTTTAGGCACTAAGACTACTTTTGTTTTGGAAAACATCATGTGTACGTTACGTCACTCACATAATGCAAATCACCCTTGACTCTTGGCTACAAACAGGACTTTAACCCTGGCCTCCAGGGGGAATGCCTGTTAAAGCACCACCCAACCACCCCTGCCACACTATGACTTGGATCTTTCTCGCTATTTATACTACTGCAATAGAGGGGCACTTCAAGAAGTGATGCTACAGGGTACCTCCAGCATTACACTTAGAAGATTAGGGCCACTGACCAGGCTGCTGTATTTGACGCGCTGGAGTGAAAATGGGCTGTAAAAGTTCTCTCTTCTCTTCAGTTCTCTTGCTCTTGTGATCCAAAACATTGAGCTGAAGCTTTTTATGCTGTTGAGTAAAGAGTTTTCTAAGAAACAATTAATACAGCAGCTTCTGATCAACACATATAAATTTCAGGCTTAAATGAGCAATTTCTTGTTTAAACACCGCCCATTCAACGTAGTTATATGGATCCAGAAAATGTAGTTGGTTGAACAGATACAGATAATGGCGTACTCACTGATCCTTATTAGACAGCATGTATTACATTAGGAAATCTCCGCCAACGCCCAACAGTCCCCGAAAAATATGGATTTCTGTTATTATTTCAAATAGTACTGGAACACTCAAATGTCATCTGATTTTCCTTCCTTTTCATTACTTTTTTTTTTTAAGAGGCACTGGGATACAGAATGAAATGATTTGAGATAGCGAACAAACTATTGCAGCAACTGCATAGTGACTCAGGGGTGAGTGCTGCTTTACAGAAAGAACGGTCTTTCTGTGTGGAGGTTATATGTTCTCCCCGCATTCGTGCGATTTTCCTTCAGGTGATCTGGTTTCCTCCTACAGTCGGAAGACATGCAGGTCAGGTTGATTTGAGACTCGAGATTCCCAGGTGTGAATATGATTATGTTTCCGTGTTTTAGTCCTGTGATGGACTGGAGCTCCTTTTGCTTTTCTTTCAGTGCACGCCGGGATGTACGCTCCGATACGATCCTGAATTGTGTCCGTCAGCCGTTCCGACGTGGTCGCCCCTGCTTATGCGGTGGTCCAGGCCAATTCATGCCACGACTTCGACCACATCTGGGGGTGGCTAATGACTTCTGTTAATAGCAATTAGGATCCACTTCCTCATTTTAAAAACACGCTTTTCTCGTTTCCCACCTAGTTCGAAGTCGTCCAACATCCCAGCCACTGCCAGGAATCAAATACAGGCTCATTTGGTATTGATCTACTACAAAGGCGACTGGCTAGCTTCTTTGTTATTAATACATCCCCCTTTTTTTCCTTCTCTTTTTTTTTTTTTTTGCACGCACAGCTCATCTTTATTTAACAGTCCTCAAAAGTTTCTGGGGTGCTCTGCTTTAAACATCACACAGGCTTTTTAATTACAAATGAGTTGTGACAGGTCTGCTGGGTAGCACCCTGGCCCATTTTAAACGTGATGCCGGCTGACAGCTTGGCAGTGTTCTCCCAGCACTGAAACATGTGGAAGAAATTGGTCTTTTACATTTCACAGCTTGTCGCTTCCTCCGCCGACTGACCTGTGACCCCCCACAGAGATCCTAACGCCCACAAGGGAAGTGTCCCCAACGAACTGACTGCCTTTCCAGGGAGGGGAGAGAAAGCTAGGCAGGGAGGAAGGGAGGGAGGGAGGCACTCACTATGGGAGATTTATGTTCTGCCACGCAAGGCAAAAGGTACCAGGTCCCTTCAACACACACGGCTGCATACTCCGGCACACACACACACACACTCTCGCAGCCAGGTGAGGAGGTTGCTTGGGAAGTGAACCCGATCCGTAAGTGAAATAGCGGATCAAAAGTTGTCCCGCACAACACCTCACCCGCCGCTACCTAAGCCAACCTGACGTTTGCGCCGCATTTTGCATACAGACCCGTTCATTTTGCGTTACCTCTGGAGCGAATTATGGCGTTCAGATGGGGGAGATTACGTCAAGGTTGCGGGGAGCGATTGGACGGACAACTTTAACCCAGCCAAAAAATGGAAATCCAATTCAGCGCAGAGAAGAAGAACAAATTATCCCCCTGTTCGTCAGTCCTCTGTCAAGTCTGGGGGTTTCAGACGTTTCCTTCCCATTTCATGCCTCTCTGTTTCTGATGTGTGCAGATCGCTTTTCTCTGCGCATGTGGCGCCTGGATTTTCCTCATTACCCATTTGTCTCGGAATCAGGACAAGTATACGGAGACCTCTTGTCACGGCGATAACGTACACACACAGCAGAGCTTGACAGTGAGACTGGAAGTTTGTATTCCTGAGGCCTTAAGTTAATTAATCCCCGTAGAAAAATCACAGTGTGCGGTGAGGTGTCTATTACAGAACAAAACCTGACATCCCAATCCGAGATAATAACTCTGACAAGTTTTGATCGAGAAATCACAAGATTACTGTAAGTGCCATTGTGCAGGCATGGACGGTTTTTTGTGTTTTCGGATTCACTTGCTATTGGATGATGATAATTCTAATTTACCTCAGCTGACTCGTCCAAGCATAACGAAGTGTATTTGGCTTTTTAACGTAGAGATTAGCTGGAGGCACACTGGGTTAAGTGACCTTTCACATTAGCTGAATGATCCAGTTACGTTGGGTTTGTTTGAACCCAAATGACTAATTAGATTAGTGTCTTGTTTCATGATCGCCTTTAGTGGATCACTATGCACACAGATGATTCTGCCACAACTGTATCACTGCTTCATTTCTCTGCCGTTTTTTTTTTTTCCTTTTTTCTTTTACAAATGCATCGTAACATCCATCCCCTTGAGCACCAATGGTGATTTCGAGGATTTCTCATCTAATGCCTTCTTTGGACCGCTGCCCCGCACTTTCAGGATGTGCTCCGCTCCAGGCCGGTCCCAGTCATCGGAGTTTAAAAAACCACAATGTTACATCATACCCTCTCAATCAGTCGCACTGTGCATCTCGCCGATTAATTCAACAATGTCCGGATTCCAAATGAATGGGTTCAACCTTTTGAAGCCTGTTTGCAGAGATACTCATGTAATGCTCACAGTGGGTGTGCAAAAAAACAAGCCCAAAGGACTCCACGTGGGGGACGGATACAGAGCGTACGGGACGAACACGCCCAAAGGTGACAGCGCCTCGCCTCCGAAACGCACCGAGAATCCCCCGTTTCTGTGTGATAAGACGACTGCAGCCTTTGTGAGCACGATTAAGACAGATTTGACTTTCAAGAGCGACAGACTTCACCGGCGAGAGTGAAAAAGTCTTCAAACAACACACTAACATGCACACATAAGTGTCCGTTGCTGCGATCGAAATGTGATGGATTACAAGAAGATAAACTCTTGTGTGAAGCGACACCGGATCCGCACAGTATCGTAGCAACCTCAACACATACCCCGACATGGACTCGGGGGTAATCCGTGAGTCACTGACCTTCGATCCCTCTGTAACTTTGGACCAGTCATCAGGCAATTAGGGGCCTAGGTGAGCCAGAGCCGCCATCTCAGCCTGGTTGCATCTCGACGGTAACACACTGATGGGGTCTCGACAGTGTTATGGCCTTCAGGCTTTTCTCCTTCCTTGGTTTTTTTTCGTGTGTGAGCGAGGCAGAAAAGAAGTGTGATGAGCTATGTGTTTGTGAGGTACACTCACTTCTATTTCTACCCTTGAAAATGTTTGAGCATGTATGCAAGTGTCTACATATTAATATCTTTGTTTATACGCTTTTTCTGTGTGTGGGTGCGTCAATGCAGCGTATGCACCGGATGAGTACGTGTGTGTGTGTGTGTGTGTGTGTGTGTATGCCCTGGTCTTAACACAGCTCAGAGCGCAGCGGGATAACAAGGAGTTTGTTGTTGGCCTTGAGTGCCCGGAGAGGCTGGAGTTGTGGCAGCTCCAGCGCTCCGAGTTCACAGACGTAGCCCTCAGCTGTCGGTGATGTCGAAGCTGTCGATGCTGCCTCCGCGCTCATTCTGGTTCCACGGCGTCTGCGCATTAGCAAGCGGGGCCCGGCGTAATGAGTGTGTGCATTTGTGTGTGTGTAGTGTGAGAAAGCGTCCTGATCCATGGTGGTCCAAGTCTGTGGTTTCTGTTTGGATTGAAGTGTGTGTTGTGTGTTGTTGTAGGGCTGCTTTACCCCGTCTGCACAGCAACACACACGTACGCACTTTATTGAAATGTAATTATTGCTGGAGTGCACCTTTACCCAGAATTTGAGCAATAAACTATTAAAACAATGCACCGCAACTCAATGACAAATTGTTGATTTAAGAAAAAAGTTAGAAATGCAGAATGTATTATTTTTAAATACATAAGTAAATACAGTCTGAAAAACTACAAAAATGTTCTCATATTTTTGTATATTTAGCCAAAAAAAAAAGGTCTCTGACTTTGCCCTTTTTGGTACAAACCCCCCCTCACTTTATAAGCACTTTTCCATCTTTGGCATTTTATTTTTTTTTTTCTAATGCATTTTCAGAGTGTAACAGTTCAGGCATTAAGATTTGCCTGATGTGAGGTTACTAGACTCTTAATGCTGACATGAAATTGAGCATATAGTTATGTAATGTCATGAGAATGTGGAAAAATAATGAATTATTTTATCCCTGGAATAGAACAAATATAACCTTATTACCTTGTAACTGTAGGCGCTCCAAATGCTTACCAGCAAAGCTGTGGTAATTAAAAACTACATCTGCGTTAGGATGAAATCTGATTTCAGACTACCTCCAAAATAGCAATGAGCAGACTCTTCCTGCCATTTAAGTACATTTAAGCTGTCAGAAGGATTTCTGATGCGTTGCCTGCATTTAAGTTATTATTACTGATATATTTAATCCCGCAGCAAGAGAAAAATTATATCATCGCAGAGGTTTCCATATGTATTATATAGATGTGACTGGTTCCACGGGGGGAAAAAAGTTTCACATAGTGAGATTTTTACATGTATCAAGCTAAGGTTTACTTAATTACAACCTCCAGGCAATGCAGGAACCCTTTTTTAAATTCTGTGAATGTTAATATGCTAAATAATGCAGATCTCCGACTCTTCAAGCATGAGACACACATCTGGCGGCTTACCATTTAAATTACAGCAAAAAAAAAGGAAAGAAGAAGAAGAGTGAGACAGATAGAGAGAGAAAGGGGGGGGGAAAAAAAGAGGGTTAGGATGAAAAAATACTTCAAAAGTAATTTTCCAAAGAAGAGAAGAATGGGGAAATGTATTACAACCAAACTTAATTTCTTTTTCGATTTTTCATCACTTCTAATTGCATACATTAGAGCGTCGAGGCTGGGAAGGCTCAGCTCTGAGATTGTGGGAGACAGAGATGACTGTGCAGTGGGAGCTCCAGAAGTTAACACTCCGGCTCCTCTCTGTGCAGAGGAAAATCAGCCTTTGTTGCTTTTTCGCAGGTCTCCAGACGCCAGACCAAAAAACACACCCGCTACCTGCCTAGGAGTAGGAAAACAAGACGAAAAGCAACGCTTGGAGTGTGTGTAGAAATGCAGAGAGCATTTCATTTGTGCAATGCAAACAACAGATTTTCCCAAAAAGTGACTCTACGTCATTACAAACCTCGCGTTTCTGGCATTTTTTTTGCTAAATTTAAAATTAATTCTGCATCGCTAAATGTTAACCTTTTCATTTCTATTGCGGCCTATTAAAATGTTTATAATATATTTCTTTTTTTGGGTAGTTCATCAGGACTTTTAAGAACTCACAATCATTTGGATTTGCAGTATAAATATTCCTCAGCCACCCCTGATCCTCACTATGATTGCCAGATGTGGTTTGCAAAAAGAAAACAAACACGAGCCTTTTTCTTTCTTTTTCACACTTGCTGCAAATTACTTCTCTCTCTTTTTTTTTTTTTTTTTTCCGGGATGCAGGGAAGAATTCCTCCTCGGGAGCCATTTCTGGAAACACGGGAGACAAGAGTGATCCGTGCAGGGAGAAAGCAGAGGGTGGGATCCACTACAAGGTAACACTGTGATTTAAGGGAAAGTGTTCCCACCCTTGAAACGAGCACCCTCTCTCTCCGCTTTTCCCCCTTTCCCTTTCCCGCCCCTCTTCTCTGCGCCCCTACACACACCTCCTCGGCTTATTATCTGAGATTTGTCAAAATACATTTCACACTAACAGGTATTTTTCAGCCTTCAAAGCCAGTTTTGATCTGCTTGACAAGCCAAAGCAGCTCAAATTCTGTGAAATCAGCAAAGCCAGCCAGGCCTCCCTTTTTTTTTTTTTTTTTTTCTTCAAGCCGCTCTAAACACGCCTCTTCCTGTGCTACAGAGGACTTAAGCTAAATTAATCAAAGCCTGCATGTTACCTGCCATACTTTGAAGTGGTAATTGCAAAATTACTCTGTGTGCTGATCTGGCATTGCTGCCTCGCGGTCCGCCCCTGCCATTGTGCCTGCGCTGCGGCCTTTTGTTGTTGTGATGTTATTGTGGAGGTAGTTAGACGCCTATGAGCGAGCCTCCGTCTGTCACACGCGTACACACATCCTCCCCTCCCCGCCTCTCTTGTCTGCCCCCTTTTATTCTTACTAACCTCCTTCTCCTGATGTACAAGAGGCTCTTCAGACCACCATTAATCAGCGATGACCGGTTAAATAAATGAGTTTGTTGATATGAGGTTTTATTTCTCTGCAGCCTCTGTAGACCATGTTTTTTTTTTTTTTTCCTCCTCTCCTCTTGGCCCTATCTTTAAACCTCGCTAACTCTGTCAAATGTCGTAGTGTGGAACCCAGTTGTCTAATGATTAAGTGGAGTGATCTCCAACCTGCCCCAGCCTGGGAGCGCCAGGGATCAGATTTCAACCCTTCAACCTGCAGTGCAGGCCTAATTAAAATGAATTTTCTCCAGGCGACCACTTTGCCCACAGGGCAGGAATCCAGCTATATACGGAATCCGCTCTTAAGGTATTGCATTAAATTTATTGTGGGGAGACACCGGAGAACATTGCGGTTTATATATCTCCTGCATTTTTCTTTTTTTTTTTTTCTCTCTGCTTTCTTTCCCGCTCCTTTCCACCTTTTTATTGTGATCATCACTCTGGAATCCAAGCTTGCATTGGCAAAGATTGCCCTATGAAAACGGATGGAGCTTTTATGGGGCCCTGCCCATTTACTACTTCCTGGGCCTAGTTTATCTCAGAGGGAGAGACAGAGAGAGGGAGACGGAGGGGAGCGAAAGATGAAAAAAAAATGAAATGGGAGACAGGGGCGGAAGAAAGAGAGAGGTTGCTTATTCCAAACTGTGGATCTCATTAACATACATCAGTGAGTATTTCACAACTTCAAGCAGAAAGGCACTAAGCCCACCCAAGGGCAACACAGGCAGGGCTGACAGGGCCAGGGAAAGCAAGCCGTTAACATGTTGGCGGCTTAACAAATAATATCTGCTCCCAAGTACCTTGGTGAAATATTTAAAACCCCACTTCCTAACTCCATTTGACTGTGTTTATGACGATGACAGTAAACGACTTGTGTGGAAAAAAACAGTGCCAGCTGCTCAAATATCACATATTTAACACCACCGTCACTGTATGCATGTTTCCCAAATGAACTCAACTTGAATGATGGCGTGCCGTATGCGATTTTGCCGTCATTCTTGTCTCGTGTCAATTGAGGCGCGGTTTGAGATATAGGAGAGGCTCCAAAGTGCCACGCACACTGTCACTGTCACCGTGTGCATCCCCCAAGATAAATTCAGAGGCCTGTTTCCTGCTTTGATTACAAATGACATCCGCATGTGTTCTCCCCGATTCCTGCTCCTCACAGAAGAAGCCAATCAAGAAGACAAATAGCTGCGGCCCCAGCATGAGCGGCAGCAGCGCACCGCCTCGGCAGGCAGACAAACAGAAGATGCAGCCTTCAATGGAGAACCTCTCCACGGAGGAGATGGAGGAGTATACATTCTCCCTACAGTAAGTCTCACCACTCATTATCCTGCCTGAGTCTTGCGAAATTCAAACGGGCTGGGGGAAAAAAAAAAAAAAGAGAGAGAGAGAGAGAGAGAAGGGAAAACCGTGGGTGACAACCGGTTTCAGTGATGTGCAAGGCATCAAGCAGACAGACGCTGACAACAAAATGTGCCTAGAACACCTCCTGTACAGATATAGATACAGTAGTCACATGTATTTCCAGGGAAATCCTAACTAAATGGAGTTGCATCTGCTGTAGCTTTAATCTTGTGTGGCGCAATTATAATTTGTCAACATAAACAAGTCACGGGGAAAGCAATTTTCGGAGGCTTGTGGCCTCATCTGTCCTGGAAAAAGAGAACGTTGTACCGCGTGAGAACTTTGTCAGAGGGAAGGAAAATTCTTCTGCCCATTTCATGCTTAAAAACGCCGGCGTCCCCTACGCGCCTCGATTAAAACGCAACTTTTCCACGTTTGTTTTTGTTAAAGGTGCAGTACGTTGTTTTGTTTTTTTTTAAATGAGAAGCGAAAAATCGTCATTGACTGATTTTCATGTTTAAACACACTAAATGATTAAAAATACAGACTGACCTTACAGGACGACACAGTTTCAGACTGTTTTCAGACTTTTTTAGCTTCAGTGTTTCAGTTATGGAAATCATAGATATTTCTGAGTTTATATTATTACCTAATTCATATTTTAGATATTACTTTTCTGAGTTTCTGAATTTTCCTGTCCAAACCTCCATTGTGCAGCTTTAATATGGACTCAAATGTCCAAAATAATGCAAAAACAAAATGTGAATTATAAGTTACATTTTCACTTTTCGGTCCACCGTTCTGAGATAAAACAACAAGTCGTATTCAAACTAATTCGGTTTGTAACAACATCGCGTTAAGTAGACCAAACCAAACATTGCTCAACCTCTACCCATTATGTCACCATGTGGTTTATTGGTTTTTCTCCTCCTCTGCACAGCAAAATATAAAAATAAATAAATAAAAAAAAAGGTTTGGAAAAAATGTTTTCCTCCTCACCGTGGCTCACAGCATTTGATTTTAATGAGAAAACAGGGATGTATGAAATATAAACAAAGCAGGAAGCAGAGAATTTTTAAACACCTTGGCCAAATGTGGTGAAAGCAACAAGGTGCAGCGGCGCCGCGCGCCCATCGAAAATAGGCTGAGAGCAAAATTGCTTGTTTCAACAAAAAAGTCACAGGTATTTGTTTTTATTTGAACGTCAACTAAATTAAGGGGAGGGGATTACCACACACACTACTACACTAGGGGGGAGAGAGAGAGACGGGGAGAGGGAGCCCATGTGTGTGTGTGTGTGTGTGTGTGTGTGTGTGAGCGAGGCAGAAAGAGAGCGCTCTCCCTGGAGATTTAAAAGTACCCATGTTTCCTCATTTCTGGGAGTTGGTAATTTATAGCTGCTGGTCACATATTAAACAAGATCAGAGACTACTCCCTGACATCTTCTGAACATACTGGGGGAATTCAAATGATTACCAGCGTATCCTGCCAACAAATGACGACACAGGGACTATCTTGAGGGAGAGCGAGCACAAAACGAAACACTAGAGCCCGGGCAGGGTGCACACAAAGGGACACAATTAAATGGTTTTCACGATTATTCATAGTGCCGCTTTTTTACCTCTGAGCAGTCGCCGGGTTCGGCGAGATGAGACGTTTTTTCTGTCAGTTATAGGTACGGATTGTATTGAGTCGGAGCCCCGGCGGTTCCCTGATGCCCTGTGAAGGTGCTGCCGCTATTGATTTCATCTTTTACAAGCACACACATTACAGTGTCTCCGAGCTGAAGGCTGCTTTCCCTGCCCCTCGCCTAATCAGAGCATTAGAGAGATACGGTGCCAGCGTTGGCTTGCACAATGAAGTTAAAGACGCCGCAGCCTCCGAGTCGTACCCTCACCCATCTCTCCCACTGTGCTGTTTGACTTACTCCGGGCTGCTCCACATCACCTGAGGACTGACACAGACGAAAGGGATTGTTTACTGATTTTTTTATTTTTTTTTTTTTATTTGCCGTAATGATGTCATCTCCATCTCTTCTGGCATCTGTTTCTATCTTCGCGCGCGCGTGTGTGTGTGTATGCATCCGTGCACGTGTTGTGCGCACACCGTTTCTTCTCTGTGTACAGTACCGCGTGTGTGTGTGCGCGCGGATGTCTTATGTGGGGCTGAGGATTCGCACTGCAGTGATTGAGGGATATTACTGCCATCTATTGAGCCACAAGAGACTGAGCTCATTGAGATTTTTATAGGGCGTCCCGGCACAAATGTGCAAATCAGATGCTCATGCAATATTAAGCAAAACACTTAGACACAGGGAGATTCAGTTAGGCCGGTCTGAGAAATCTCTCAGAGAAGATCTCCGGCACGACGCGTTCATTCCCACAGTGTCACAGTCGGGGGTGTTTTATTCGCCGAGGAAAATAAATGTAAAGCAATGTATCGGAATGAAGCACCGTCATTGTCTCGGAAGGTCTCCATGTATGTGCGGCACACGTGGTTATAACAAGAGTAAATCTCATGCGTGGGCACTGCAGGCTGTGGCTGCAGGTGTGACTTCAAGGTCTAACTTTATGAACTCACCTGTCCAAAGACACTGTAATAATGTCACATGTACAGTATGGCGACACGCTGTTTATATGAATGCATCTATAAAAGTTGGCACGATGTATTTAATGTTTCAATGACACTTATTTTTCGTCACCTCATTTATTCAGACAAAAAAAAAAAATTCTAGGAGATTTTTTAGGTTTCTATTATATATGATTTTATGCGTAAATAGTTTTTTTATATTTACAGTTTCTGTTACAGGATCTTCTCTCTGCTTTTTCAGAGTTCAGGCATTCAGTTATTTTCATTATTTTTAAAAAAACATATATTTATAGTTGTGTTTGATAATCTCAAAAGCCCTTGAAAAAAAGATAAAGGCCTACACATATGGAATCATAATAATAACCGTAAACCATAAATTACAATTTCAAAGACAACACAGCGCACCTCTTACTGCAAGTATTGACAATTGCAAGTCAATTCTGGGCAAATGAAAAAGACTATGAAAACAAGCCAGGAATGATTCTTCTTCTTCTTCTCCTTCTTCTCCTTCTTTTTCTTTTTTTTCTCCCCGAGTTCCTATGCTGCTGCTATCTGTTTGAACATGCATGAAAGACTCCTGCCGACCTTCCAGCTTATTTGATGTCTACAAGTGTAATCTCAACCACCTTTTTTCTCACAGAATAGCACTGAGCAAAATCAAAGCACCTGATTCAATACGGCTGTTGTAATTCGATAGGGCCAATTTAATGCTTTCGGATGGTGCGGCAACAACTTCGAGAAAAAGGTAAACATACTCAGACTGAATTAATTTTACACCTCGGAGGGCACTTTAGCAGTACTTTACACTAAGTGTGTTCAAAGCAGTGGTACTGTTGCTAGCTTGCGTCTAAGCTTCACAGACCTCAGCACATTCTATATTGAAAAGGAACACTTCCAAACAACGGTAAAGAAATACCAGGTGTTGTTTTCAGGCAAACCTACCTGTTGTAACGCAAACGCAGGTTTTTGATTTTCATGCACAGGTGATTATTGCCAATTAGCATTAGCATTGTGTCTCATCAATGTCACCCAACTATTTTTTTTTTTTCTTACTCTGGTTTTGAGGAGAGAAACCTGCTTTAATCAAAGTCATTCTCACATAGCAATTAGATCTAATTAGTCCAATTATCAAGATTCTAATTACACTGAAATATACCCCCTAAATCTCATATCAATTATAGTATGTGTGACTTGTCCTGATCAGGAGACATGAAGAAAACGAGAGAGAGAGAGAGCGAAGACAAAGCTGGGTGGGAGGTAGAACAGAAGAGCATCCACGTCCTCCGGAGGCCGAATGACTGCGGAACCGACTCCATCTGTCCCCAAAGCTTTTATTCCAAAAGACTGTGTCGCCATTTGGGGATAAATGTCACTTAACCTTTATTCCTTTTTCCTTTTTTTTCACATCCAGAACTATTTTGTCACCGGTTATGATGTTATGATTAGTTACATCCTAGTTTTCTGTTTCAATTAGACGAGCGATGAGTCAAAATAAATACAGTTTCGGCATTTAGGGCGTTGTTGTGTCTGGATTAAAGCTGCAGAAGGAATTGTGCTGGAAATAATTATCGGCTGTATTAAAATGCTAACGTGTGGCAGGCAGTGCACGCGAACGCGCGCGGACCTGCACAGTGTGTTGTAACAGCGCTGCAGCATGGCACTGTAGGTGCGCCGGCAAAACACACGCGCGCACACACACATGCACAGCCTGTTCTTGTTGTGGAGTCAGAGGGAACACACTGACCTAATTTCCCCCAGTTAGCTCGCCTCGTTGGGGACCAACAATCCTCTCCGCCCGTTTCCCCCAACCGAGCCTATCAGAGCACTCACTCACTGTGTGTCTCTGTCTCTCTATCTTCCTGTGCCCTCCATCTGTTTGAGTGTGTATACATGCTCAAGTGTAAGATTAGCACTAAAGAGTACAGTTATATTGTTCAGGGCTGCCCATCTGCATCAGTCTATGCGACTAATTACACAGCGTAAAACATTCATAACATGCACCCTGCAGAGTCATTCCTCCGCTAGAGGAGAGGAGAAAGAGAGATCGGCCTGCAGTTACAGACAGAGAAAGAGAGAAAACCACCTGAAATAACAGCTAGTTCCAGGCTGTCAATCCCCTGCATACTGCAGCTCCGAATCACAACTCGGTGCAAGGGTCAATCAATTCTGATGTAATGCTGGTAGGAGAGGTGGGTGGAGATGGCAGTGCTGTTCACCCCTGGGTCTCTAGTGCTTTCCAGGGCTCTTTCCTGTGCTGAGGGGGCAGGAATGTGTCTGCGCGCACGCACGCGCAAGTGCGTGCATGCGTGTGTGAACGAGAGGCCCCTGGCTACCTCGGCCCGAGTGCACATGTTAGGGTTTTCTGTGGCCAGACGCGCCCTGGGTCACTTCGGATCTCACAGACACACACATACACAATCAACGTGCCGCTTCCTTTATGGAAATCGGAGCTGTCAGCTCCCTGACAGGCCAGTGTTGCAATATGATTGGCTAATCTGCAGTGATGTGGGTGTCAGTCAGAGCTGACTGCAGTCCCATTGGTGGTCTGGGTCAAATGAACGTGTTTCCCACAGACATGTAAGAGAGAGGAAGGGGAAGGGGGGGGCTCGGATACAGGAAAAATGACAGGAACTATATGTGAAAGCGTATGAGTGATTGAGTGTGATTTGTGCATGAGGGTTTGTGTGTGTGTGTGTGTGTGTGTGCGAGAGGGCGAAAGAGAGCTAGGCCAGAGGTGACACTTCCCTCACGCTCTTCTTTTTTTAATCTGTAATCACTCGTTCCCCAGTCTGACACAAACATGTGAAAAAGATGGCAAAAGTCAACAAACAACTCCCCAAGACTTCAAAAGTCAGATTTTAACATGCAGATACATGTAAGCTAATGCACCGCAGCACAAACATGCACTAATGCACAGCACCCCGTGCAAATAAACATGAACTTTTAGGAAAACACCACTGACGGGCAGCTCTAATAATACAACTGACAGGTTGTAGATGTTGATGTAATCAACATTTGATTCACCGTGAAACATGTGTGTATTTTGGAGCATGATGTCATCAGCATCACCAGTTTAGAACCAGAGCACGCTTGATTGATAATTGCACCGACACCACAGTTAACAGTTTGCTTTTGTCTTACGCTGTATTTGTTCGGAGTCACACACATATAAGAGATAAAAAAATATATATATATACATAAACCTGTACCCCAATTGTGTTTTATTTCTCCATCAGAAATACTCGTGTTGATACTTTTTGCATCAAGGGTTGATCTTGTGATGGAAGTTGCAATGCACTGTTGTTTTTATCAACATTTGGAAGAAACAGGAGTGTTAAAGCAGCATTGTATTGATAGAACAAAGAATAATAACAATCAAAATATGCTATTATACTAAAAAAAAGAAAAAAAATCTGATTTTAGGAAGTAATAGAGATACACATCAGGTAGAAACAGCAGCTTTGAGAGGCCCACATCATCCTGATAGAGTGAAAAGAGAGTGATTCGAGAGCCGGGTGTCACTTCAGGTCATGTCGTGGCACAGAAAACCTTTATTTTTGTCTTGCTTTCTTTTTTCTTTGTCCATCACCCACTTAATTGCTCTCTACGCACACACACACATTACACGTAGTTAGTCTCCCTGGCTCGTAATTATTTCCTCTCTCCTTCTCGCGTCCTCCCGTTAATTCTGTCTTCATCTCGCTCTCTCTGCCTCTCATTTTCTCCATCTTTCTCTCTGCACCCTTTCCCTCGTTCTCTCTCTCTCTCCGTCTCTATCTCTCTGGTGACAATGTCCTGCAGTTATGAGGCAAGGTCAGAGAAGTGAAATCCATTTAAATACTGATGCAACTCTCCGGAGGCCCATACTCAGCCTCCGCAGCGCTCCTCCCTGCACGCCTCACCCGAATTGATGAATGGATGGATCTCTTTAGAACACTTAGTATTTGTCCTGCATTAATCACTCAATGTATTACACATCCACTGGCAGCGTGTTCCACTGTTTTCTCACTGCCCAACCCCTAAAAAAAAAGTTTATAGAGAGAAAAAACAACCTGTTCTTCATTGTGGAGGACTGTGGTGGTAGTTGTAGTAGCTGAGTGTGTAACGAGAGCCTGGGAAGTCCCTGTGTGTTTGTTGATCCCAGGTGCATCTGCATTTGAAATGTTTCCACCCTAGTTTATAGCGCACCGAGGGACCTGCCATTTCCATGTTTTAATCCCCTCTCGTGCTAAGTCAGGCGCTCCATAAAAACGCCACATGTTGCATGGCAGTGAAACGGCTACCTCATGTACACTTCTAAACTATTCCAAGGTGTGCGCGGAGGCCAAAACACATTTTTGCGAGAGGGATTTGGTTTGCCAGTCAACCGGAAAGCCGGATTATAACTCATCAAATAAGATTTCTTGAATGGCTAGTAGCTTTAGAGGTTCGCCATTGAACTAAGAACATTTGTTTACTAAAGACATTTAAGTCAAAGACCATGTCAATTGTAGCCTATAATGATAAAAATGGAATAAGCATTCCGGCTTTGAGTTTCATCATCATCTCTGACCTCCGGTTCAGGTGTTTATAGGTCGACATTTGGGAAATTTCCCATTCACTCTCTCCGGTGAGAGTTAGATGAAAATGTGTTCAGTAAATGCTAATGCAGCTCCCGTTAAAAACATGCTGTTCAACACAGATTATCTGGCAATGTGAGGGGTTTACAGATCCATTCTCAAGCCTCCTGGTACACTCACACACTCAGCCGCCCCGATTATATCAAACGTTTGATATTTACGATTTAAAATCTGGATGATTACATCGGTAACTTCCGAGATGAACCACAACATACCAATGAAGAGAGGCATCCAGGAGCAGCCGACAAACAACAGTAACCATTCTTACCCTAGAGGCTAACGCTAGCTAGCATTCTACTGTTGACTAAAAAACTCACCTCTCGTTCTCTCTGAAGAATAGAAAACCTGTGTTGACCGCTTCCTCCCACTCATCCAGACTCGTTTTTGTTGTTTTTTACTGCAATGAGTCACTCGAGCAAGTTGTTGGACCACGCAACAAATCTCCATTTTGTTTACATCTACTTCCCCATGACATCACATGAGAGGGATCGGCTCTGAAGCCAAACCCCCGCTACTGCACAGAGCTTGGTTCGCTGTCTATCCCAAATTATTTATATCCAATGTGTCACTAGTCCAAATTGCACCAAATACGACGCTGCACTTCCTTTGGTACTCTGCTACCCGCCCGTCAAGTATGATGTAGATCGGATGAACGGTTCTCGAGATATGTGAATAACAGACAGACAGACAGAGATTGCTTGCTTTATAGTTATATTGAGCTACAGCCAGCAGTTGGTTAGCTTACATATATTTTTGGGTGGAACCTTCTGTCTTGTCTTCACCTGAGGTTGCTGAGCTCATAGCGTGGAAGAAAGCAAACCACCAGCAATTCCTTTAAAGATCGTGAAACAATTCTATGCACAACTATTGATCATAATCGAAGGGTTGTAGTTTTTAGTTTTTATCTGATATCCTACATCCTGCTCTTCATTATGGTGCTGACGTGCATTTTTCTTAACCAGTCACTTGCTTTCAAATTAAATCTGACATAATCACTGATGCACTGCATCTCATCCTCTGCTAGCTGAACAACACGGAGCACTTGTGGCCTTTTCCATTGCCC